>JAWWNH010000091.1:14910000-15042500 GCA_034641385.1 Darevskia mixta | reverse complement strand
TCCGTCATTAAACTCAGGGCCAAGTAAACAAAGGTATGTGTTACCAGGAATTAAGATAAAAACAATAAAGTTAATAATGCAAATGTTTTTAAAGGGAAGCGGCAGTCTCACTTCCTAAGCGTGAGATAAAATTCTCCTGAGAAATGGACAATCAACCCTTAACAGAAGTATTGGGTGGGAGGGAGGTAACAGTCACGCACACACAAAAATTCAAGTCGCACTTCTGCAGTTTTAGTCACACATTTTATGAGTTCATCAGGGTATTGGAACCGAAAGGGGAGATGGTTAAAATGCATTCATCAATGTCTGTCTCAAAGTTGGCCTCAACCAGTCATGAGTTCAGATCAATGAGTAATCATTACAGAAGAGGGAAAGATGTTAGAGGTGACTATACAAAGATATAAAAACAAACAAACCAATGTGTAATGATAAATCATAATATTTCTAGTTTTGACTTTGGAGAAGGGGTTGAGTGAATATATTTTTGTCTCTCGATTCTCTGCTACATGTTGCAAGTTTCCCTAAAAGAGCATATATTATAATTGACATACACTCAACTGAGTTCCTAATTTGGACTAATTGAAACTCAACAACCCTTTACAAAGTACAATATTTTTTATCAAATAGGATCGATTTTCTTCATTCCGAATCTTTAGTACTATTTAGAATGAAAGCAGCCAAAGTCTGTTTTGTGTTAATCTGTGTTGTTTTTAAGATTTGCTTTTGATTGCCCTAATATTGGTCACATAAATATATTTTATGGTGATTTACACAAAAAAATCCCTACGAGAACTTCACTTACCATTTTATTGCCTGATTGCTTGTAGAAAATTGTTTGCAGCTAATCTGTCACTGCAGTTGTAAGGAACGCACAATTAAACAAAGGGTTTTATATTTGTTCGACTATGTTTAAAAATGACACAATATCTTTTTCCAAAATAAATCCTTTAATAAATATATTTTTCTTCCATCCTGTAGCTTTTCTTCTTTTTTTCTGTTATTGGTGAGTTTGATGTTTTCCCCCCTCTAAGGAGGTCAGCAATATGGAAACATAAAGGCCAATTTAATTTGTGCATCTGTGGCTGCCAAGTATTTTAATTCAGACAGCTGTGACTGAAGAGTTAATATTTTACTTGTCAAAATCCTAAAGAAGGCCAGTGAATCACTCTAATCCTCATTAAGAGGCTTTCCCCTAGTAGCACCCTAATTCAAAATAATGAAAGTAGAGACTGAGTGCGATTCTAATACCAGTTGAGACCTATCTTTTAATATTTCTCCAGTGATGGATTAGGGATCGGGGAAATTCATCTCAGATCATAGAGACTAATTTAATAAGGGATCATTCCAAGAGTATTGCATTTTATAATAATGTCATTTAATGTGTCGTCTTCCATTTTTACTGTCCCATATGTATGCTTACATGATGGTGCCATAGGGATAAACTTGGAAAGAACCAGAATCATTTCAGGTTTTAGGTCCTTCATAACTAGCAAGTTTATCAATGATATCATCTAATAGCGGCTCCATTATTACAAAGTGCTTAAAAAAAATAACAAGGGTGGGGGGGAGAAAGGAAAGAATGGTAAAATAAACATAATCAGCTTTTCACATGATTGAAAACATTGCGGGGGGCTGTTTAAAAGCGGACTTAAATCAGATTGCACGAAAAGCTACAATATTGATATAATGTGAAGAATGCAATAAAACCTCGTTGCGTAAAAACACGCGATTAGGAGCATTTAAAATGCATTGCCAGGTTGTTGTTTTTTCTGATGCAACAGTATGTGCACTAGAACATTGCAGGTTGGAAGTAAAGTATTCCGACCACTTAAGTGAAGGCAGGAAACCAGCCAGCCAATGTTATGCAAAGAAAATCCCATGGAGTTCAACAGTGAGATTTGGGCATGTGCTTGACACTCTCACTGAAAGGAACGAGGCTTAAAAGCAGGCTAGTTATGTCTCTGCACTGAGACATGGGCTTGCGACAACTCAGAACATGAGCAAAATGGTCCCTGTTCTACGTAGCTCCTCTTTTTAATGCTTGACAGCTTATTTACCATCAGTGCCAGGCGCTAGGCTTTCCTCAGGAGACAAATGGTCGGAATCCTAACATATGTTCAGCCATTTTAATTTTATGGTGGCACATAATATCCTGGTTACACTTAGTTATGCAGCAGACCCCCCTCCCTTACCGCCAAGCCCTCCCCTGAACGTAAAACCATTTGCGACTATAATAGCAACACTTAAAGCACTCGGGGGCTGCGGAAACATGCCCACATAAATGTCAATACATTATTATTGGTCATAACTCCTATGGCAGCTCCACTAGCTCTGCTTAATCACAATTACGTTTTATGAAGCCTCCAGGACAACTGGCCTACTAATAAGTATTTCTTTTCCAAAGTCATTCTCGGGTGAAGGCATTTCTTTCCAGAGAGCAACTCAACAGATTCCCTGCAGGAACTGAGACAATGCATTCCGTGTAGTGTAAAGCTGATGTAAATTCTAATCTAATAAAATATGGGAGTGGTTTGTTTTTTTAAAAAAAATCAACCATTTGAACAACAACACACCACATGCAAAACCAGGCTTTGCTTTGAAATCTTGAATGCCTTTTTGATGCATCCTATTGTGTTTTTCCAATGGTTATTTGTTGATTTTCCTAGCATCTCTCTTTTCAGGTACCTTTCCTTAGACACTTTCCCAACATGTGCATTACCTGCTTGTTTTTCTTTTTTTCTTTTTTTTCATTTAACACCCTAAATGCATATACATGAGCACAGTTGGCTTTAACAGAGTATATAATTTCAGTCCATTTTAATCGCATCGGCAGGTTTCTCCACAACCTGTTGCGACAACCTGTTGCGACTTGGATTCCATTGTCTGAAATCCAAAAGTTTTCTCACAGAAACTTGAAATGTTATTTACCATGACCATTTGTCTTTCTTTACAATTATTCATTGTGTAGATCTTCCTCGGTATTTCCAAAAGCAAGTTTGGTGGGTATTTGTTGATTCTACTATTTTATATTGTGTTTTGATTGAGTCATTGTATTTATGAAACTCTTATTGTATTAATATGTTGTTCCCTCCTTTGGAGCCCTTTAGTATATAAATGAACCATAACATAACACTTAATGGTCATATTCCAAGGTTCCTTCCAGTGAAAGGTACCTTCCTCCATCAGAAGATATTCTCCTATGGAAGGAAGTGAACCTTTGGATCCAACACAATATTTACCTACCGCTATAGGATGTTCAAAGCCCGACAATATGATCTCAATCATCCTTACGACAACCCAGTAAAGCAAATCCATGGGGAATTTAAACTCTGATGCAGCAGGGACGCCGTCCTCTCGCACCCTTCGCCAGATCTCCCACCCTCCTCACCCTCTTTTTTCTGCTTCGATGCACTACGACCTTGCTGTGGACTAATGTCGGTCGCCATATTGTTAGGAGCAGGCAGGAATTCTTCCACTTGGCAAATTGGCTCCACCATTTGGTTTTCGCCTACCTCGTACCACTAGTCACAACTTTGTGAGGTTAGGCTTTGGGTAAGCCTTTGTTTGGATGGAGGGGAAGTTGTAGCCTCCACCTGCCCCTCCTCATCAAGGGTATCCTGTTAAAGGGATCTGGGGGTGTGAATACTGCCTGAAGCCTGGATGTGGGCTAGGGCCATACCACTACCCCAATGGGGACTCCTTGGAGGTGTCCCTATTTGATGTAAATCTTAGGGCTCTCCCTATTGGTGGTTTACCCTTAGTTGGACTCCCAGCAGATGGGCAGGAGTAGAGATATAGACCGGCTTCATCCAATGCCTGAGCCAAACCACTCACATCTGTAAGTTGTGGCCTATTTGAACCCATGAACCAAAATCTGCTTGCTCGTGTGCTTTACTTATCCACTAGGGGACCGCTGGTCACATGGCCTTGGCATACAAGTGATATTCAGAGCCATTTTGTTAAACTACAAAGGAAAAAAATGTGAATATTAACATACCGCAGCAATTATCAATTCCAATTATGCAATACAAAAATAGTGGAACAATAAGTGGGGAGGAATGCTGCATGCGTCAAAAACATTTTTTAAAAATATTTCACCACTTTCAATTCTACCACCTCTCTTTTTTTTCCCACCCGTAACAATGTAATTATGTCACTTTGCTTACAAAACTGTGCCTTCAGTGCGGACAGCACAATTGGTCACACGTCCTTTTAATGATTCTTTGCAACAGAATCTTGGAAACACTACTGCCAGAAATGCGAACAGAACTTTCAGCCAAACATCCCATGCCCCAAGACTTCGCGACTTCTGCCAGATCAACTTTTGAGTGAGTCCAGATCTATGGCGGAAGTGGGGGTGGGAAGGTTATTCAGCCAGCAGGAGCGACAGAAGACAGGAAACATAGGGAGCTGAATAGGAGAGGGAGTGCAATAGAGTCTTCGAAGCTAAAGAGTAAGAAACATTGCAAAGTTTATGATTTAACTATAATTGATCTCCCAGGTGTCTCAGCTTTTTAAAGAAGAAAAAAAGCCGGAATATTACTTTTTTTCTCCTTTGGGCAATTGTTATGTGTAGGTAAGTCCCCTATAGATTTCTAAGCCTATAAGCTGGAACTAAAAAATGGATCTCTTCACTGAAATCACTATAGGAACCTGAAAATCTGCAGCTTTACAGAGACAAGGACACCTGGAGGGTAAAGCTAAAAGGACGTATTAAGGAGCCTTGGAAGAGAGGCGATGATTTCTAACTGCTTGTGGAAGAGACTGGGAGTGAAATGTCTTGGGTTCTCTCCCCGGAATGAGTGAAAAATCATTTAAATCCTTCCCTGAGTACAAGAGCTTTTTAGCTCTTGTTTCAGATGTGCAACTTTAACCACTTATGGGCCACACCGCTCAGTGCGTTGCAGATTCAACAGTTTCTTCCAGCAGTCTCGTATCCCCTTTTGCCATTTATGTCACTCAAAACCAAACTGATGTGCCCTGACAGTTCTTTTGAACAGAGTTGGCACCACGGAAAGATTTGCCAGCAGAATGTCATCAATGGTCCAGTCAGCCACCCACCTTACCTCTCCCACCATGGAAGGAAGGAAGGAAGGAAGGAAGGAAGGAAGGAAGGAAGGAAGGAAGGAAGGAAGGCGGGCGTACCATGCATAACAAAAAGTACTTCCCTCAAAGGGCCACTTTACTTAATAAGCTTCACAAGCCTATTATACGTCAGCTCAACCAAGAAAGTTGTATGGTGTTTCTGGAAGGATGCAGTCTAGGACTTTGATGGATGTCTAAGAAAATAGTTTTTCAGTTGACTTGAGTTGCATGAGAACCAGGCTGAGAGGTGAGATGAGCTGTTCATCACCAGGATACCGACACTCTTGAAATAGCCAATTTTTTTCCTAATTCCTCTTAAGTACCTCCAAAGGGACATGATGCCCTAAAGCACGGGGAAATTGTAGGGTGCTCCTAATGAAGTCCCCAGTCCCTATCCATTTTAGCCAAATGATGCTGCTTCTGGTAACCTTCTAAGAATAACAGCACAATAGGTAGGGGACAAGGACATGCAACTCACCCACTTCTGAACTGGAGCACTAATGTCATTCCCAATGCATGAATGCATGACCAGAAAAAGCTTAGCACTGATGGTCATGGGCAAACAAATGAGAGTTGGCCTTGCTGGTCTGGAGCAGTATCAGTGGCCAGGTATACCAATCAGGCAATCAGGTAACCTAACCAATCAGGTAACCAGTACAAAAATCTGAAAAGTCAGTAATGCCCCAGATTCTGCCAGGTTCCACCTATAATGTTCTAAGTTATACCCTGATTCCACCTCAGTTCCACCATCCCATCCTGGCTCCACTCTTGATTGATAGAGGACTACATGAATCAGGTTCATTCCCGGCTCTTCTGGATCTGGACCCAAACATCGGCCTTCCTTCCTTCATTTGCCAAGCCTTTATTAGGCATTACAAATATAGGCCATCATAAAACATCCATATACAAAATCTTAAAATATATACAAAAACAGCCATGTAAAATATGTAATAACGAGGATTTTCATTTGAGCTTCTTCCCGCTAAATAGTACCATTCACCACAAAAACTCAGCCACCCTTGCAGTTAAAAAGGTAAAGGTAAAGGACCCCTGACAGTTAAGTCCAGTCGCAAACGACTCTGGGGTTGCTGCGCTCATCTCGATTTACTGGCTGAGGGAGCCGGTGTTTGTCCGCAGAAAGCTTCCGGGTCATGTGGCCAGCATGACTAAGCTGCTTCTGGCGAAACCAGAGCAGCACATGGAAACGTCATTTACCTTCCCACCGGAGTGGTACCTATTTATCTACTTGCACTTGACGTGCTTTCGAACTGCTAGGTTGGCAGGAGCTGGGAGCGAGCAACGGGAGCTCACCCCGTTGTGGAGATTTGAACCACCGACCTTCTTATCAGCAAGCCCAAGGCTCAGTGGTTTGCACCACAGCACCACCCGCGCCCTTGCAGTTACTTCCGGGTTAATGTCAGACAGATAGAATCTGATATTTTCATTGTGCCATGATGTTAGCAAACATTGGCCCTGCCCGGGGGACTAGAATTTTTAAAATAAAAAACTGACAAGCCTAGCAGGCCTAGCAGGGACCCAAAGCCTATGAAAGCCCTTCTAGCTTAAAATATATGACCCAACAGTCTTCCTGATTTTTATACCTTCTGCCTTCCCCATCTCTCTCCGTCAGTCATGCCTCTGTATCCCTAAACTTTCCCCAGTCAATTCTAATTTTCCTTTCTGAGCCCCTGAGTCCTGTTGCCTATTCCAGGTCTTTGCCCAAATGTCCCTAACTGTTCTTTTTCTTTTCTTTTCCCCCTCAAACAATGTTAAACAAACCTCCAATTTGATTTCCCCTTTTTAAGGCCTTTTATTGAATGTGAAAGGAATATGTATTTTGTTTGTGCCGTAAGAAATCTGCATGTAAGTGAGAATGGCACTTTAACCTAAGTAGCCATATCAAACCGATATGAGGCTGCAGGGTTGTGGTTAATCTGGTATTTGTTTATTTCAAAATACAGTCTTTCCCCACCCCCCTCCACACGTTTCCTGAATTTCCAAATTATTAACTACAGATACATGCATATAAATTCCAAGGCCACCTATTTTAGTTTCAAGCCTCGTTTTTTCTTGTCCTGTGCTTTCTCAAACTAAACATTTCAGATATTCAAATTCAGCATACGGTGCTATGGCAAGTGCTTACCTGGACAGGGGATTTTCACACCAGTGACCATTAGCGGAGTAGCACAGCTGTCAGCAAAAGAGAAACAGTGGTCAGAGTCCAGGCCAGGATATGATCTAAAGCAAACTTGCCTCTCCAGCTGTTGTTAGACTGCAGTTCTCATCATCCCTGACCACTGGTCCTGCTAGCTAGGGATGGTGGGAGTTGTAGTCCAAAAATCAGCTGGAGAGACCCAAATTTGGGAAACACTGGTTATATGATGCAGCAATTTTTCTGAAGCTAAGGAAGTCTGGGTCCAGCCAATGGCCATATGGATGACTGTCCAAAAGCTCTGTCCAAAAGGAAGACTGGGAAATAAATGGGAAATAAATAAATGTACCGGTAGCAGGGACTGTGGAAAATGAGCAATAAGAGTGACCATGATTCCCAGACATCATGTATGGTACATGGCTTCTGAATTAGACTGCAACCATTCATTACGGGAGTTTTCTCTATTCTGGTGTCATCTAAAGGTTTTGAACTCCAGCTCCCATCATCCCTGGCTATTAACTATACCAACTGAGGTAGATGGGCAGGGACATCCAAAACATCTGGAGCCGGAGGGTATCTAGCTGGGGAAGGCTGATTTACATTTCACTTCCATTTTTGTCAAGCGTTATTGGGCTTTGGTATCCAGTGGCATGAAACTGGATGGGGATGGATACAGCTATCAGGAAGGAATAATTTACGTGACTAGTAAGGGAAGGGAAGCTAACCTGAGAAAACCAATCCTGAGAAAGTCTAGGCCAAGGATGGACAAACGGGGGCCCTCCAGATGTTAATGGACTATAACCTCCCATAATCCCTGACCATTGACCATGTTGGCTGGGGATGATGGAGACTGGAGTCCAACAACTGGATAGCTCAGTTGGTTAGAGCATTATTATTATTATTTATTTATTTATTTATTTATTTATTTATTTATTTATTTATTTATTCATTCAACTTATACACCAGCCTATACCTGGAGGTCTCAGGGTGGTTCACAAAAAGACCACAACATATAAAATCAAACCAAAAGCAATAACCCAATAACCCCCCCCCCAAAAAAAAGCCACATTCTAAAAGGGTGTTGGATGTCAATAAGATCAACCAAAGGCCTGGTTAAAAAGGAACGTTTTTGCCTGGCACCTAAAGGTGTATAATGAAGGCGCCAGGCGAACTTCCCTGGGGAGAGCATTCCACAGATAGGGAGTCACTGCAGAGAAGGCCCGTTCTCGTGTTGCCACCCTCTGGACCTCTTGAGGAGGAGACATACGAAGGAGAGCCTCAGAAGATGATCTCAGGGACCAGGTAGGTTCATATGGAAAGAGACGGTCCTTGAGGTATTGTGGTCCTAAGCCGTTTAAGGCTTTATATCAGCATGGTGCTGGTAACACCAAGGTTGCAGGTTCAATCCCTGTATGGGACAGCTGCATATTCCTGCATTTTAGGGGGTTAGACTAGGTGATCATAGAGTCCCTTCCAACTCTATGATTCTGTGATAACTTATGGAGTTTCGCAGGCACGCCACTCATGATCTAGTGGTGAATGAACTCCTAAAGTGATGTCAATAACTACTTCCTGTTTGCTGCAGCATCGTGACCATGGACGTTCTAGATATAAGACATAATCAAAAGTATTGAGTCCGAAACTTGTTCCTTAACTGCTACAGCACCACTCACTCAATGGGGATTTTACATTCTGAACCTGAATATAATGTTAGCCCCTGAAAAGGGTTTTGTTGGGCAGGACTTAATTTGACCCTAGACCCCTGCCATGGTCTTCGCAGGAAAGAACTCTCATACTTACCCCACCCCACCCCGATCTTATGAAGAGGCAGGCTACAAAGCACAGAGGACTGATGTGCCGTTAAAATATGTTTTACTTCTTCTAAGACCTTTGTCCTATTGCTACTGACAAAACCATATTTCTCCAGGTTGTCAGAGAAAGCAATATATAATGTTACCCACAGGGTCTGTCATATTTGATGGTGTTGCCCATAGGGCAACAGAGGTTGCTGCATTTTTGTTCGCTATTCTGTCAGTTCTGAAGCAGTGCAGAGACAGGATCATCGGGAAGATGTAAGACGTTCTACACAACAGTTTGCTGCCATATTTTTTATCACATTCAAGTCTACAAAATCTCTTGTGTTTGGACCTTGGGCTTTCAATATGTAATAATTAAGTTATCTGTTACGGCTTAAAATACAATGTGCTTAATCGCTGGTAATGCCACACAAGAAATCATCATCATCATTTTATTTGTATGCCGCCTTTCCACAGTTAAAAACAACGCTCAAGGCGGCTTACAACATGACAAGATTTACATAATTACAAAAGTCATAAACAATAAATAAACCACATGAAAAAAATACACAACCAAATGGAAAACAATTTCCACATAAATCAAAATCTAAAACTAACAATACAGCATTAATAACACAGTTTAAAATGACATAGGTAAAACATAACAGCAATTAAAACAAAAACAAAAAAGGAGCCCTCTGCCCAGCAGAAGCAGCAGCAGTCCTTTATGGAGCCTGTCAGGCCCCACCCTAGGCCAGGTGGTGAGTGGCAGGACTGGGGCCCTCAGGCGCTGAGCAGGGGAGTCCTCCTGGGTATGAGTATCTGGGACCATTACATATGACAAGAAGATTCAAGACACCCAGCTGATTGTATTCATTTTGGTGTGGTAGGCAGGACCGGTGCCAGGGTTTCTGGCGCCCTAGGCGAGGGGGCGGGGCACCGTACGTCATGCGCAATGACGTATGGCACCCCGTGCCCTGCATGCCGGGCGGCAGCGGGGGCGAGGGGCAGGCTGGCCAGCGCCCCCTCCATTTTGGCGCCGCCGCCGTGGTTTTCGCCCCAACCTGCTCGCTCCGCCGCTGGTTGGGGCGGCGGGCAGGCTGGCCAGCGCCCCCTCCACTTTGGCGCCCTAGGCAGTTGCCTAGTTGGCCTAAATGGAAGCGCCGGCCCTGGTGGTAGGTGCGATGTTAATTTTTTAATTCATGCATTAGAACCTACAACTTGTGTCACTGGGTCCCAGAAGCAGGGGAAGACCTTGGTAATACGGCACCCTGCATGAGGCCAAAATTTAACACATACCCAAAATTTAACACACACACTCCTTCCCAACGCTGGGCAAGCGCCAGCTAGGCTTTAGGAAAGAGGTGGGAAAGTGCCCCCTTGGCTTGGCACCCTGTGTGAGGGAATTGGTCAGGCTGCCCTAAATCCGCCTCTGCCAGAAGGGTCCTTACACCCTAGATTTTTACTATATCACCTCATGATTCCCACAGCATCTCAGCAAGGTTGGTCTCCGACCCAGAACTACTTGCTTCAAGAGATGCACCTTATTAAAACAAGTCACCCCCAGTGGAACACGCAACCTACCAGGAACCAATGGCAAAGTAAACTTAGAAGGGAATGACTTGATTTATTTATTTTGCTTTTTCATAGATATCACATGCAATATTGTTGCACAACAAACAAGGGATATAAAAGAGAGAAATAGCTGTAGTTGCTTTATACATTTCTGCTTTGATAATACTTGCTTTTAGTGTTACTTTGAATATAACCTTTTCTCATACACATATGCGCACACACACTTTCTTATATGAGAAAACGTTTTTCTTTCCAAAACAACACTCAACATGCATGAACATTGGGGTGGGAATACAAGGGAGATGAAGGTTTGGGAGAGGAAAGGGGATCCATGGGTCTCCAGCACAACCTGTTTGTAGCTGACTCCTTGATAGCTCAGAACAATACATCCGCATGCTTTGCAAATAAGTCTGCATATAGACACCAAATGGCTAGATACTTTCCTTTCTGCCGCTATATGCTATGTGCACTATAAGCTCAGTCCATTGTACTATCGGAGGTGTTGATCTGTCGTTCCAACACTAAAGTACCAGTTGTTTTGCCACCATAACTGCTCCGAGAGGCCAGCCTCACTTCGCTTTTATCTAGTTCCAGGGGATATAGTTCAGCAGCATATTCACAACTTTAGATTTCAAAGACGTCTCTTTCCTGACATTAACTTACCTGAACTAAGCTGTTCAGGGTGTAAAATCTCTCTCCTGAAAGAGAATACCCCTGTTCCTCTCTAGATTGCCTCTCTTAGAAAACTCCACCAGCGACATCTGCTAAAAATCAAGCCAGAAAGCCATAAAATGAGGAAGGCCACGCTAAGTACATGGAAATCCAGGATCTTCTTCCAGCCCTCCCTTCACTTAACATAAAGGACTTTCCACCAAAGTTACACAGACAAAAATACTCCTTGCTCGGTTTGGAGAAGGTGAGAGTCTTTCTACTTACTGTTAAGTAGTAGGTGCGATGTTTGTGGGCAGCTCCGTGCCAAGATCCAGGCCAGGATTTCAGAATGCCTTGCATTCATCACAGGCTGGCCCTTGGAATTTAGAACTAGACAGAAAGGACATGGTAGATCCTGTTGCTGTAAATTCTGAAAGTAAGGCTAGCTGCCTGCTCATGGTTGTACAGTGGTACCTCGGGTTAAGAACTTAATTCGTTCTGGAGGTCCGTTCTTAACCTGAGGTACCACTTTAGCTAATGGGGCCTCCTGCTGCCGCCGCGCGATTTCTGTTCTCATCCTGAAGCAAAGTTCTTAACCCAAGGTAATATTTCTGGGTTAGCAGAGTCTGTAACCTGAAGCGTCTGAAACCTGAAGCACCTGTAACCCGAGGTACCACTGTATACAACTTCCCACATGGCTCCAAAATCTGCTCCAGGCAGTCTCCCAAGCCTCTGGAGCAGATCTGTGGACTGCAGGGCGTGAGGAGAGGAAGGAGAAGTCCCATTGCGTGAGTGGAATGCCCACTCACTCTCAGCCTATTTCTGTAGGCCCCAGAATAGGGTGATTACGATTATGATCCACCCTTCACCAAAAGGTTTCCACCACGTAAAATATAATATTGAAAACAGTTGAAAACAAATTGCGTTGGTCTGAAGGCAGGGACCTGAGGCCACCATCTTGTTGCAGCTAAGACAATCTGGTTCTTCTGGTTCAATGGGTGATCAGGTGGGAGCCACTTTTATGCCACCGTGAATTCCACGATGGAGGAAAGATAGTGTAAGAAAACAAATAAAAAGGCATTGCCATTGTTTTTGAAACCATCTATATCTGTTAAGCCTAATCGACACTCAGATCCTTATTTCTAGGAGTTCCAGGCCCTCTGAACACAACTGTAAGATTAGAAAAAAAAGTATTTCATAGTGTGCTACGTATGTTTTTTACCGAACATACCAGTTCATTCCATTACTCTGGCTCTTTTGACCACAATGGTATAGAGGTTGAGAGAGGTTGGTGTGAGAAGTTAGTAACCCTTGGTTAGTTCCAGTGATGTACTGGGGACAACTTGTGCTTTAAAAATATATATTATAATGCAGTATACTCTCAAAAGTAGTGTAACAGGACCCACAAACTCACACAAGACTACAACTTTCCTTCCATGGGGAGGGAGGGAGGGAATAGGGTTGCGTCCAACTAAGTTACAGTCAGAGTAGACCTAGTTAAATTCATAAACTTAAGTTAGTAATGTATATTGATTTCAATGGATTTATTCTGAGTAGAACTAACTTTGAATAGAATCATAGAATTATAGAATTGGAAGGGATCCCAAGGGTCATCTAGTCCAACCCCCTGCAGTGCAGGAATCCTGCCTGGTTGGGCTTGATCCAGCAACCTTCTGGTTAACAGCCAGAAGCACTGACCCATTGCACCACAGAGACTTGAGTTCACAATCCATATGAGGAGGCTTTTTCTCACGTTGGTCACTATTAAAATGAAACAATCTGGATTTAACACCTGGAAATCACAAATAAAAACCAGGATTAAATTTGGAAAGCTGTTTGTACACTGTGCAATTTGGACGCCTGAGGTATCATAACCAAATTTTGCATTATGATCATTCTAAGTTATAAGATAAACAATGACAACTGTAAAATCGATGTACTAAAATATGTAAAATGCATAAATAAATTAAAAATGTAATTCTGTTTTTCCAGGTTTTTGTGTACAATCAGACACCATTTTGAATCAAGATGGAGGATTAAATATTTCAGAACTGCACTGATTTTAACCACCAGTTTTGAAACTGCAATTATATTCTAGTTTCCTAGAATTCCCAAGGAATGCTGAGTACAAGGCTGCTAGTAAAGAAATAAATATCAAGCTAACCCATGCTACTATTACTATAATTTTGTTTTACTCCAGGAAGTCACAACAGTCTGGCTTAACATACAGTTCAGAGTGAGTGAGGGTCTTCCTACCAGGCTAGACAGTTCACAGCTAGCTCCCTCACCTCTTCTGATGGTGGCATCAAAAGGAAAATTCTGCAAAGGGTAATACCTCCTCTTCCCCAACCTCCCAGGTGTTTGGGCTGCTTGTCCTAGTTTTATTAACTAATGATACAAAAAATAATAATTGGCAGATTATGATACAGAAAGCCTAAAAGAGGGATAGCCAACATGGTGTGCTACAGATGTTGTAGACCACAACTCCCATCATCCCTGGCCATTAGACATGTTGGGTAGGGCTGATGGGAGTTGTTGGAAACTTCTGGGGGGCCAAATGTTCCTCATCCCTGGTCTAGAGTGAAGTTTGGCCAGGCCACATTAATCACCGGTGCTTCAGAACAGGAGACATTTAAAGACCCCTAATACAGCCCATCCTACAATTCCGTCAGCAGACCTGTGGTGCTAATACTTATCTAAGCTAACCGGCATCAAGGCTTCGAAGGAAAGGAGGACCTGTCTTCTAACCTGTGCAGGTGCCTGCAATTACTTAGCCATTAAGGTTTTATTTATGGTCAGACTCGCTAGCCCTTAAGAGGTTAATGATTTAGTGTGCATTCAAGCGGAAACTTATTTTTTTCTGATTAACAGCTTACCATGCAATCTTATATTTATCTTCCCCAAATTAAATCTAATTGTTTCCAGGACTGAAATTTCAGGGCTGTGCGTGTGTGTGGTTAAGTGTGACACATTTTCAGATTCCTGATATGGGAAGCTGAATATGAAACAATGTGCCCATTAACTAGGTGATTGCAGAACAGGATTATTTCACACTCCAGAACTGGTGGGGTGATGTAGTGCATTGAAATATCCAGTATAAACCATGTTCTTCATTGTTTTTCTCATACTGAGAAGAACTGTATCTTTGACATCATCCAGTCCCTTTTGAGAGGAGGCAAATCACCTGTGTTCACAGTAGGATAAGAGTGTATTTGGGGCCAAACACGACTGCACTTAATCTGTCTAGTTTTCCCTCCTTTTAAATAGAAGCTGAGAGGAGTGGACATTTCAGATTTGGAGCTGAAGCACATGAGGCCTGTTGCATTCCTGACAACTATACCCTCTCCCCAGGCTTATATTTACACCAGAAAGGAAACTACCATTGACATCTTCCTAGGGCAAGTAGCAGCAGTAGGGGTTGGGCAATAGAAACTGGAGCGGGCAGGAGTGTTATTGTAAAACCCTTCCTTCATATCAAAGTCCCAGCTCATGGAGACAATTGCCTGCACTCACATACAATAAGTGTCCATATCGTTAAGAAGCCATGAAGAGAAGACAGGCCAAAGTCTCTAAAAGAGGTCCTGCATGAACACAAGTTTATTTTAGTGAAGCTAAAATGCCACATCATCTCCTTGACACCTTCTGGGTGTGTTTTTTAATGAAAATGCACCCTTGATGCAAACTGTGTGTTTCCATATTTATCACGGCCATCTTCCCAACAAATTCCAAGCTCTTTCAAGTCCCATTGTTCACAATGGGACGAGGAAACACAGAAAGCTGCCTTATATCAAGTCAGACCATTGGTCCATTTAGCTCAGTATTGTCTACTACACTGACTGGCAGCAGCTCTCCAGGATTTCAGACCAAAGTCTCTCTCCCAGCTCCACCTGGAGATGCCAGGGATTGAACCCGGGACCCTCTGCATGCAAGGCCAATGCTTTTCCACTGCGCTATGGCCCTTCTCATGTAAAGCACAAATATTTCCTGACATCAATGGGACGTTAAACAATGCATCTATTCACACCCGCTGTGAATAGTTCACAATTCAATTAAACTGACTCCCAGGTAAGTGTGCATAGGATTACACTCCTAACATGACTAGATATATTCCATTATTTTTACTTACTGGCTTTATCTATTTTTTCATGTGTATGTATTTTAATGTTTGCTGGAAGCCGCCTAGAGTGGCTGGGGAGACCCGGCCAGATGGGCGGGGTATAAATAATTTATTATTATTATTATTATTATTATTATTATTATTATTATTATTTCTCATCTTTTTATTATTTTGCAATGTGGGTGATATACTGTCATTTGGGTACCCCCCTGTGCCCTAAACTCGATCTTCACCCACCAACATACCTTTCTAACCTCAATCCTATGTTCGTATGTTCAGAAAGCAAGTCTCTCTGGATTTAATTCGGTTGGATACTTCCTAGTAGGCATCTTTGGAGTCACCGCCTAATTATCTGGCAAAGGAACCTGGCTGTTGTAATGCTGCGCTTTTAAAAGCGTAGTGCAGATTCAAGCTGTTTCCGTTGCCAACTGATATTCCAACGCAGCAAAAGAAGAAGGAACCAAGTAAAAGGTCAACGCTATACTTAGAGATGACACAGAGGGCTTCGGTGAGCCAAGGTTAGTCCTGAAGTGGTTTTGCACAAGGTAAGGGAACGAACTTGCGATCTGCAAGGCTAAGAAATCAGCCGTACCTTTTTTTAAAAAAAAAAAAATAAAGCAGCAAAGTCAATGGCTTATGAAGAGTGTATATACCGGTATAAGAAAATAAGATGAGCCTGCTGGATCAGGTCAATGGCCTTTGTGAGCCAGCATCACAGTGACTGACAGATGCCTGTGGGAAGCCTGCAAGATGGACACAAGTGCAACAGCACTTTGCCCACCAAGCAATTCCCAGCAACTTGTATTCAGATGCATATTGCCCCTGATAGCCTTGACCCCCTTGAATTTGTCTAATCTTCTTTTAAAGTCATCCAAGTTAGTGGCCACCAATGCCACATGAATATCATAGTTTAACCACGTATTTCATGAAGAAATATAGACCTACCAACATTCAGCTTAATTGGATGTCTGCAATCACCTTGCCAACAAAGGTCCATATAGTTAAAGCTATGGTTTTCCCAGTAGCTATGTATGGAAGTGAGAGCTGGACCATAAAGAAGGCTGATCGCCAAAGAATTGATGCTTTTGAATTATGGTGCTGGAGGAGACTCTTGAGAGTCCCATGGACTGCAAGAAGATCAGACCTATCCATTCTTAAAGAAATCAGCCCTGAGTGCTCACTGGAAGGACAGATCCTGAAGTTGAGGCTCCAGTACTTTGGCCACCTCATGAGAAGAGAAGACTCCCTGGAAAAGACCCTGATGTTGGGAAAGATTGAGGGCACAAGGAGAAGGGGACGACAGAGGATGAGATGGTTGGACAGTGTTCTAGAAGCTACTAACATTAGTTTGGCCAAACTGCGAGAGGCAGTGAAGGATAGGCATGCCTGGCGTGCTCTGGTCCATGGGGTCACGAAGAGTCGGACACGACTGAACGACAAAAAAGTTCTAGTATAAGTAGAGAGGGAGAGAAACTCTTCTCTATCCACTTTCTCTGTGCCATGCACAATTTTATAAACTTATATAATGTCGCCTCTTACTTGCCTTTTCTCTAAAATAAAAAGTCCCAAAAACTGCAATCTTTCCTCATAGAGGAAACTTTCCCTTCTTGTTATTTTTTTTTTTTAAAAAAACGTTTTGTAGTCAGGGAGCAGCCAGCCAGGCATGTCCATGGTTACAGATGCTCTTTTTATTATTGTTACTTTTAAAATATATTACCCTTTTCTACAACAAAATGGTTCTTATTATTCTCAAGTAAATGTGTTTAGCATTAGAGCAGGGGAGGCCAGCTCCGTTGTATTCCTGTAAGTCATGATGGTGCTGTGATTTAGGTGAGTTTTTAAAATATGAAACTGCACATGCTCAGAGTGTTTCTTTAAATAAATAAATAAAAACTGTAATAAATATGAAAGAAAGAAAGAAAGAAAGAAAGAAAGAAAGAAAGAAAGAAAGAAAGAAAGAAAAAGAAAGGTTCTAAGCAGTATTTTCCACTGATTTTATTGTGATTGAACTCAGGGACCTTTTATGGGCCAGATAAGGAGTAAAACAGTAAGGTATTTATAAAATATAACCATAAAATATGATTTTACAAGGGCGGGATGCAAATAACTACACAACCTTAGTTCTGTACCCACAAGAAGGCTTTGTGCTTATGTCAGACCCTTTTTCCAAGTGTCAGACAGCAAGCCACTTTCAGAAGTGATGAAACTGTCCATAGTAGCAAGGATCTGTCACTCAAAGCAGGCAGGAACATCCACAAACCCTCAGGTCCACTTCAAGCAGTTCTCTGGATTTGGGCCCATAATTGAAATATGTGATGTTATAGACGTGGGGTTGTGTCCAATGTTATTCCTACTCAGAGCAGTCCCATTGAAGTTAGTGAACAGGGAAAACTCAGATTTGTTGATTTAGCCCTGTTCTGAGCAGGACTTGGGGTATAATCCACTGTTTGCATAATGAATAAAGAGTGTGATGTATTTTATTTGCTTTCCATTTAAGACTCATTCCTGAAAAACCAATAAAGGAAAAGGAAAAATTGGTGGGCTTTCACATCTCCCTGAAATGCAAGTTCCCCAATTTTACTTATTCCTTCATGAGCCTTTTGTACATGAAAAAATGTACCAAATGTAAGATCACTTTTTCAGAGAATAAGAATTTACATGAATGCCTGCTAATGGCATGTGATCAGCCCTTCTAAGATCAGAAATGGGTATTTACATCTGCCTATATAATTTATTTGATCATCTTATCTTAATGGGTCTAGAGCACCAGGTTCCAGAACAACCCCATGCAAATATTATGCTAAACATTTCTGTACAAAAAATGGGGGAAAACCAACCTATGGCAAATAACTTAGTTTGTTCATAAAATATCCATCACAGAATTTCACAAGTCTTGAGCAGTTTGATATAAATGAGGACATTGTAGAAAATATAAAACTAGATACGTGTTTGCTATAGGCTTATAATATTCGTCTCCCCAATTTCTCCTGTTAAGAATATTTTCTGCCTTGTCCATTCCCGTGCAAAAAAAAATAAAAATGCATTATCCCCTTATGCCATCCAATCACCTCTGCCCATTATGGTAAAAGAACATTTTTCATTTTTTTATTACAATCATCTCGAAGACAGGAAGAATGAGCACCTTGAACATACTGTAAAGATTTAAAATTCATACTGTGTGCATCAATCATCTTGTGAGTTACATATATCAACAGCCTCCAAGTAATGTTAAGAATATGAACCAACTACTGTATTCAAGCGAGTCTTATTGGAAACATGTCAGATAAGAAGCGGGTGTTGAATACATTTGGTGGGTACCAGGCAGTTGCCTAGGACGAAAGTGTAGAATTAGAATAGCTGCATGTAGCATTAATTAGTTTTCACATATAATACTAGGTACCCATTCAGATAAATATATATCACCAATCAGCTGAGTCGTTTGGAATTTGGAATTAGCTGGGTATCAATTTATTTGGAGAAAGCTGTTGGTATGCTGCAGGTTTTGTTTTCTGTTTTTAATGTCAAAACCTAGCATTCAATTGGCACTATGAGCATTTTCTCCAGCGCTGTGTGTTCGTGTGTGTGCAAACTGAGCAAATATAACTTTTACAATTCCCTTGCTACCGGTAGTTCCGTCTAATGTGTTTTTAAAATCTGAGTGCCAGGCCTTTGCTTGGAAGTTGGACTCACATTTCTTTTACAAGCTAAGATGTTTGTGCAGAAGTAAGCACCATGGTAGTTCAGGGGGATGGGTGTTCCTCAATCCCAGGTAAATGTATAGGAAAATGATGGCAAACCAGAAATTAATATTTTAAAAATTGTTGTTGTCTTTGTAATGCTCATAGCTTATGCCACTCTGCTGCACTTTCCTCATTCTGCTCCACTGAGGACTTGATGTCTTTCCTGACAAACAGGCGGCCCTCTCATACCTAATAAAGCAAAAGGACAGGGCAGGAAGATCTAAACTGCCCCACAGTTCGGGAACTCACTCCAGAGCTTGTCCTCCATTTGGAGTAATGCTCACTTGAGTGGAATTACTCCAGAGGAAGTGACTTGGGGGGCTGATCCTTTACTGAGTCCCGTTGAGCCCAGTAGGGCTTACATGACTCCTTTCCTCCTTGGAAGTCCAACGGCATGGCAGCCTCACTGGGAAAATCACTCCTGCTGGTGGATGTGCGTGTCTTGCAATGTGTTTCCCAGGGAATATGCTTGGGAAGGGAGGGTGCGTGGCTTTGTTTTCCTTCCGGGTTCAAGGCTTCCAGTCACAAATATCACATTTCTCTAGCAGAAAACTTGCACTTTTACTGACCCAAAGTGCTTTCAGCAACCCCAGTGACCCTTGTGAAATGGAGAGTCCGGAAGGGCAATTCCAGAACTCTGGAGAGGCCTTCAAAAGATGCCCATCTGAATACTCTTGTTTGCCTTTTCTCTTCCGGCCCTTAACTTTCCTGGAAGAAAAAATTAAGAGATGGAGCATGTGCAGCCTAGTGCCTACTAGGTGTCTTTGCTTTTCGCTAATCTGTGTGTCTAGAGTCTTCCACGCTATACATTTCTATTTCATACCACATTTTTAACAGACATAATTCCTCTCAAGGAATCATGGGAACCATAGTTTGTTAAGGGTAATGAAGGCGCCTATCCACCTGACAGAACTACAGTTCCCTGAGTTTCCTGGAAAGAGGCTTCGATTGTTAAAACCAGTTTAAGTTTGTGGTATGGGTGTCTGCCTTCATTGCTGTGCCAGAATAGCCACAGCCCTCAGATTCTATGCATGAAATTGAAGAGGAACCCCTAAAATACAGAGAGGAGGGGGCAGGAATCCAGTGGGGTGGGGTATGTGTGTAGAACGGATGCAAAGTATAAAATGTCTGTTAAAATGTGTTTAAGTGTTACTAATCCTGATGATTTTAATTTTTAGGTACCTTTCCTTTTAGGATCCCAATTCTTCCAGAGGTGAGGCTGAACTTGTCTCTCCAGTTGAAATCCAGCCCCTTCCCTTCAATCTCCTTAAAGGTAAAGAGACCGCTGACCATTAGGTCCACTCGCGGACGACTCAGGGGTTGCGGCACTCATCTCGCTTTATTGGCCGAGGGAGCCGGCATACAGCTTCTGGGTCATGTGGCCAGCATGACTAAGCCGCTTCTGGCGAACCAGAGCAGTGCACGGAAACGCCGTTTACCTTCCCGCCGGAGTGGTACCTATTTATCTACTTGCACTTTGACGTGATTTCGAACTGCTAGGTGGGCAGGAGCTGGGACTGAGCAACGGGAGCTCACCCCGTCGCAGGGATTCGAACCGCCGACCTTCTGATCAGCAAGCCCTAGGCTTTGTGGTTTAACCCACAGTGCCACCCACGTCCCTTCAATCTCCTTAGGGCTGTCTTTAAAACCTGACCTTAAGGCTTTGCGGTCTAGTTCTCTCAGACAGTGCAAGAAGTCACCCTTAGTGTTCAAATCCAGACTGCAGGGAGAGCCCTAGCAGTCTGGATTTCTACCCAGTTCAACATGTAAAATATCTGACTCTTTTTGCTGGTGTTACGGAATCTGTACGAAGCTGGCATCTTAAATTGCTTTGAGCAAAGGTCATGAACCCCTGAAGCTTAAGCACAATTTCTACCCAGTTCCTGGCTGGGCAAACCAAGACACAGACCCACACCCCTTTTCCTCCCAATTTCCTACCAAAGAGGCCCATCAGGTTGGGGGTCAAGGAGATCTCAAAAGGACAACTTTGACCACTCTCTTGTAGATTAGACTGCAAAATGAGATCAGAAACTGGCAAGATTAGTAAAAACCGTGTCCCTGATCTTGGTTTAAATCAGGAGCTTTCAAAGCAGGGACATAGAATAAGCTTCTGGGACTTTGCTGCCTCCTTGTTAAGACCTCCAAGTACCCGCTTCGCTATAACCCGGGGCTGTAAAGCCAACAGAAGCCCCCATCGTTCAAACCTTGACTTCTGCATGGATGCACTGTGAGCTTCTCCAACGCCCTTCAGCCCCGAGCAGAGGCCCTGCTGGCTGGTGGAGATCAGGAGAGTTGCAGTCCAGCAACATCTGGAAGACCACAGAGATTTCCCCACCCCCAGTGTAGATTATTGTGTAAGACTGGACCCCCCAAACCAGCTTTGGTTTCAATGGGAATCCATTGGAGCAATGCGGTGTAGTGGTCACAGTGTCCGGCTGGGACTTGGGAGATGATGGTTCAAATCCCCACTCAGCCATGAAGCTCCCTGGGTGACCCTGGGGGAGGAGGAAATCACTGCCTACCTCACAGGGTTGTTGTGGGAATTAATTGTTGAGGCGGAGAACCATGTGCACCCCCTTGACCTCCATGGAATGAAATGTGGGGCATAAATGCAGTAATTAATAAATAAATGTGCTTCCGAGAACAATTTAGAGTGTTGGTTCTGGACCTTTAGAGCCCAAAATGGCTTTGGCCCCGTATACCCACCCCTATCATTCAGCCCGGACACTAAGGTCCACCTCCAAGGGCCTTCTGGTGGTCCCCTCACTGTAAGAAGTGAAGTTACAGGGAACCAGGCAGAGGGCCTTCTCGATGGTGATGCCCATCAGATGTCAAGGAAAGAAACAACTATCTGACTTTTAGAAGACATCTGAAGGCAACCCTATTCTGGAAAGTTTTTAGTGTTTGATGCTGTATTGTGTGTTTTACTCTATTTTGTTGGGAGAGGACCAGAGTGGCTGAGGCAACCCAGTCAGACGGGTGGCATATAAACAAACATACAAACAAGGGTAGGGTAAAAGCTACAAACCTCAAACCAGTTTGCCTAAGGTGAATTCAACTTCTCTGACTTCAGAATCTCAAGAAAAGGTCAAAGTGACACTAGCTTGATACTGTTTGGGGTTCCTTTTCGTTTTGTTTTCCCAATTTCCTTTTCTTTTCCCACAGCTTCATAATTTCATTTCCTCCACATTAATAGTCCTTTCTCCTTATTTGGAGAAAGGGAGAGGGAAGAGAATCTGCTTTCTATGCTCCACTTATCCGACTGGAACTTACTCCCAAGTAAGGACTGTGTGAGGACTGCAGCCTCGCAGCGCACCTCTTTGCATGTTAACATTGGGAAGGGAGACCCATCTTCAATGGGGCTTACTGCTAAGTAAGCGTGAAGAGGATCGCAGCCCCGGAATCGATTAAACTCAGATTTTCAGCTCACAGAAGGACGTTCATTCCGCTACAGTTAAGGTGTTAGGTGTGTGAATCGACAGTGAAGATCGAAGTGTCTCCCAACATTCGCGCAAAGTCGTTCCAAGTGGCGCCCTGAAGACGCTGCGCGGAGGTGCTATTAATTGCGGGAGGGAAGGAGCGAGCTGTTAAATGGACCCGATCCATTCAAAGGCAAAAAGCTTCAAGTCTCATTGGTTTTTAAGGGGATTTAAGTACGCTGCCTTCAAATCCAGGAGACTGCCAGCGCGATCCTATGCATGGCTACCCAAAAGTGATATTTATTCCAAGGTGAATTTGTGTATACAGGATTGCGGGCTGTAACAGTACGGTGTTAAGTGCGGTTGCTTCCTGGGGTGCAAGACCCACTGAACACCATGAGCCCTGTTTTGGGAGTAGACACGCGCTGCAAAAAGTGCCGGATCGGGCTCATTTGGCTGTTTTGCCACTGATGCGTCTTGTGCAGGATAGGTTGGGGAGCCCCGACATCCTCCCCCTCCTCCGCCCATTTTATTGGAAGGAAGCCCCATCATCAATTGTGATCCAATTACTCTGTCGTGTAAATGTATTTAGGATTGCCATGTAAGCAGGCGGAGGGGGGGGCTGCAATCCGGCCCGCCCTTAAAGGTAAAGGGACCCCTGACCGTTCGGTCCAGTCGCGGACGACTCTGGGGTTGCAGCGCTCATGGAATGGAAAAGCAAGACCACCTTTAATTTGGGCGCACTTTAACTTGGGGGCCCCAAACTAAGGGCGTTTCAGCTTTGGCTGTCAAGTAAAGTTTGCAGGCTTCCGACTGCTTTCTCAGAGGACTCAACGCCACCTCTGAAGGCACCGTTTGACTTCCGAGGCTGACCTCTGAAAGGCCTTCCAGCAGCCGGCACCCTGAACCAAGGGGGGGAGAAATGAAACTTGATCGCCCTCTCTGCATGGCAAATTGACTTCTACCTAACTAAAGAGGGTTTGGCTTGGCTTTTTCTTTTTCTTCTCGTTTCCTTTTTTGCTCTCTGTGTGTTAATGACAGGCAAGCCTAATGAGTAAACTTTATATTTAAAAATCCGCTGCAAAATCAGAATGCAGAAAAGTCACTGAGGCTGTGACGAGGCTGGGCAGAACGCAGGATGAGGCCATGGGCGTAGCCGAAAAGTAGCGGGGGTGCGGGGACGGGCAGCTGCCCCCTCCCCATCAAGTAAATAAATAAAAAATACTTAACTAAAAGTAGAAATTGTAGAAAGATTTTGACATGTTTTTTTCTGAGTCCTTGGCAGGCCCTTGCAGAACCCGGCAGAGGCCAGGGCCAGGTAGATAATGTGGCCCTTTTTTTTTACCCTGGGGATCTCCGATAATGTAATTTTTTTATAATGTATTATCATTTTAAATACATTTCACAATAAATACATTATTTATTTTAAAATGTATTATACAATTTTTAATAGTTCAAAAATGTATTTAAAAATCTATTTTTAAGTAGACAACTTTGACTATTATTTATTATCTTCTTATTCTACTCTTAAAAAAGATGTATGCTTGTGAGAAAGCCACTATTGCTCGTAAGCCACTATTTCTTTAAAAAACATGGTTTCCACCAAATTTTATCCTCATTGAGCTATATGTACTCCTCGGGTGTAAGTAATACTCCTATTAGCAGGTTGAAACGCACCACCCTCCTGCCCTTCACGTTTTCTGGGTCCCCCCATGGTTTTTTACATTCACCTCAGGTGAGCGATTGTGAATATGCTGTCTGAGGCCCCCTTTGGAATCGGAGGCCCGGGCCAAGTGGCCCATATGGCCCACCCTCTGTCTGGGGCTGGTCCTTGGTGTCAAAAAGAACCAGACAGAGGATGGTGACAGGTGAGGGTCCTGCGCCCCCAACATAACCCTGATGAGGACACGATCCCATCCAGTCCCTCTCCGCCTTTCCAGTCAATCCACCTCTTCCTGGGGTTCTTGTCTTCCCCTCCCGGGGAAGGTTAGGCGCCAGGGGAGTTGACCGGTCTTCTGACAGCTCAGGACCACAGGAGATTTCATTTTCTTTCTTTCCTTCTTTTTAAAGCAACCTGAAAGAAACACCCACCCACCACGCCAGCAACAACAGGAAAGCGTGCAGAACTCCCCCGCCCCCTTCCCCAAGAACAACCGGTCGAGGGCTAGACCCCCTCTGCGCCCCCGTTTAACATTCTCACGACGGCGCTGTCCCAAGGGGACGCAAGTTGGTTTAAGTAATCGCGGGCGGGCGAGAGCTACATCCGAGGGAATCCGACTGATTAGCGCGCGCGTTTTCTGTCTACACGGCGCCACTCACGTTCCAAATCCTTCTTGGCTTTCTATATTATTATATAGATGTAGATCTATACTGTTTTTAAAAACCAAAACAGATCTACATCTATTATAGATGTAGATCTGTATAATAGATGTAGATCTGTTTTGGTTTTAAAAACAGTAGCGGCGCGCGTTCCAAAACATTCTTATTGTTGAAGTTCCTGCTGCAATTCTTAGTATCGAGCGTGGACCGCTCTAGTGGATACCCGCAATATTATATTATATTATATATATTATATATATATTATATAACGAGCTTATTGAATAATCAGGCTAACAGCCTTATTGACAAACCGGTTTGCTTCGATTGAAGACCATTGGCATTAAAAGGCTGAGTTCAAAATTAAGAAGCAGCTCGCCCAGGGAGCCTTGCTTCCCAGGATAACCTTCCTGGTTTCAGGAGAGACGTTTCCCTGTGATTCACAGTGCAAAACCCCATACGTGTCTACTCGGAAGTATTCCACAGCTTAAGCAAGATCGGGCTGGCCTTGACTTCAGTTGTACCCCGAAGCTGGTTCCGTCTGAGTTTCCTCTGCTCTGTGATCTGGGCTATTGAATGGAACGAAGGCAGCTGAGGTTTAGAAAGACCCTCTGAGAAAGATGTGATCTTATGGGCGCTTACTCGAAAGTAAGGCTCCATAGAAGCCTGTGGAGTAAACGTACAATGGACGGGGCGGTTCAAGAGAAAGTTGGACTTGTCCTTGAGCGCAGTACTGGGTATGTCTACTCAAGAGCAAGTGCGCAAAGGAGGGCTGAAGGCTAGACGGCCTACTACTAAAAAAAAATAATCAGTGGAACAGACAGGCTTTATTTTAACATATTGTTCTGAAGTAAGCTTCACTGCTTTAAGGGAATGGGCTTAAAATCGCACCCATCCACTCCAAATTCGGTTTATTCGGAAATCGACTCAGTGGGGAGCATGGCTGCAAGAACTCGTGGGCGCAGGATCGCATCCTGAGGGACCCATGGTGCTGCGAGCGGTGTTTGTTTGTTTCTTTGCTTGGAAATAATTCCCACTGAATCCATTGTGTCTTAGTCCCAGGTAAATGGCAACATTTAGCATTTCGTTAAGTCTTAATTAATACGGTGGGTATTATTTCAGGGTAAACATTTTGGGGCCCGATCCCGTTACCCGTTTCTACTCAAAAGCGAGTGCCAGTGATTGAACCCAATGGGGTTTATTATTCCCCAGAAAGTGAGTTCAGGGTGGTACAGAATAAGAACTGCTTAGAGCAGCCCCAGAGCAAATTTCAATGAAACCTTTATTCTTACATTAAGGCTGCTATTCTTTACACATTTAACTTGCCTCAGACTTACTTATGAGTAAGTCCGGAGGCCTCAAGTTTACTTCTGAGTAGACATGTATAGGATTGCACGGTCAGTGAGATTAGGAGCAATGTAAATCCCACCCCCCGCGCCGATTCCTACCTCTCTATTAATCCGAAAACCGCCCAATTTATTGCACGTTTGCCCCAATTTGTGCCATCTGAGAGAAACTCGTGAGTGGTCTAAGAGACTTACCGCACATTCCTACGGTTGCCTACTCAGAGATAAACCCCACGGAATTCAATGGGATTCACTCCCAGGTAAAAGCTGAAAATTCTAGGCACAGTTACTGGGGAGTAAGTCTCATTGCAATCAGTCGGATTTCCTTCTGAGTAGACGTGCGCTGGATTATGCTCTCTCTTCTAGATTATATGAAGACTAAATTGAGATGTGAAATAAGTATTCCCATCGCTCTTCAAATATATATATCTCATCTGAATGCCTATATATAATAGGCATTCAGATGAGACTGTATACTAAACCAAACTGTGTACTAAACCGAATTTCTAGAGTGGAAATAAAAGGGACTAAAGGCATGAAGGACTACTATAAACCGTTCGTGTTTGATAGATTAGTTTGCCCTTTAAAATATGCAGAGAGAAACCTGCAAACTCCGTGAGGATTTAAACACGCACAGAGAAAAGAGAAGAGAGAGAGAAAGAAAGAGAGAAAGATCCAAAGGAGGAGGAGGGGCAGAAAGGGTGGAAATAAAGATAGGTAGAATGGCACTACTGATTTAATTGGAACCACGAACAGAAGTTATGCGAAACCATCAGCTAAAACTTTACTCTCTCTCTTTTTCCATTCAATAGATTGCAAAGTGTCTTAATTCATAACTTGGCACTTATTGAAAATCGTGACGTCAACAATGAATGAATCAAAAGCGGAGCAAACCTGAGTGGAACAAAATAGATCGTGCGGACAACAACATGTAAATGGAAAGTAACAGCATATTTTTATCCGGCTTTTCTCCTCCTTCCCCCACCCCCACCCCGACCCCCTTCTCCTTTCCTCCTCCTCAATAACTTAAAATACTCTAGAAAAAATACGATCAATATAAATAACTTTTTTTTGTTTTTCTGTTTTCATGGAGAACAAATAATTACAAATCTCTGTTCCTAGCAGAGTTCGACTTGCGACGAGGTCTTCCTCCTCTTCCTCTTCCTCCTCCCCCTTCCCCCCCCCATTTTATTGGCAAAAAAATGCCCTCAGCTCTGGAAGGCTTTGAGCGGATGAAGGTACCCCCGGCTACTCCGTGGTTCCTTCCCCTTCCCCCTCCCCTCCACCAGCCCAGATTATAGCTATATAAGCCTTTCGGAAAGGAAAATATATATAGATATATAATATCACAAGATTACGGGAATGGGTACACCTTTATGAAATCAGATGGGAAGTTTGGACAGAACTATCAAGCCACGAGCTATTGCAGCCCGAAGGAACACTTCTGCCTGTATCCTTTTCAAAAAAATATATGCGTGTGCTCCATAGACTTCCTGTCATTATTGGGACGTGGCGTTGCGGCTGCTCGTGGGTGCAACAATACAATCTTTATCTTGGGGTGGGGAGGGACAAAACAAACTGCTATTTGTTTCCTTACTTATTAGGGTTGGGAATCAGATAGTGGTGTTCCCCCCCCCTACACACACCCTTTAAAAAAAAGCAAAGAAAAAAAGCTGGAAGCCCCGATCCGGATACAGTTAGTCGCGCATCAATTCCATCGAAATCAATAGAATTTATGTCAGTCGCGACTGACTATTGATTTTGATGCGAGGTGGAGTCTCCTCTGCTCGGCTTGGAAAACAGAGGCTGCCGAGATGGTCCATTAAGTGAGGAAGGCATTCAAAAATCTACCAGGATGGTAATAGCTTTTTTTGTGATGAAGACCAAGCAAAATGCCATCACCAAACTTTCGAAATCTCCAGACCTCATCGGGCTCGATTGCTGAGCCCAAAACGGGGGTTGTTTTTTTTTGGGGGGGACACCTTTTGGAGAGGTGAGAAAAATCCGAAATCTGCGCGTCATAGGGCGCCTGCTTACTTGAAAGTAAGCCCCTGTGCTCAGTGGGAGTTTTCTCTTCCCTTGTAAGTTTCAGTGCTTACTTGAGGCTACAATCCTGTCCCCGCAGTGATTTCAAGGAGCTTAAGCTATGCATAAGGTCAGAAGGCTGGTTTCTCCGGATCGGGGCCTTGGGTTAAAATCTCTCTCTTGGGGGATCCCCGAATTCAGAGACTTGGCTTCGTTTTGTGTGTGGGGTTTTTGTGGTGGTGGTCCTGATCGAGGTGAAGTGCAAATGATCCGAAGGGACGCCAAGAACAAATAAAAATAAAACCAAACAAATACATGCAGACCCGGAACTCCACGAGTAGAAGAAGCGTCCCGGTCACTCACTTTTCCCATTAGAAATTGGCAGAGAAATAATCGTCTGTCTCTCTTTCTCTCTCTTTCACACACACGCACACACATTTTTTTTATATATATATAAAAAACCCCGCCCCCAATTTTTAAATTCTTCTTTCCTTCTCATCTCCGTTTCCAGACTGTGGCTGTTAAAACTCAAGTATCTGATGCAACGTGGAAGGAGGCCCGCCTCTCTTATCAAATTTCTCGTATTAAAGTGATCTTCGCAGAAAAAGGTCAGTTTCAAAACCTGTGAACTTCCCAGCTGCGCGTCTATTTCATCTAATTCTTTTAAATAAGTATATATCTTCCCGCCAGTTTCTGAGCAAGCTCTACGTTTTCTCCTCCTCCTTAGTATTCTTATTATATTATTAGCAGTAGTAGAAGGGAGCTCTTCCCCTCCCTCCATTTAAAAAGGAAAAAAAAACCACATTGTTCCTTTTATTTGTTCATCGCCTTGGGCCTATAATATAGAGAGAGTTGTCTCGTTCCGGTGAACGTCTCGCGGTTCTTTCGTCTTTCACATTTTAAGTCCCGCAGGACCAAGAAAGAAAGTGGGGGGTGGCGGCGGCGGTAAAGCCCTTCCTCCGGCTCCGTGTCGGCCTCAGTAGAGGAGAGCTGGCCGCGGAGGGAGGAGGAAGAGGCGGGCAGTCTTCTGCGCACGCGCGCGCTGGGATTGCAACGTGCCCCGGCTGCGGCGGCGGCTGCAGGAAGAGTCACAAGCCCAGGGCTGCCGCGTGCTTTTTGGCTTTGAGTCTGAGGTCCGCGATGCTGGAGTTCTTGCTGGTGGTCTTCGCCGCCGCGGCCGCCGCCACCACCGAAGCGGCCGAGGCGGACTCGGCGGCCAGCGTGGCCAGAGGGAGCCCGAAAGGCGGCGCCGGGAACATCATGTAGGGCGCATGCGCGGCCAGGTGCGGGTGGAGGTGGTGGTGCGCGTGCGCCACGGCGCTGTCCAGCTGCAGCTGCGCCTGCACCTGAAAGGACAAGGGCGTCACGTTGCAATGACTGTCCTGAAAGGGGCAACGAGAGGGGAAAGGGGAGTGGGGGGGAGACAAGAGTGTTAGGACAACCGCCATCTCAAACCCTCCCCACAGCCTCGAGGACTCCAAGCCTTCTCAGCCCACTTGGCAGGGGGAAAGGCCCGCGGAACTCAAGGAGACTTGACTTCAGTGCCACCCTTAGCTACTTCTCTTTTTTAGCAGTGTGGGGAAGAGATTAAAGGGGTGTGTGGTTTGACTAACTGAGGAAGGGGGTCCTTCAGGGTTTGGGGCTTGCATCGATCCCGGTTTGCTACCTTACCCCTCATTTTGTTTTGTTTTATTTGTTGAATTTATATTACTGCCCTATACTTGGAGGTCTCAGGGCAGTTCACAGAACCAAATCAAATTATGAAGCAGCAAAATATACATTCAAAATAACAGCAACAACCCAATAACCACCACCCAAAAAAAAAACACACACACACATTAAAAGGCCATAGGATGTCACTCCTCATAAATGGAGCACTGAAGATGCTTAGGACTGGGCTCTGTGTTTTTGTTTTAGTACCTACTAACAGTAGGTTCATGCCTTTAAAGAAGAGAGAGAAGGGCTCATGCACACCAGCCTGATTGCGACTGGATTGAGGGCTACAACCATTTGCTCCTAATAGTAAGGCCCACTGGGAAGTGTGGGACTTTCACTGAGCAAAATGTAACTAGGATTGCACCGTGGATTTATTTTGGGTTGATGATACACTTAATCTCTGGGTTGTGGGTTTGAGCCCCACGTTGGGTGAAAGATTCCTGCATGCCAGAGGGTTGGGCTAGATGACCCTCGCGGTCCCTTCCAATGCTACAATTCTATCACTCTATGATTTGTGCAGAATGCTAACTGGGAAGAAAACCAGCAGCAATGTTCAATGGAATTTAATCCGTTAGCATCGAAGCCTTACATTTGCACAACACCACAGGAAGCTGCCTTGTACCGAGTCAGACCATGGGTCCAATCCATCTCTGTATAGATGGCTACCCTTACAATGAGCAGAGGCAGCAGCACTCTGGGCCTCCAGGCCTGGGTTTGTCCCACCCTATACTGGGGGCTGGACCCGAGCCCTACTCTATGGAAGGCAACCTCCCCAGCTCTCAGCAACCAGACAGTTCCCAAACAAATTAATGAATGAATGGAGAAAACTAACCAAAACCTAATGGCTGGCACTGAAACAACCAAGTCATCATATTCATGAAAGCAATAACCAGTTAACGGCATTTGAGGTGTACAGCTCAGCTTCAGAACTTCTATCACAGTCCTGAAAGATCTGGCCTCTGTCAAAACAAAAGTCCCTGAGCATGTGCAGAATGCCTTTCCTTAGGACCCAAGTAATCATAGCCAGTCCCTCACAGCTTTAGAATTAGAGCACAGCATAGCCAGGCCACAATTTGTGATCCCCCCCCCAGGTCCTTGAGTGCTTATTTAAGGTAAAGGTAAAGGAACCCCTGACCATTAGGTCCAGTCGGGGACGACTCTGTTGTTGTGGCACTCATCTCACTTTATTGGCTGAGGGAGCTGGCGTACAGCATGACTAAGCCACTTCTGGCGAAACCAGAGCGGTGCACGGAAACGCCATTTACCTTCCCACCGGAGCTGTACCTATTTATTTACTCGCACTTTGATGTGCTTTCAAACTGCTAGGTTGGCAGGATGAAGGACCGAGCAACAGGAGCTCACCCCGTTGCAGGGATCCGAACCACCGACCTTCTGATCGGCAAGCCCTAGGCTCTGTGGTTTAACCCACAGCACCACCCGCGTCCCATGAGTGCTTATTTAAGACAGGCTATTTCCTGAAAAAGACACCTATTGCTTAATCCAGTGGTTTTCAACCGTGGCACCCTGGGGTGCCTTGCATGATGGTCAGGGGTGCCGCGGGCAACACTGGCCTCCATCCCTATTTCCTCCCCCCCCCCAATGCCCTCTCGCATCTCTGCCTCCCAAAGGCTTGCACAGCTGTTTGTTGCAGCGCCCTGGCTACACGCTCCCCAGGCGAATGGTACCTCTCGGGCTGGCCAGGGAGTGCTGGTTGCCAGGAGCTGAAGCAGCCTTGGAGTAAGCAAGCGGGCCAGGAAGCCCAGCCAGCCAGTCCACCAGCCCTTGCGTCTGGCAATGGACAGACAAGTGGGAGGCCAGGCTGGCCTTTCTTGTGCTTGCTGTGTGCCAGACCTGCCTGGGAGCTGAGTGCCCAGTGCTGAAGGGGCGGCTTTCCACCAAGCAGACCCAGAAGCACCCGCTGCTGCCACTGCTGCCTCCCAAGGTAAGGTGCTGGCCTCACATTCACCTTTGGCCAGTCTCCGTTGGGCCACTAAGGCTGGGAGCATCATCTTCCCAGGCCCCTTTGGGGCGGCATGAGGAGGCACCTATCTTTGGGGTGAGCTCAGAGACTGGGCTGTCAGCAGCTGCTGCTCGGAGGACCCCCAAGAAGAGGGGAGAGGAGGCTGTTTGAAAAAGGGTGAGAGGCTGCCAGCTCTGCAGGCAAGGGGTGACGTAACTGGGTTCCTGAGCCTCACAGGGGTGCCGCAAAAAGAATGTAGTTGGTTAAGGGATCCATGGACTCAAAAAGGTTGAAAACCTCTGACTTAATCTCAAGCGTATGAGGTCTTTCTGTAGTTCCCAAGTAGTGGAAAAAACTGCTCCTGAGCTCAGTCACAGGGCCTGTATTATAACAGGTCTAAGCCTTGACTCGTTGAGCCCTGAGCCAAGTGATAGTATTCATCCTATAAACATGTGCAGAGTGTTACCCCTCACTGCCATATTTTAGGGATTGCGCAAAAGACTTCCAGGTCACATTATGTTGCTTTCATTCAAGCTTAATCCCCCATCTCAGGGATGGGAACCTGTGGCCTGACAGTTGTTACTAGACTACAACTCCCATCACTTCTGACCATTGGCATGCATATCCCTGGTCGCCTCGACTGGCTGAGACTGATGGGAGCTGAAGTCCAACAACTGCTGGAAGACCACAAGTTCCCCATCCCTGCCTAGCACATTTCCTCTTGTAAACTAAGCCTCTCTGGTTGGCTAGACAGCAGACAATCCGGTTGATGATTTGGTTAAATATGCAATCTATTTCTCCTGTATGGCCTTGTGAAATGCAGTAAGTATGCGCTGGACTGTGGATGGGTGCTCCTTCCTAATCTCCCTGAACGTTCTGACTAGTTGGGTGATGTCCTACATTGATTAACTTGTCAGTTTCATGTGCCTTCTGCCAGCAACATGTACCTTATTGCAGGCTCTACTCATAAGTAGTGCTGCTTTGGCTATGGCTGAGAGGTACCCTCATGTGTCGACTGCTTCTGGTTTTCTGCTTGTGGTTACTGCCAGCTGGTTTTGCATGCTAGTTGACTAACCGTAAGCAAAATAGAGGCTAATTGGCTGCACTTCTCTTTCTCTCCTCCCTCTACACTTAACACAGACTCCTGCTTTCCAATGAATGGGCTTGATTGCCCTTTTTTTCCCCCAGTTCGCTTGTTCACTCATCTGCTTTGACCATTTTTTTCTAAACACTTTTGCTTGATCATCTGTCCACACCGTCTGAAGACAGGTGAAGTAATTATCCTGCCCTAAGGTCCATTTAATTAAAAAACAAAACCCAGAGCAAATCCACAGGCATTCGCTGTGGATGCTAACCCACAGCCCTTGGCTACAATCCTGCACACATTCAGTTTGCTTAAATGCCACTGAACTTCAAGACTGCAGCCTTGATAGCATCAAGACAGTGCAGAGGGCCCTCCTTTATCTTCCTCCTTTCCTCTCAGCTCTCTAATGACTGTACACATCTGTTGTTCTCAGTCATCTCCCATATGACCTTTATGGTGTTATTACCCACACCTTATCAACCCCAGCACCATCCACAGTTTGAGACAACTATTGTTGCCACTGCTTTTATTTATCATGGATGCAGACGACTGGCAGAGTCTTCTCTCTCCCCTCCTTACCCTCATTTCGCAAGGGAGAATCTCTCACCCTACACATGGCTCATGCAGCCCAGACCCACGCATGTTTAGTCAGAGGTTAGCCCCATTGAGTTTCATGGGCCTAGGACCAGTGCTTAAGAGACAGCTATTTGTCTACAACCAAATGATGAGCAGTTTCAATTTAGAGCACACCAATATCATTGCCATTAGAAGATTGACCACTAAGGTCAATAAGCCTGAAATGTGCAACTTCTCTAGGACAGAAGAAAATTACTCTACAAAAGCACTGAGTTTTGAGGTCCAACATACTTATTCTTAATTAGATTACTTAGAAGCTCTGTTGAAATCAGCTGAAGATAACTTCCAAGTAATTACCATAATTCAGGGGCTGAGTTAGGAATGTTTATGCCTGTTGAAGTTATGCCAGAATGGACTACAGTTCCCATCGTGTGAGGCCGTTGGCTACACTGGCTGGGCCTGGTGGGAGTTTAAGGCCAAAAACATTAGGAGGATAACAAGCTGCCCACTTTGGAAGAGGACTTGGCTGTGCCAGGGATACCTTACCATCAGGCTTGTAAGGTTTGCTTTTCATTACCAATGTAGGTTGCTAAAGACAGACACTACTCTAAAAGGGGGAAATAAAAGCAGTATCTGTAGGACTCAGGCTCTGCTGTTAAAATTAATCCAGACTACATGCCTGCTAGTTCATAAAGCCACATAAAACTTGTGGTGGTTTTCTGAAAACAAAAAAACTCCACAACTGGCCACCCTCCTACTAATCGTATTACTAGAATTAAATAAATACACACACCGTATAGTCATGCACACCTATGTATTTTTGCATTGATAAACCCATCAAAATCAATTCCTCTCATTAGGGTGGAAGCTCAGGAATTCACAGGAGCCTACAGAGAGCTGGGCAGGCTCACTGAGGCTGCCATCCTAAGTGAATTTACTAGGCAATAAGCCACATTAAACACCTTAAGTTCTGAGTAAACATGCATAGGAGTTGAGAGAGAGCCTGGCTTAAATGAGCCCTTAAAGCTCTGCCACAGCCCCGTGGTAGAGCATCTGCTTTTCATGCCAAAGCTCCCAGTTTCAATCCCTGCCAACTCCTGGTATTGCTGGGAACACCCATCTCTGAGTCACTTCCAGTCAGTTTAGACAATCCTGAACCAGCTGGACTCGTGATCTGACTCGGTATAACTTCCTGCGTCCCGCTTACGAGAGAGGAAACCCCACGGCGTTTCCAAATACTAAGCATGAACGAGATCCGCTGAGCATCTAATGGGAAACCCAGATTCACTTCCCGATCCCTGGTACGCACAAATGCCGCCTCAGCATATTTCGGACGGACTATCCGGATCCTAAGCACTCTTCCTTGGAAGTAAGCTCCCTCGAGACCAATGGGACTTAATTCCCCTTTAAATCAGTACCACCATTTAAATCTGCATCAGCGAACGGCGGAAAAGCTGCAGCAGCAGCCGCCCCGCGCGCCTTTAATACGCATTGGCCAAGTCCCACTGAGCTCAACGGTAGCTTGTTTCCAATAAAGCACACAGAGATCGGGTCGGACTGCACTGCACATGCACTCAGGATCGGAGTGTTCAGTGCCCAGACAAAACACACACGCGTCCAATCTCCTCCCCCCCCCCCCCCGCAGGAAGGCAACTTTTAAATATTCCTTTTGCGCACATGATTGACCAGCCAGAGAGAGCGAGAGATAATGGGGCACCTGCGGGAAGGCCATATTGTGGCCCTTCCTACCACTGTAGGGCTAACGCCCACGGGATTCTCCCTTTGTACTTGCCTGCTGGAAAGGCATCCTCAAAGCGCCCACGTTCACGTAGGGGGCAACCCGGCACGCTTCAAACTGGCTGGCTGCTCCTATGAGGACTCCTGCAAGAATAGAGGCAGGAATCGGTCAGAAACTGAGCTTAAAAAGCACAGGACATCTAATTTTTATTTCACTTCGCTGGGAATGCTCCCTTGGCTCTTTGCGCGTTGGCAGCGCATATTGTGCCCAATGGGGCTTATTTCCAGGTAAGTGTGCAGCCTTAGGCAAGGAAGAGCCTAGAGGTTTGGGGGAGAGGCAAAAGGAGGCCCCCAAAAACCTAGAATTTAAAGGGGAGGGTTGTATTCCCTGGCCCAGAAACATTTGAACCCGTTTACGCGCGCCGCTGATAAAATTCACCTACCTTTGTGGAGTTGGTTTTCTTGCTTTCTGCATTTAGCTCTTCTGTTCTGAAACCATACCTGCGCAGACAGGAAGAAGGCGAGCTCAATACAAAGCCGCATCTATCTATTTATCTACACACAGTGATTTCTCTGGCCATGCTTAAAACCAGTCAGTGACCCCAGTGATCTTCCTGGCTCCTACTGGGAGCCTTCCTCTCCCGAATCCGAATCTTACTGGGAACTCCGCAATGCACGTGCGACCTAAAATAATCTAGGCCCACCGTTTTGACCAGGGTGTCCAAAGGGGAACGAGGAGGGGGGTCTTGCATGCACCTTTAATAGTTGCATGACAAGCCACAGGCGCTGAATTCCTTCTTCTATATTACTATTAAAGGGGCAGGCGAGACCTCTTGGTTTGCCTCCGAACACGCTAATAAATTGGACGCTTAGGCGACAACCCTACGCACACTTACCTGGGAAAAAGTCTCACGAAACCAAGTAGGATTGGCTTCTGGGTGGCCATGAATAGGATTACACTGTTAGGTGCAAACATGTCCTTTTTTCTTTCTTTTTTTTAAGACTTTACATGGTAATCCAGAAAGTTTAGTTAACCACATAACCAAATATCAGTTTTCTTGAAGTTTCTTAACGATTTTGGGATCAACAAGCCCCCTTCCTCCCCGTTTCTAGGGAGAAGCAAATGTATCCCTTTCGAAATGTTGCACTCCAGAGAGTTTTGGATTATGTGCGTGCCAGATTTCAGCCATCTGCGCGTCACATAAACTGCTGGGAGGTGACTAAGTCTTGCTTTGACTTTCTAAAAAGAAAAAAGCAAAGGGTTCAGAGGAGTCTAGAAATTGGGGTGACTTGTGTAGCAAGTTTCAAATTCTCGAATAGTTTGAGAGTGACCATTTTGAGCTGCAACATGGAGTCTCCTCTGTTTTGGGAGGGAGTCTCGTTTTCAGATATTTACAGTAATCAACTTCCTTGGACTACACGCGCTCCACATTTCAGTTCTTTAACTCATATAAAAGCCCTAGAACTTCAACACACACACAATTACACAAGCCAGTAACTGAATCCGTAACTCTGCGCATCTTCACCCGCAATACCAACCTAGTTCTCCGATTTCCCTTACCTTCTCTCTCTCCCCGCCTCAGTTCCGATCCAAAACAAATCCAAAACATCATTGTATCAATCTCCTTTTCCTCTTTCACAGTTACTACTTTAGGCTTGAATCCTAAAGAAAGATGCTTCTGCAAACTTTGCATATTTACTCCGGAGCAAGACCCACGTTTCAATAGAAGTTTATCCAATTAGGTGTGCTCAGAGTGCAAGGTGCACTCTTGGAAAGAGTTATGAGTAAAATCAGTTCAACTCACTCCCTTTCCGAGTAAAAGTGAGGCACAGCCCTTACATTTAATCTTCAATTAAGAGCTAAAATCCTATACACACCGACATGGAAGCAAACCCCACTGAACTCACAATAGGACTTACTTCTGAGTAGACAAGAATAGGATCGCTCCCGTTACGCAGGGGAGTTAGATGGACGAAATTTGGCTAGTTCCCGTTGGGTTAGGATAGAAGGGCCGTTTTGCTGCTAATCATAATTCCAAACTGCGTTTCAGGGAGGGGAGAGTTTACTTAGGAGTCGTTTTGCTAAAACGAATGGGAAATATTACAATGCCAGGGGCCAGTTGCATGTCCCTCCGGCCCTCGGGAGTAGATTGCACCACCAGCATTGCAAGGCAAGGAAGGCGCCTAGGATGGGCCAGGGATGAAGCTGACGAACTCCAAACTTTCCCTCCCTACCCGCTTTAGAATCGGAACTTAAAAGAGCGCAGTTCTAGGATATGGACAGTTGCCGCCTGTTCTGGTTCTTGCTCAATTACTTTCTCGGGGCCCGTTTCATCTTTCGCCAGCCGAATCCCCACCAGGCCTCCCCCCTCCTCTCCATCTCGCCGTGCTATCCAAATCTAACACACACACACACACACACACACACACACACACACCACAACTAGTGATAAAGGGGTTTAGATGTTTGCGCAATAAGACCCGAGAAGAATGCGCTCATTAAAAGCCTGTAATATTAATTAGCTTTATCTTCAAGAAAAACGAAACACCAAGGCGTTTAATGACTCACTTTTGGGGGGTAATTACTGTCATAAAAGCTTCACTACAAAGAAGTTGGAAAATTCTCTGTTCCTCTGTGCAGTGGAGTGTAACACAGAAGCGGAATAATTGTCTCATTATTATGATAATCTAATTTGCTGCCATCGGAAGAGATGGAAGGGGGGGGGGAGGCTTCACTCCAGGCAAGGAGATAACTTTGGCAGTTGGAAACGGGGGAAAGTTTGAAAACCTGAGAAAGAGAGAGAATATGATGTGTACCTACAGCCTTGGGGCCAGGTGTGCTTGGGCAGCCCGACCCTATGCATTTCCACGCAGATGTTAAGCCCCATTGAGTTCAATAAGGTTTGCTTGCTAGGGAGTACCGGTAAGTCCCACTGAACTCAGAAGGACTGGCTCCCGAGTAAACCGGGGAGGGGGAGAGGATCGGGCACTTATTTCAGCCCCAGTCATTTCAGTGGGAGTGTGTTTCACATCCCTGCCACTGAAATCAATGGAACTTAAAAGTGCTTTAAAATCTTGAGCCCAGATTTATATATTGGGGGAAAGCGCTGGGGAGAGAGATCTGTTTTCCATCTCAAAGGTCCTCAATATCATGTGATCCTTCTTCCCTCAAGACCCTTTTAAAGGGGGGGAGAGGAGGGGCAACGAGGGACGTGAAAGCTGATTGGGATCTTATTCTTTAAACTGTCAACATCTACAGGCACGAATCCTGTCCTTTCCCACATTCAGACTAACATCCCAGGAGTCTGACACACGCAGTGTGACGTTTCTTTCGATGGCGCTTCCTTCTAAGGAAGCAAGATACGCCAACCGATCCTGGGAATTATGACAGCCGGAGGTCGCCATCCTGGTTGCGCTTTCAGTGCAGAAGGCCCCACTGAGCAGAGTCGGTCCCTCTTCCAGGCAACAAGATCGGGCTGCGCGATTGACAGGTCATGTCAATACGAACTTGCGCGAGATCGCGACCGCGCAGTCCGATCCTGTGCATTTTCACAAAGCAACACACCTTGGAAAAGCGCGCCGTTAGATTGCGCGCCTAAGCGTGCTTACTCGAAAGTAAACCCACGGTGTCTACTTCCGAGTAAAGATGGCTAGGGAAGAATGAAGGGGGGAGGGGCGTTCATTTCAGCTTCCAGCCCATATCCCTGCCGCCTTCCAGGCTCGCCTTCCCACCATCTGCCAATGGGAGCTGGGAAGCAAAGTTTGAAACAAAATCACAGCGAAGCGTTTTCTGGGGCCATTTAAAAGGAAGGAGGCCTTAATGTATGCAAATCTCTGAAAGTTATTCTGTATGGATTATGGTGGGCACTGGTTATTCTTTTGTTGAGTCAGGCAAATCTCCCTCCGTAGGTATCGCCGCCTACATAGAAATCTATATATAATATAGATATGGACATATAGTCACACCCCATAGCGCAGTGTGTGTGTGTTTATAAAATCAGAAAAGCAGAGGCAGATAAAAAAGAAAGAAGAATCTATCAAATGTCTTTCAAAAATTCTGCTCTCCCCCAACACTGTCTCTCACACAAACCCTTTTACACACACACACACACACACACACACACACACACACCCCTTTGCTACAACGTGGCTGTTCAGTGTCTGCCTTTATCCGATTACAAGATGCAGAGAAAAAGCCTTTAAGAGCCGAAGAGCCGTTTTGGTGCAGATGGCAGAGCCTACGAGCAACAAAGATGGAAGGAAGGGGGGGCGGGAGAGAGAAGGTATCTGTTACAAGCCAGGAGTCGCTGCTTAGCCTCCCGGCTGCAGATGTTCGGGGGGCCTGCAAGTGCTCTTTCCATGTGTTCCTACAAAGGCGGCCCAGTTTTCTGCGGAAACGACGCTGGAATGACGAGTCGCCTTCGCTCCCGGTGGACAAGGGTCTCCGGGCCTCTGGCTGGAGCCGCGCTTCTACCTCTCTGGACCCAAGACCTGACATTTTCTGGACCAGGGCCTCTTTTTTTTTCTCTGGGGGTAGGGAACGGAGGCAGCTTGACAAAGATCCCCAGCAATCTCTGGACAGTGTAAGGGGAAGATGGTCTCCAAACAGCTCTTTGAAATTCGGCTGCATTAGCCAAGCCCAGCGCTGCCTGTATCTGTTCCTTTTCTGAGTCCCTGGGGGATTTTTTTAATTACTTCCCCTTTAAAAAAAAAAGTAAATGGACTGTAACTGTGTACACTTTAGCAACTCCCAATTTCGTTTATTAGTCAGCCCTTCTATAAAGTTAATTCATACATCCGCCTTCTACTTTAAAAAAAATAAAGAAAAGAAACTGAGCTGGGATCAATGTTTAAAGGCAGAAGGAGAATATAATACACATGGACTCGCTACCCCCCCCCACGGAAAGCTTAGCTATCCGAAGTTATAGAAACGTGGACCGCACTTAAGCACACTACCAACCACACTTACACACCTACTTTACACACTCTCCTCAATTTTTTTCTCACTAGCTACTGTTTCAGCTTTAGATTGTAAGCTCTTTCGGGCAGAGACCTTTGCTTTAAAAAAAATGATACTGTAAAATACCATAGACATGGATGGCTCTAAAGATAGCAAGCGGTCGGAGAATCGGAAGAAATGGGACACAAGAGAGGTCAGCACATCTCGATGTGGGCGGAACTATGGAAGCAAAATTCCTACAATGCAGCGAGTTGGACTTGATGACCCTCGGGGTCCCTTCCAGCTCTACGATTCTATGAAGATGGAAACAGCCCCTTGTAGCCCCTAAGCAAAACGCACCAGGAAATGACATTTCCGCCCAACTCATAGGTGTATATTTAGGATGAGGCCGAAAGCGCGCAGATACTACAACACAAGGTCTGCTGTACTCCAGATTCGCCACTCTTGTCTACTCAGGACCAGGAACAACCTCTTGGTGGAAGCCCCCTTCCTCTCCTAGCGCCACACTATCCCCCCCCCCACAAGCAAAGGCTTGCAGAAGAAGGGCGCCCACCGGATCCGAACCTACCGCTACCAACCATCCATGAAAGAGGAAACAAGTCCACCCTTGTGACTTGCTTCCCAATGCAGCGCGCGATCCTAAGGCTGTTGGTTCGGAACGGAGCGCAGTGGGAATGAATCCGGAGTCGTGCCAGCTCCCTGGGCGGCTAGCCCGTATGAAGGTCCCTTCCCAGGATCCTCGTGGAGGAGCCCTTCCCCAGCAGAAGCCGAAAGGATTTCCATGCTTACCTGCACCCGAGCTTCGGACAAACCCAACCTCTGGCTGAGCTCCTCTCTCATGAAAGCATCCGGGTAATGGGTCTCGTCGAAGAGCCTCTCCAGCTCGTTCAGCTGCTCCAGGGTGAAATTGGTCCGGCTTCTCCTCTGCTTGATTTTCGTCTGTCCTTCGTCTTCCATCACTTTGGCATCCTCTTTGCGGTCCTTCAGCTCGGGGGAAACTGGAGACGGAGCAACAACAACAAAATAAAGAGGCAAAACCTAAACACCACCAGAGACATACAAGCAAAGCTAAAAACAAAAAAGCAACCACCCAACCATCCCTGGACCACGAGACCAGCGCCTGATCTGGGTTTCCAACCAACACAAAAACTGCCTTATGCCATATCAGAGCCTTGGTCCATAGAGTTCAGAATTGTCTGCACTGGCTGGCAGAGGCGCTCTGCGATTTCAGACCGGCGAATCTCTCACCAGCCCTACCTGGAGACGCCGGGGATTGAACCTCTGCCACTGAGCTCTGGCCCTTCCCCCACTTGTGTTTTTACCTTAAGTCAAGCAGAAGGGGGTGGGGTGGGGGAAGAAGGAGGAGGAGGAGGAGCAGCGGTGGCAGGGATCAATGAAACGCTCAAAGGTCACCTCACTTCCCAGTGGCGAGGCTGAGGCGAAGGAGGGCCCAAGCAGAGCCCCGCGAGCTGGTACCCAGAGCCTGTGCAGCCGAGGGCGCAGCCTGGCTCGGGGTCCTCGTGGCTTCGCTTCAGATCCCAGGCCCAACAGAAGGGAAGCAGCATGTCCCCTGGACGTTCAAAGGAGGAACTTAGAGGCTGCACTTCCTAGGAAGTGCAAGCCTCGTTGAATCCAGTGGGACTTATATTTATGCGTTATATTTATAACCCGACCCCTCTCTCACACGCACACATATATGACCGCTGCTCCCACAGCGCAATCCTAGGTACGTCTATACAGAGGTTAAAAGTCATACTGAGTTCAAAAGGGTCTTAGCATGCAGAACTCATACTGAGTTCACAAGTCTTAGCATGCAGTCTTACAAGTGTGCTTTTATGGGATCGCAGACTTTCACTGAATGGTTTTGCCCTGGATCTTGTTCCAGGCAAGGAAGGCCCACCCCTGGGATTGCCCTCCCTAGTCATTAGGAACAGAGTTCTCTATTTCCAAAGGACCAGCCCCTGTCCTCCTCAACTTTTGTTTTGCCCTGCCCGGAACCGGGCGCCTGCTTCAGTTCTAAGGGCGCTGACCTGCGCGGGTTGATCGAGGTGGGCCCGGGGGTTTCTGCCAGCAGTTCCCAAAGCCACCGCAGAACGCAGGTCCATCATATTTATTTATTTGTGTGTGTGTGTGTTAAGTTTAAGTCTAGAAAGGCTTTAAAAATCTGCCCAAGAGTTGGCTCTCCTTCTGCACAGTGGTCAGCTTGGTCTTTGACAGCGATTTATTATTATTATTATTATTATTATTATTAGGAGAGACGCTCCGAGCAATGTGTAGTCTACACCTGTCTGGGAAGGGGCAGCAGGTCTGTCCTGAGAACTCCAGGGTCTTCTCAGGGGGAAGAGAGGGAGAGGGACCTCTTTTCCCCAGTTCCGGTTCGGGACAACAAGAAACAAGTCCGGAATACGCACGCCCCGAAGTCCCAAAGACTTTAAGGTCTCCCTTCCTTCCTCCCTCTCTCACCGGTCACGGCACGCCTCCCATTGAAAGCGCCGGTAAGATCCCACAGAACTGCAGCGCCCTTATGCTCCGTGTCTTCTCCACATTGGCGCTGGCTGCTGTGAAACCCGCGTGGCCTTTCAAGTGGCACCTTTTCAAAATCACAGCAGCAGGTGTCAATGGGGGGTTTGACACGCGACCGCCGCTGCAATGGCTTCTTGAAGCCTCCTGCTTGCGGGGAAGTCAAGGCATCCTTGCCTTTATTTACTAGGGAGGTGGAGAACGAGCTCCCTAAATGGTATCGTTATCGGAGCAACTGTTTTTGAACTAAAAAGAGTGCGTAAAGTTTGATCACCGTCCTGCTTCCTCCCGCTAAACCTCCGTCTGTTTCCCCTCACCCTGTCGAAATATATATTGTAGGCTCCTTGAGGCAGGGACCTTCCGACCTGATATTACTGTGCAGAACGCCGTGCCCGTTGATTAAAGTATTGCTCGTTTCCCCTCTGTCCTTCCGCAGCACCAACCGCTTCACACATTTCGCTTTGGACACTAGGCCCCGTGTAAACGTGGCGGCGTGACGCGGTTCATTCAGACTGTGGGTGGGGGGTCCTAATCTACAAACCGGGTTCCCCCGCTTCCTCCCTTCCCTCCCCGAACGTATTTGCCCACTGCCACGCCGAAGTTTGTTTACTGGAGCCGCGTTGGTCTCTAATCATATTCAGAATTTGTTTATAAAATCATTTCCGGATGATGTCTGCTGTTCAGTTCCGACCGATCTGGAGAGAGCTACTTTCCTTGAACAAAAGAGTTGAAATAAACCCTCCTTCCCCGACTATGACATCTGCATCCTCAAACCGCACGCAGGTATTCAAATATACTTGAAAGCCGAGGGGATCTTTGGATAAGCAAACAAGGAGAGGTTCGGTGTTTTTTTTTTCTTTTGCAAAGCGCATTATCATTTATTCCTCTTCCTCTCCCCCACCACCCTACACACCAGTATAAAATCTTAAAGAGGTCGAGAGCATCGAGGAATAAAAGCGAAACACTTCGCTTGGATTTCAGCATTACTTATTAGCAGTATTCCTAACATTGCATAACTACTTAGAAATGTATGGTTTGTTTTTAAAATAACTATTCACCCTTCCTAGGAAATGCACTTGGAGAAAAAGTACAATATAGGCTCTCTTCTTTTAGTGTGCCCAATATTTGATACTTTCATTCACAAATAAACAACTGCGTTTCAAACTTTTAATGATATTTGGGGAGGTTTCTAAGACGCTTTAAACAGAAATAAATTCGTTTTATTTCGCATTTGTTTCCAGTGCCACATCCCCTCCCCCTCATTTTACATTGCAAATAGGAAAGGGTCTCCATAGCAGGAGCAAATTAATTATCTGCTTAAATATTTTGATAGCTAGAACTCGGGGCCACATATTATTTTCGCTCAATTGGGAACAAAATAGTCAGCACATCTTAATTTACAATATGTTGGGCTCCTACACTGCGTAAATTACTTTAAACGGGAGAAGATATTGGAACCATTAGAGGGATAACCTCCCGGATTCAAAAACCTGTCACCGTTTCCAGAACAGCTCAACGCAAAGCCTGACAATCAGGATTTTAGTCTTCCCATTTACTCACGGAGGAAATATATGTGCATATAACTAGACACACACATGCACATGCCAAACTATGGTCTGCCTAACCCAGGAGGGCGAGAGCTTGTGATTTTACAGCTTCCCTTCCTTGGGATTGGGAAGAGAGAAAGGACAAAAAAAAAAGCCCACATCCCCAAAACATAGCTAGAGTTCAGCCAGGAAAAAAGCGCCACACATTATCATGTCCCAGACGATCTGGACCGGACTAGCAGCCTACGGTCAAGAGATGGCCGGCTTGCGGTGTTCTCACAATCTGGCCGCTTTGAAACGGCCCAGAAAAAGTATTCATCCACATTAATGGAGGGGGCTCTTTCCCCCAGTCGAAAAGACCAGCCGGCTCCGCGTCTGGACGCCAACGCGCGCGCTCTGCCTCCTCCATCCGTTCTCTGGCGAGTTTCCCCGCCGCTGAGGTCCAACCGGACGTAGCAGCGCGCATTTGGGGTGGTGGTGGTGGGGGTTCTCGGAGTCAAACCACACACATGGTCCCCACCCCGCCCACCCCATACACACCAGGAAGCACCCTTCCCCCGATTCTCCCCCTCCCCCTAGTACTCCCAGCATCTGGTTCTTTACGCGCGGTTCCCCTGCCTCTAGCCAGCCTGCCAGGCGCCCCCCGACCCGCTGGGCAGAGGAGGGCTCGTTACCTTCGCTGAGCTTGGGGGTGCCCGTGTCCCTGGACCTGTCGACGGCGCCCATGTCCAGCTCTCGGACCGGCGACCGGCCACCTGCGCCGCCGCCTCCTCCGCCTCCTGCTCCGGCCGCCCCCCGAGCAGCGGGGCTGCTGCCGTCCTCGCGGCCGGGCTCGCTGGATCCTCCGGACTCCTTGCCTCCCCGGACGGGTCCGCTCTCCAGAACCTCCCGGTAGGTGATGAGCTCCTTTTTCTCTTTCACTTTCTGATCAAACGACTTGGAAACAAAAGCGGTAAGTTCTTCCATCGCCGGCGCTGCGCTGGGCTCTTTTTCCCTCGCCCTCGCTTGCCTCCTCTAGCTGCTCCAAGCCCCCCAAGAAACACATCAAGGGGGTTAGGGAGGAGGAGGAAGAAGAAGAAGAGGAGGAGGAGGGGTGGGAGAAAAGAGGGGGGAGGGTGTGGGCAAGGTGCGGGGGGGGGGAGGAGGAGAGAGAGAAGCCGCAGAGGGGCTGGAGAGTTAAAGGGGAGCTGATGCCTCGCAACTGGAGCGGGCTTGTGAAAACGCGAAGATCTTTGACAATTCTCCCCGCCAAGAGTTCAGATCTGATAGGGCTCGGAGCTCTTGAAGTCCCCACTATTTATACTTTGCGAAGCCTGCCCCTTGTTCGGAGCAAATTACCTCCCCTTTGGAACTGGAAAGGAACCCCCTTCTGCTGGAGCAGCCCAGCACCACCACCAAGGAGAACAAGAGCCAAACTGGGAAAGGAGGGGGGAGGGAGGGAGGGAGAGCGAGGGGGGGAGGGAAATAGAAAGAGAGACCTCCTCCCCCTCCCTCAGCTTCCTCCCACCCCCCTCTTCCAGATCCAGTGGCCAGGGGTTGCTCTCGGCCATTAATCCAGGATTGACAAGAATCCCTAATTAATTTAATTAGGCGTGGATCTTGCGCTAGTGTCCTGAGTTAGTTAAACACGAGGGGGGGAGAGAGAGAAAGGGGGCTGGATCTGCAGGGGAGGGGCTACAGGAAAAATGACAAGGCGGCTGGCTCCGGAGAGGGGAGAAGAGCAGGAGGAAAAGAGAGAGAGAGCTACCCCCATACGTCTTCTTTACCAGAGCGCGGGGCTGGCCGGCTGGCTTGCTTGCCTCCTCGCCCGCCGAAGGACCACATCAGCCGCGATGCCAAGGAGAGATTAGTGCTCCTTTGATCGCCTCTCCGCACCACCCCCGCCAAACAACCAGCTAGATCCTTGGGCCTTTTAGATAAAATAAAAATAAAAATGCGGAATGCTTAGCTCGGCTCACACGTTGCCAGCCCAATCCTAAACCCGCCTGGGAAGACTGCTGCGCTTGCCCTTGAAGCCCAGGGACGAAGCGGGCTTCTAGCCAGAACCGCAGCCCGAATTAAACCCTGTACGATTGAGACCCGTTTAGGGTTACGAGGAGGGAGGAGAGACAGCAGCAGAGAGGTGAACTCCATCAGAATTGTCCCAGCCTGTATTTGTCCCTTGGTTGTGTTGTCACTCTCTCTCTCTCTCAGTCTGCATTTCCTACACGTCGATCCTAGACTTAACACTGATTTGAAACGGAGCATAATTCCGAATAAACCGCCAAAGGCTTTGCGATGTATACACACACACACACACACACACACACACACACACACATTGGTCTCCTTCCCATTCCTGCCTGCTCGATGGTACAAAGTTAGGTCTCTGGCTAATTCCTGGGACGCTGGGAGCGCTCAAGGCGCCAGCCCCCCCCCCCCTTTTCAGGGAATTTTGCCGGTAAAAATTCCCTAGACGTTTTCTGCTTTATTTGGGATTTGTGTGCGGTGGATTCAGCCATCCTTTTGGAAATGCGAAGGGAGGCTGACATCTCCGGGAAGATACTCAGCAGTCAGATCAGTTTAGCCTAGAGATGCGCTCGGGTTATATGGAGAGAGGGGAAACGACCGTTCCTGTTTTCTAACGGTCGGGGCTGTAAAATGCCGAGAGATTAAAACCTCTGTTGTGATTTTGCCGTGAATTAGATTGTTGTTGCTGCATTTTGCTTTAGGTTTCTATTCTTCGTGTTGTTTTTGGTAATTTCCTCTCTGGGGTGGATTATCAATGCTCTTCAATAAACAACAACTAAAATACATGGATTCATATATGATCTGAGATGCATAAATGATTTGGGAAAATCTGGCCAGTCTCTTCTTCAGGACCTGGGAAACTCTTAGGCTGCAATCCGATGCACATTCGCTTGGGAGTTAAGTTCCATTGAACTCGGGGGCGCTTGTGTGATCTCAGTAAAAGGACAGGATTGCAAAACAGGTTTGAGAAGTTGGTCTCGGAATTAACAGAACTGACTTGAAAGCTTGAGCTCACACTTTAGACTTTTTTTTGGGGGGGTGTAGTGGGCCTTCCTTCTTAGTAAATAGTTTGACAGTCGCGCTGCAGAGTGCACTTGTCCAAATGTTGTTTGAAAACAACCGCCTATTTCCATTTTCTCACCTGGAAAATGGGAGCATCTTTTTAAACTCGACGTTGGAACATGTATTGCTAGTTTGTTCTCTCCTTTCTTCTCCTTTCTTTAATCTCATTATGTCCAGATATTTGAATTTAACGCTTTCTTGGGGGGGGGGGGAGGGCGCAGGCTTTACACCTTGGACAGAGTGGTTCTGGAAACTATTCCAAGTCCGGATTATGAGTTAATTAAAAATAAAACAAAACTGAATCACTTTTCCAATATGTGACGGGAAAGGGTGCTTCTCAAAAGGTGCTTAAAATATGAGATTTCTTTTGCATGTAGTTCAGGCAAACGATGAACTTTTAAATACTTTGTAGGAAAATTACGTGAGCATCTTCTTAACTCTTTGTGGTTGTTGCTATTAAGCCTGTTAGGAAAGAGACTGGGTGCTCCGACATGCGAACGTGCTCGACTTGCAGGGAAGCCACGGAAATGTGTACTGTTATGTTCTATCGCCTAGGAGGGAATTGTTTATGGCCGAAAAGCTAAAAGAAGCATACACAGTTATTCTAACAGAAAAAGAATTGGAAAATGAAAGAATGGCTAACAACATTCAAGTGAATAATACATCACTTCAAAACAATCCCCACTGCTTTCAATGAAACTTCTACAGCATCCTCCCGATACTGGAGACATCGAGAGCTAAACTTTCGGAGACCAATCTTTTTCAGATAATTAATTGGCTGGGCCTCCCTTTTTAAATCGCAAAATTCAGTTTTATGCAAATTTTTAACATCCCCATATGGATTCCACTTTTCAATACCGTCGATACACACAAAAAGCAGATTTAAAAAATAATAATATACAAAAAGGACAAGATACAAGTAAAGTGGATGTTTCCTGTGGAATTTGATTATAGGATAGAGAAGCATGATTAGGCATCACCCTGTGGAATCCAGAAACGTGTAAATTAAATATATACTCACGGTATTTTTCACTCCTATGCATGATTACTATACTTTCCACTGGAAAGCATAATCCCCGGAAAGTCTGCATAGAATAGCCTATATATGCCAGAATTATCAGAGCTAGATATCTGATTTAGGGTGCAAGCAATCCTATAAACTCTTACCTGGGAGTAAGTTCCATTAAACTCAATAGCCCTTACTTCTGAGGAGACATGTATAGGATTGCACCGTAACTGTAAGCAAGTTAAGCGTCTCAACAACCCATCACCTGGACTGCTGAATTGTTAACACCAGCAAATTTGCGTGAAATAAACGCAGGAGGTGTAAGAAATTCCGGACACAACATTTACTTTTGCCGAAAGCAGTGGGTTTGCTCTGATATAATCCAAACCACCACTTGGAACCTCGAGCATGAAGTGTAGAAGCAAGTACATTTAGGATCGCAGCTGCAGTCTGGAAAAAAAGGATTTGTTGCTTTGAATGAAAGTTTAAGCCCGGATGCCTGAAATTTAAGCATATGCGTGAATGCATAAAGTTTCCTTGCGAGATTATGTTCTGATCTCCCATCTAAAAAAACCCAAGACCTCCTTTGCCCCATTGAGCACAGCATTTCAGCTCCCTGTGAATAAACGTAGCGCTGCCGCACCGGGCAGTTTGAAGACCGGGGCCTATTCTTCTTGACCCACCACCCAGAAGCCATCCAGAGCAAAGCAAACAGCGGCTACTTTTACTCCTGTCAGACAAAAGCGTCTCGTCTTTACAGCAAAGAAAGGAAATGGTTTTCTCAGAGAGTCGAGGGGGGGAAAATATGTCAATGTAGCATGAATTCCAGGAAAGAGCGAGCTTCTTTAATTACTCTTAGCTTAAATGAAAAACGATAAATTTTATTCTTACATCCTCCTCCAACGGGGCGTCTAAACTCCCCTCCTCCCGCAACCATCACAACCCTTAAATAGTCTCAACTGGGAAACTAATTTGCACCTAACCTTAGAAAGCCCATCATTTCCAAGGAAGGAAAATTGCAGGGTGTTTTTTTAAAAAAGCAATTTGCAGATAAATCACTGCAGTTTTAATCACAGCGCACCTTATACAGACAGAATTCTGTGATTTATTCCGGGTCCTCCCCCCCGCTTTCTTTCCTGGGGAGGAGGCGGGTGTGGGGTGGAGGGAGAAAGTAAGGAATAAAGAAAAGGGCATGAATGACAACTCGCACCCGCATCATCGTCGTTATTATTTTTTTAAAAAGGGAAAAAAATATCCCTACGAGGACCAATTAATTAGATTTGTTTATGTGGTCAGCAATGTTGCTTAAATAAGGAAAAGCAAAGAAAGAGGAAGAACGCCGAATAGCGAGCTAGCTAGCCTAACTAGTCGGGGGGTGGGGGGGATGAGAGAAAAAAAGTGGCCTTTCTAATCGATGCATTCGGCGCTCTTCGGCTGGGCTGCGTGAATAGATGAGCTTCGGGGATCGTCTAGTCAGGCCTGAGAGGAGGAAGGAGGCGCTGAAGCTGAAACTACGGAAGCTCAGCGGCCTTCGGCGGGCGCGCCGGCTTCGGAGGTAAATGGGCTCGCGCCGGTGGCTCCGGTTGCTATGGTTGCGGCGGAGCCGTTGGGCCTTAGGCCTCGGGGACCGAAACAAAAACAATGTCCAAGGGGTGGGTGGGTTTCGGAGCGGGTTTGGCAGGAGGGAACCGCTGCGGCCTAGTTCGCAGGCCCCTGCGAGACCAGCCTCGCCGGCCTTGCCATCTCTGTCGCGGGAAGCGGGGCAGGCCTTCCTTAGGCCTCGGCTCGGTGGGTGGGTGTTTGGCGTATGCGGAGCGCTAAGCTCCCCGTCCCCTGCTGGCTTTAGCGAGGGGAGGCCTCGCTCTCGTCAGTTTGGCGCTGCCTCCTCCAACTGTGCTCGTGTGGGCCTTCGCTCTCGCATTTCCTCCGGCCTCTCGGAATTAGAAGGATTGGGGGGGGGGGAGAAGAGGACTGCCTCTCTCTGAAAACGCCTCTCCCGAACAGCTTTTAAGACTGGGCCCAGCTTCCTCAAACTCGGCCTTCCAGATGTTTTTGGCCTACAACTCCCATGATCCCTAGCTAGCAGGGCCAGTGGTCAGAGATGCTGGGAATTGTAGTCTCAAAACATTTTGAGGACCGAGGTTGAGGAAGCCTGTCTTAGGGCCCTGGCAATCTTCGTGCCAAAAGCCCCCCCCCCCCGAACCCTGAAGTGGGTGCCCCCGTGTCTCACCCAGCACTCGGGCATGTTGAAAGAGCAACAGAAGAAGAACCCAGCTGGATCAGAAAAAGGCCCATCTAGCCCAGCATCCTGTTATTGGAGTGGACAGCCAAGTTGCCTGTGGGAAGCCTGTGAGCAGAGCAGGACCCACCCTCTGCACTTGTGATTCCCAAGTGAACAACTCGCAGACATACTGCCTGCACCCTGAGTAGGATCCAGGAGCCTAATTAGCTATTGATAGCCTCATTCTCCATGGATGAAAGTGCTGCTCTTTCAAAGCCCTCCCAAGATGGTGGTCTCACTACAACTTTGGGGAGCGACTTCCCTATGACTTAGGCATTGCGCGAAAGAAGTAGCTCTTCTAGATCACATATAAATCCTGTTTTAAAAGAGCTGCATTTCATTTATGGTTCCAATTCAAAGTGCTCTGGGTGGTTCTGCCACCCTGGTGGTGGTGACTTGAGGAGAGAGCATTGTGGCAGCCCCTAAGTTGTAGAACTCTCTCCCCACAGAGGTGCACCTAGCACAGGGGTCAGCAACCTTTTCCAGCCATGGGCCGGTCCACCGTCTCTCTCACCATGTGGTGGGCCAGACTATATTTTTGTGGGGGAAATGAACAAATTCCTATGCCCCACAAATAACCCAGAGATGCATTTTAAATAAAGGCACACCTTCTACTCATGTAAAACACCAGGCAGGCCCCACAAATAACCCAGAGATGCATTTTAAATAAAACAACACATTCTACTCATGTAAAAACATGCTGATTCCCGGACCGTCCGTGGGCCGGATTGAGAAGGCAGTTGGGCTGCATCCGGCCCATGGGCCTTAGGTTGTCTACCCCTGGGTCCTAGCAGCTTCAGTATGTAGGTTTCACTGAATGCTGAAGACGTACCTCTTTGGCCTTTGACATCTGAGATGTATATTTTTAAGACCCACCTTTTTGTGATTGTGTTCTTTTAAAATTGTTCCCAACGTTATATTTTAAGTTGTTATAACGTGCCATTGGACTTAAGGGTGAAGGGTATGTTATTGTTATTATTAGTGATGTTTATGATAATAATAATTTACTTCCAGGTAAATGTACATAGAGGGACCCAGGTAGCGCTGTGGGTTAAACCACAGAGCCTAGGGCTTGCTGATCAGAAGGTCGGTGGTTCGAATCCCTGTGACGGGGTGAGCTCCCGTTGCTCGGTCCCAGCTCCTGCCCACCTAGCAGTTCGAAAGCATGTCAAAGTGCAAGTACATAAATAGGAACCGCTCCGGCGGGAAAGTAAACGGCGTTTCCGTGTGCTGCTCTGGCTCGCCAGAAGCGGCTTAGTCATGCTGGCCACATGACCTGGAAGCTGTACGCCGGCTCTCGGCCAATAAAGTGTTATGAGAGCTGCAACCCCAGAGTCGGTCACGACTGGACCTAATGGTCAGGGGTCCCTTTACCTTTAAATGTACATAGGTTCAGAAGTTGAATAAAGCTAGCTCCTACTGCCATTTTTGACATGTATCTTCTAAGCTGGCGATTCTTGTTTTAGTATTGTATACTGTATTAGTTTCTCTTCTTCCAAACACTTTCCTTCATTCCAGAAGGTTAGATCCTTAGAAAAATGTCCTCTTTAGTCCTCCTTGTTCCATTCTTCAATTTTTACTGAGTGTAAGGCCAAGTTTCCTGCCTTGTTTATGTTCATCATAATTGCAGTAAACTTTAATGGAGGTAATAGTTTTAAGGTGGAATCTTATGCATAAGTACTGTACCTGGGAATAAGTGATTGAACATACAGTGGTACCTCGGTTTTACAGACGCTTCAGGTTACAGACTCCGCTAACCCAGAAATAGTACCTCGGGTTAAGAACTTTGCTTCAGAATGAGAACAGAAATCGCGTGATGGCGGTGCCGTGGCAGCGGGAGGCCCCCATTAGCTAAAGTGGTACCTCAGGTTAAGAACAGTTTCAGGTTAAGAACGGACCTCCAGAACGAATTAAGTTCTTAACCCGAGGTACCACTACTAGGACTTCCAAGACAACATCCATTTGTTAGGGTGGAAGCTTTTCCCCGTCTTCCCCAAGGAAAAAAATGAAACTTGCTTTACACACTTGGTGGTTCCCAGTTACCATTCCTAAGGACAGTTACTTGGAAGCAAGCTCTATTAATTTCAGTGATAAAAGTAAATATGATCAGGATTGTTGTTTGCAGCTTTGGAAAAGGTGTTACAAGAGAGCAGGTCTAAACTGAATACTGGTGCATGGAGATTGGTAAGGGTACAGCAGGCTTTCTATGATAATGTTTAAGATTTCATCTTAAACATTAAAAAAAAAAGATTTCATCTGATGTTTACAGTACTTTTGTCTTTTTAAAAAATAGGTTGTTAAAATGGGTCGCCGCTCATCAGACACCGAAGAAGAGAGTAGAAGCAAAAGAAAAAAGAAACACCGTAGGAGGTCATCTTCAAGCAGTTCTTCTGATAGCAGAACTTACAGCCGTAAAAAATCAGGAAGGAAGTCAAGGTCACGATCTCGAGATCTCCAGTTTCGTTCACATTCATATGAAAAGAGGTAAATGAATTAATTTGTATTGGCTTTTGAAAGTGTTTATAGAAAAGGCTACTTAAAATATTTAGCAGGCATAATTCACAGCTTGATCCAACATTCTGCTGTAGATAATGGCATATACAGGCAATGACCAATTTACGCATGTCCAATTGACGTGCGACCATGCATGCATACATAGCGACAACCCACAAGTGGCTCAAAAAGGGGGTGGAATGGGGTGGGTGGGGAGAGCTTAAGTGCGCTGCACTGATGCACGGGTTGGGGTGGGGGTCAGGAATGTAACCCCATACAAATCAGTTGTTGCCTGTAGGTTGTGGCATAAAGATCCAGCAAAGGCACAAAGAAACAAAATACCCCCCTTGCTCTGGTGTTCATCCAGGGCTACTGTGAGTGCTCTGCTCCAACTGGCAATACCTTTTGGATTGAGGCACTAGTGGAGAGGAAGGTAGAGCTGCTGGTTATTTCTTGCACATCAGCCAGTGTGCACTGAAGTAGTTTTGGATTCTTGCATGGGTGCAGTGCTGCATTCCATATATTGGGGGGCAACATTAACCATCAACCAGATTTTCAATCCAAAGTGCATAATGCAGGTTGGCTCTGCCTTATTTGGCTTGCATAGGATGCTGCTTCAGCTGTGTCCAAACAAACTGGATTACAGGCGTATGTGGTTGAATCTGGATATGCCACTGGGTTATGTGGAAGGAGAGGATCAGGAATTAAGTCCCCTTATTGCTCTCTGGTTAGTATAAATTTGTGGACGTTATTTGGGGCATCTGTTGTTTACGTATCAATTCCTGTGATTGGAATGTGGCCCAATCTGACCCACCTGACACTTCCCCGATTATGCTTTTCATAAAGCTCCCTTAAATTTGTTTCTTGTCATGCTCTTTATTCCTGCCCGTTTAGTGATTATTACTTTTCCAATTACAGGTAGGTAGCCGTGTTGGTCTGCCGTAGTCAAAACAAAATAAAAAATTTAAAAAATCCTTCCAGTAGCACCTTAGAGACCAACTAAGTTTGTTCTTGGTATGAGCTTTTGCTAGTTGTTCTCTAAGGTGCTACTGGAAGGAATTTATTTTTATTTTTTTATTTTGTTTTTACTTTTCCAAGTTCAGAAACAGCATCTACCTGCTTTTTATCTAGGGTGGTTACTTTCCTTATCTGTGTAATAGTAATCACTTTGTAAGTTTTACAGTATTTGGTATTGAGGAACTACCATATTACTGGTAAAAAATAAAACTTGTACATTACTAAAATTTCAGTAAAAATATAATGACAATGAAAGAAAGCTTACTTCTTGCTGAAAATAATATCATTAACAGTTACTCTTACGGCTTTTGATATTTCTTTTGATATTTTAGTTGAAAAGAAACAAATATTTATAAGAAAGTTTCTCAGTCCAAAATTAGAGAATTATTATGTCTTTTCCAGTAGACAATAGTGTCCATTTCTCAGAAAATAGAATTGATGGACGTATTCTTTTTTCCTTTGCACATAATCTGTCCATTCAACTTGGCAGTTTCAAGAATGTTGATAAATCGTTCCTTGCTAAATGAACAGAAACATGTTCCAATATCTAGCAATTTTGGGGGTCCATTTTTAACAAACCCCAAATCAGTTAGATGGAATGAAAGAGAAGCTTGTTTGTCTAAATATTCAATAATATAACTCTAGGATCTAATTTTACCATATTACCACAAACATGTTAGATAATTTCTAACACCTGGATGTATAAGAACATAGGAAGAGTCTTGCTGGATTTATCAGAGGCCTAGTTCAGTATTCTGTTTTCAGGCATGGCTAACTGGATGCCTATGACATATTCAGTACAAGGTCGTGAATGCGGTAGCCCTATTTTGCTGTGGCCCAAGAAATGGTATTTGGAGACATGCTGTTTCTGATCTAGGAGGCAACATATAGACACATATATGAAGGCTGAAAATAATTTTACATATATTAGTTTGTGTATACTTTTAAAATTAATATCTAGTGAGTTCCAATGAATGTAATTATTCAGTGTTAATCCTATTTTGTCATTGTTAGCTTCTCCAACATTTTAGTCAGCTCTTAATATGAAGCATTTAGCTTCAAAAAGATGAAGCATCAGCCTAGTGCTCTACAGTATTTACTTGCATGTCTTCTGAACTTTTTCAATTTGGCAGTCACAGGGTTTGTATGTGTGTATAGGGTGGATTTTTTTATTAAAGAGTCTTATCTGTAAAGACCCTCCAGGCTTTATAGGTGTGGTGCTTGTACGGTATGTAGTGTTTAGATAATAATAATAATAATAATAATAATAATAATAATAATAATAATAATAATATATTATTTATACCCCGCCCATCTGGCTGGGTTTCCCTAGCCACTCTTAAGCTGCTCCCTCTCTGAGAGTAATACATTTCAGACTGAGACAGAACCCCGCTCACACTATATAAATCTCCTTCAATATCCTGTCGTAGAATCAAAGCAATTTTGCCTCTGCTGTTTGATATCCTCTTTGAAAATTGACAGAAATGAGCCATTACTTAAATTCTAGCAAGATGCCCACCAAGGGTAGGAATGTGTATGGAACTATGAAGCTGGGCTGCAGCTCAGTGGATGGGTGAATGTCAGTCCCATCTTTCCTTCTCTGGATTTGCCCACCTTTTCCCCCCCAGGCCCCTTGTGCATGGACCATTGCTTCTGGCATTCTTTAATCTCTTCATTCTGCACCTTTACCTTAGCTGCTTCCTTCCTCTTTTTACTTTCATTTCTATTCAGATATGGTTCTTTCTCATGATCACATTGATATGCTTGTCAGATGATTGGACTGTAATATCAAAATGTGTATAAGAAATGTAAGACTCATTGGATAATGAGTTAAGATTGTTTGCCTGAACCTTTGGAGACGATGTCCCTGATTTTTTAGGATCTGCGCTGTCATTGCATTGTCATTCTGTTGTATTTCTAGATAGTAACTTTGCTTGTCACTCTCACTTCTGTTCTCCCACATTTTAAAAAATTCTTTCTTCCAGGCTTCTGAAGTATTGCAATATCTGTCCCTTTCAGTATTTTTTAAAAATTAAATTTTTAACATAATTTTATTAATCCAGATTTCCAAGATAGCCTACAAAAGAGAACCATAAAACAAATATAAAACAGATCAAAAACATCGAAACGAAAGCAGTTATCGTAGCAACATTAAATTATAAATCCTGGGCAATCTTTTTGGGGTGAAACGTTCTAAAACATGGCTCTCCGGGGCAACCCAGTCAGGTGGTGGCATTTAACTAATAGTAATTATTATTAAGAAAGCCTACAGATCGGCAGGGATATTTAGAGAAGGACCTCTGGTGCCAGACTTAACAAACAGGTAGGTTCCTTTTTTAAAAAAGAAACAAAACGAAAGCCTTTCCGTAATTTGTATTGATTGTTAGACCCACAAATAGCTCTGAGATGAGTGTGAGGATCAGACTACTGGCTATTGATGTCTTCCATGAGCTGGGTAAAGCAGTTTTGTTTTCCTGTGCTACCTTTAACTCAGCCTGGTGCCTGAGGGTTTGGAGTACATTGTTATTGGATGACACGTGACTCATTTTTACTCTTCCGTCTAGTACTTGAGAAAGCTTCTGTGGTTCTGACTGGGTGCCTGGAGGTGGTCATGGGCTGAATGAGGGCTGACAAACTGCAGCACAATGTAGACAAGACAGACATGCTCCTGGTCAGGAGGAAGACAGAATCTGTAGTAGGGATTAAGTGAGTTTTGGATGCGGGTGTAGTCCCATTGAAAAATCACATTTGCAGTTTATATTCCTGGATACAGCTTTACATCCGGCTTGCTACATTGTGATTGGGCAATGTGCTGTGCATGGGTCCACCCTATGAAGAGTCTTTGGGAAGCTAGCTGCAGTGGGTCCAGAAAGCAGCAGCAAGGATGTGGACACACATCCATGGGACTATGGTGCAACATCTGTGCTCACAGCCAATTTACTTCAGGGCTTAGGCCCAGGATGCCTGAGGAATTGCCTCCTTCCATGTCATTCTGTCCACTTCCTAAAATTAAGGAGAGGCCTTTTTCTGTGTTCCATGTAGGGTTGTGACATAGGGTTGAGACCTTCGGGTGTAGGGTGGTATAGAAATTAAATAAATAATAAATAATAATAGTTGATGAGAACGAGAGAAGGGTTTCTTTAGAAACTAAAGGGTTTCTTTAGTTGCTCCACCAGTATTACCTTTGTTCATAAAGAACCCACGATCCTGAGATTAAGAGTCTTAGGCTCTACCTACTGAGCTATTTCACAGGTCATTTATACCTGTGATTCTGCCATTGTAGCTTGTAAATGAATGTTTAATGTATTTCATGTCTTTTTATTGCTATATCATTGTTATTTTAATATAGTTTTCTTGTATTGTGACTTTAAATTGTTGTAAGCTATGCATGGGCACTAGATGGGTGATATTTTTAAAAATAGATTTTAGAGATTCTCTCCCATGTAAAATATTGTAGGTTTTCCCAACACAGTCTATTTTTTTAGACTGTGTTTTGCAGATAAAGTCGCTCAGATTCGGAAGGAGGTAGACTCCACCGTGGGAGCAGATCCGGGGCGGGAGAGTGCTGGAGCCCTGTCTAGTCATGTTTCATGGGATCAATTCCAATCTGTTACTTCCGAGGATGTGGACAGGCTGCTTGGACGAGTGAAACCAACCACCTGTCTTCTTGATCCTTGATCCTTGAACATAGCGGGTTGGGCCAACAAACTAGGGGATAAAGCATTTCATGAATATATAACATGCTTTGATATAATAATGCTACAGGAAACCTGGGCAACGGACAACATAGTTCTGGACGGTTACCAGGTCTACGAAATCAAGGCATCCAAACCATTTGGAAGGGGACGACCGAGGGGGGGCTTAGCAACTCTGGTTGCCACTCATTTAGCATCTCAGGTTTCTGAGCTCTTGGTCTTTGAGCAGCTGGCACTGGGGATCACATTGCAGCTGGAACCTAAGACTATCATCATTGTCTCCGTTTATATGCCACCACATTCAGTGCAAACACAGATCGAGAGCACATGGCGGAAACTCCACAGTTTCCTGTACACCTGCCAAATTAAGTACCCCAGCTCGCTATTTTACATAATGGGAGATATGAATGCCAGAATAGGCTCTAATGATGACAGCCTGGAAATAAAATTCCCAATATTAAGAGAGCTAAAGGAAAATAGTGCCCTTCTTCTAAACCCGCCCCCGCGCAGGCATTCGAAAGACTGCCAAATCAATTATGCTGGCTTCTGTCTGGCTTCTCTACAAATAAGTCTTGACCTGACCATTGCTAATGGGGCACTACCCGGGGACAGAGAAGGAGAGTACACATTTATAAATACAAATGGAGCCAGCACAGTTGACTACTGTCTCACCAACAGGGAGGCCTTTGAATCAATTAAAAAATTCAACATTGACAACAGGACCGAAAGTGATCACCTACCTCTAATTCTCTCCACTATTGGCCAAAACTCAAGTCAGCGTTCTTACAGAGTATACGAGGGCATAGATAAAGCAAATGACCCAGTACGGTGCAGGAAAAGATGGACACCTGAGACAGCGATTGCAGCTGAGAGTAGATTGAATCTACAAACTGTAATTAATCTAAGATCAATAATAATTAACAACTCATCAGCAGAGTCCTCCCTGACAGCTTATGAAAATCTGATTGAGTCCTTGCAGGATGTGGTCTCTGTCAGTATAAACACAGCATGCAAGCCTCGCATTGCTAAAGGGTGTTGTTGGTTTGATCAAGAGTGCCGTACAAAGAAGGAAGCCTTAAGGAATGCCTATTTGGCCTATAGAAATGCCGGTTTAAATTACCTACCCCCATCCTATCTCAAAATGAAAAAAGAGTATAAAGCCCTCTTGGCCTCAAAAAAAGGCAGTCTGAACAAAATTCCTGGTCCCTGTTACTGAATGCTTCACTAAATAATGAAACTAAACTTTTTTGGCAACTGGTCTCTGACTCAATTAAAACCAGCCCTCCAGCCCCCCGCTGTGCCATCCCAGCTCAGGTTTGGGAGAACCACTTCAGAAATATATTTATGGAAAACTCAAACCTCACTCCCAACTTCCAGGATGACGACAGGGTAGAATTGGCACCACTTCCACATTGGAGACCAGTAACAGTGGATGAAGCCTATACATTGATTGAGAATCTGAAGAATGGTAAGGCTCCGGGGAAAGACTTTATTCCAGCGGAACTGATTACATCAAACCAGCACTGGTGGGCTCCGCTTCTGGCGGCTCTTTTCACGGTAGTAAACAACTCGGGCATAGTACCACATAGTTGGAAACACGCTATAGTTGTTCCAATCTTCAAGAGAGGCCACACAAATGTACCCTCCAATTACAGGCCAATTAGCCTGCTTTCAGTAATTGGGAAGTTGTATGCTCACTTCCTTAGTACCAAACTGACAACTTTCATAAATGAACATAACATTCTATCTGAAGCCCAGGCAGCCTTTCGCGAGAAGCATTCAACATTAGCCCACTGTCATATGTTGTCCTTCTTAGCTGAAAAGTATAACAAGCATCTACAGGGCAAACTCTTCGTGGCCTTCATGGATCTGAAATCAGCGTTTGATTCCATCCCCAGATCCCAGCTGTGGTCCAAATTAGACTTGATATTACAGGACAAACGACTTCTCTTCCTCATAAAAGCTTTATATAACGGAACCAAATTGCAGGTTCGATGCGGTCGTCAGGGACAGTTATCAAACAATATCGAGATGACTAGAGGGGTGAGACAAGGATGTATCCTGGCCCCCACATTGTTTTGTCTATTCTTAAACGACATAGAAGAGAGCCTAATGGACCCAGACGGACACCTTCCAAAAATAGGAACGAGACGAACCCCCTTGTTGCTATATGCAGATGACGCGGCCATCATTTCACGTTCCAGACCAGGCTTGAAACATCTGCTAAGGAAGTTTTCCGATTACTGTCTTGGAAATGGCTTATCCATTAACTATGGGAAATCAAAAATCTTAGTATTCGAAAGAAGCTTCTCCCGGTCAAATTGGGTGTTGGATGGCCATAACCTTGAACAGGTTAAATATTTCAGCTATCTTGGGCTTACATTTCACCATACAAGATCTTGGAAGTACCACTGGCAAACCTCCCTTCAAAAGGCAGAGATCACTAAGCTAGCCATACTCAGGTTCTTTTTCAAAAAGGGCGGCAAGTATGTACCAGCAGCCTTAAGGGTTTTCAACGCAAAATCTGTCCCCCAACTCCTGTATGCTGCAAACGTCTGGCATAATGGGGACCTGCCAAAGCTAGATGGCTTTCAAGCAAAATTCTTGCGATCTCTGCTTCAGGTACCCAATTGTGTCCCCAACTCCATACTTTTATTAGAAGCTGGTGAATGCCCAATTTCAACTAAGGCATGGTGGGCTGCACTAAAACATTGGCTCAATATTGCAGTGTTTGAGCTAGGGGAGGGTCTATATCAACACCTGAACAATGAGGAGTATGTCAGCAACTGGCAGAAAATAATGACAAAAAAAGCCACCTCTATTGGTCTGTCACCCACCCAACTCTATTGCCTGGGTTATGAAGGTGCCCTAAAGACTTTAAAGCAAAGACTCTGGGACATTGCACACAGTGACTTGCGACTTCGATCACACGCAGTCTGCAGTCCGCTGGCAGTAGGAGTAAAATATGGGCATGCCTTTAAGTTAACATCTTATATTAAAAATCTGACAGTTCCAAACTACAGAAGGTTATTTACAAAAGCTAGACTTAACGTCTTTCCTTCTGCAGTGCTGGATGGCAGATTGAGAGGAGTTCCATACCAGGACAGACTATGCTCATGTGCTCAAGACATTGACTCTATAAAACATATTTTGCTGCACTGTGTGAAATTCGAGCAAGCCAGGGAAGAACTGATATTACCCTTGCTAGTACCTTTCCCAGGAAAATCAGAGGCTTACTATGTCAGGTTCCTACTGGAAGACCGGACAAATGACAGAACATTAGCAGTGGCGAAGTTTCTATCGGTGGTTGCAAGAACCAATTATCCCTATTCCTAGCCTGAACAGAATGTTTGTGTAACCTGAGGACGGGCTGTCGAAATTGTGTATTGTTTTGTGATGAGTTGTTGGGTCTCTGGACCGTAATAAAGTTTGAATTGAATTGAATTGATCCTTGCCCATCCTGGCTAATAAAAGCTAGCTGGGAAGGGCTGGGCGATGGGCTCCGCGGGGTGGTGAATGCTTCCCTCTGCGAGGGAGTCTTCCCAGACCCGCTGAAAGAGGCGGTCATTAAACCGCTTCTTAAAAAAACATCTTTAGACCCGGCCAATATGGCCAACTATCGCCCAGTCTCAAATTTACCATTCTTGGGCAAGGTGATTGAGCGGGTGGTTGCTGAACAACTCCAGGCACGCCTGGAGGATGCGGACCATTTGGATCCCTTCCAATCCGGATTCAGGCCTCATCATGGGACTGAAACTGCCTTGGTCGCGCTGGTTGATGATCTCCGGCGGGCTAGGGACAAAGGTGAGAGCTGTTTCCTAGTCCTGCTGGATCTCTCAGCGGCCTTTGACACCATCGACCATAACATCCTACTGGACCGCCTAGAGCGGTTGGGAGCTGGGGCCACTGTTATACAGTGGTTCCGCTCCTTCCTCCTGGGCCGTGTTCAGAAAGTGGTGGTGGGGGATGAGTGTTCAGACCCCTGGGCTCTCACTTGTGGGGTGCCTCAGGGTTCCGTCCTCTCCCCCATGCTTTTTAACATCTATATGAAGCCACTGGGAGAGATCATCAGGGGGTTTGGGCTGGGTGTTCATCAGTATGCGGATGATACCCAGCTCTACCTCTCTTTCAAATCAGAACCAGTGAAGGCGGTGAAGGTCCTGTGTGAGTGCCTGGAGGCGGTTGGAGGATGGATGGCGGCTAACAGATTGAGGTTGAATCCTGACAAGACAGAAGTACTGTTTTTGGGGGACAGAGTGCGAGCGGGTGTGGGGGACTCCCTGGTCCTGAATGGGGTAACTGTGCCCCTGAAGGACCAGGTGCGCAGCCTGGGAGTCATTTTGGACTCACAGCTGTCCATGGAGGCGCAGATTAATTCTGTGTCCAGGGCAGCTGTCTACCAGCTCCATCTGGTACGCAGGCTGAGACCCTACCTGCCCGCAGACTGTCTCGCCAGAGTGGTACATGCTCTAGTTATCTCCCGCTTGGACTACTGCAATGCGCTCTACGTTGGGCTACCTTTGAATGTGACCCGGAAACTACAATTAATCCAGAATGCGGCAGCTAGACTGGTGAGTGGGAGTGGCCGCTGGGACCACATAACACCGGTCCTGAGAGAACTACATTGGCTCCCAGTACGTTTCCGAGCACAATTCAAAGTGTTGGTGCTGACCTTTAAAGCCCTAAACGGCCTCGGTCCTGTATACCTGAAGGAGCGTCTCCACCCCCACCGTTCAGCCCGGACACTGAGATCAAGCGCCGAGGGCCTTCTGGCGGTTCCCTCACTGCGAGAAGCAAAGCTACAGGGAACCAGGCAGAAGGCCTTCTCGGTAGTGGCGCCCACCCTGTGGAACGCCCTCCCAGCAGAGGTTAAAGGGATCAACAGCTATCCTACATACAGAAAATACCTGAAGGCAGCCCTGTTTAGGGAAGTTTTTAATTTGTGATTTTGATGTATTTTAATATTTGTTGGAAGCCGCCCAGAGTGGCTGGGGGGACCCGGCCAGATGGGCGGGGTACAAATAAAAAATTAATATTATTATTATTATTATTGCCTCCCAGTTTTCAGACAGTACATTTTTCACCTCTGTTGGCAAAGTAAATCAAGGAGAAATGACCAGACTAGGATATCAGACATTATTTTATAGAAGATAAAATTGCCTGTTCAGAATTTTAGATGACAACGTAATGTTGTAACTATATCTGGATCTTATGGTAGAATAAAATTCAATAAATCTGGTTAATTTATAGTTAATCATAGGTGATAGTTACAGGAAATATTTTCTTCAGAAAGTTCTGATAGGTAGAATGCCTTCACATTTGTTTTTCCTGGTCCTGTTTTTAATATTGACATGTATCCCCTAAAGGGACACAGTGGGATAATATCAACTGCAATGCCAACATTATGCAGATGACACGCAGCTTTATGAATATCTCTCTTACAGTGCAGATATGACTATCTGACAGATAACACCAAGCTTGAAGAAACCCTGGAGGCTGGATGAGAACCAGCTGGCTTATTTGAATCCAGAAAGATCTAAGTATTTGCTTTGAGGATTTGGCTAGCACCTCTGTCTTGACCTCAGTGTAGGATACACCCCTGGCTGTTAAGATAATATAAAATCTCAAGGTTATGCTGGATTCTGCTTGATCTTTGAAGAATTAAATTATGGTGATTGATAAAAGCAACTGTTTCCTTTTCATTTAGTAAATAAATCCCAGTTCTTCACAGATAAAGATAAATATGTCTTTAAATGGAGTAAGCCATTGAGAACATTTTAGAACACCATGCCATGAGACATATTGTTTGCAAAGTATGTCTTGCAGAATCTAACTCCAGCTTCCTTGTTGATTAACCAAGCTTTCAGTCAGATGATGTACAATTAGCTTATTGCTTGAATATCATTCTTTTAAATAATGGAATTGGGTGATTGAGCTTCTGCCAGTTTGGAAGCCAAACAGGGCCACCCCAAATAAGATAGTGGTTTCCACACACTCAGAAAATTCTGTAGGTTTGCAGGAGTATTCAATTTTGTAAATAAAGTAAGTAAGTTCCTCCCCACCCCCCGACCTATCCAGCTTTCAGGACTTACGGAATATTTATGGCAGTTATGCCTACAGAGATAAATCGTATTAAGTGGCCTGGGAATTTCCTTGTTCCTTCTTGAACCTATTTTTTCTTCTTCAGGGGTGGAAGTGAGTGGGTCATTGGAGAGAGCTGTTGCTCAGCTGAAAGTCCTTGTAGAAATGGCACTACTTCACTGAATACTGCATTGAGTATCCACCCAAAAACAGAAGGCGCATGAAGGAGTTCATGCCATTTCTAATGCTGGTCTTATTTAATGTGGAAAATGACCCCCCCCTAACCCCCCCCAAAAATCGCAGTGCAATTTAGTGTGTGCTCTGCAACCTATGAAGAAAGGACGGAGCTTCTGTATACAGTTGAATGCAGAATTTGGCTAGGAAGTGTCATGTTGCCTTGAGGAGGACTCGGGATTGGAGGACTCAGAAGTAGCTCCACTTGGTGGGAACCCTCAGCACCCCCCTATAAACTGATCTTGCCTGAAAACATGTCTCTCCCATCATAGTATCCTGGGAGTGACTTTCCACTAGTTTCTCGTGCTCCACAGGAGCATACAAACTCAGAATCAGCTACAACAGAGCTTTCCAAACTTTTCATGTTGGTGACACACTTTTTAGACTTGCATCATTTCAGGACACAGTAATTGAGTTTTACCAGCAAACCAGAGGTTAAACCAGGCTTCCTCAACCTCGGCCCTCCAGATGTTTTTGGCCTACAACTCCCATGATCCCTAGCTAGCAGGACCAGTGGTCAGGGATGCTGGGAATTGTAGTCTCAAAACATCTGGAGGGCCGAGGTTGAGGAAGCCTGGGTTAAACTAACCTCTTTCCAGCCCTGGGAGGAGCGTGGGGAACATTTGCGTGACACATCTACACACTGCAGCCGACACACTAGCGTGCTGCAACACACAGTTTGGAAAGCTCTGAGCAACAGACCCGCCCAACATATAGCTCTCCCAGGGGGCCAGAACCACTGGAACAGAATGCTTTGCCAGCTACCTTAAGACTTCAGGTGACCCTGGTCCCTGATACTTTACCCAGCAGAGCCCACTGAGAGCTGCCTATTGCTCTGCTCTGCTCTGCTTTGACTTGTCTGGACTTGACCTAGTTTACTTGGCCTGATTGGAAGAAGTGCTGGTCATTGTAGCCATTTCTAGCTTTCTCAGCAGAATAGGGAAGGAGAGGGTTTGTGGGGCAATTTAAACAGGTTAACCTTTGCTGTAACTTCAGGTGTGCTTTTATGCCTTTTTTATGCAGGGGACATGTATTCAGAAGTATTTGGTTGGAGTGCCAGAAGGGTCCCTTTAAATAGGGGTGGGGAACATGACCCTTCAGATATTGTTGGGCTACTACTCCCATCAGTCCCAACCAGCATAACCAGTGGTCAGAGATGATGAGAGTTGTAGTCCTACAATACCTGAAGGGCACAAGTTCCCCATCGCTGTCTTCTGAATTATTTTATTTAATAAAATTTATACATCTATTGATTGTAAAAACAACAACACAAAACCTCAAAATTTTCCATAATAAGAATTACCGTATTTTTCCGTCTATAAGACTCCCCCGTGCATAAGACTATTTTGGGGGAATCAGATTTAAGAAAATAGGGGGAGATGGCCCCATGTATAAGACGCCCTCTAATTTTTGACATTTCTTTTTAGGAAAAAAACTTAAGTCTTATACACGGAAAAATATGGTAAAACAATAATTTAAGACTTCCAAAAAGTTAAAATAGCAGTAAAAGCAGATTAAAACTCACACCAAGTTTCTAGGCATGAGAAGATATGGCATCTTGTTGTTGTTGTTGTTGTTGTTGTTGATGATAATAATGATGATGATGATAATAATAATAATAATAATTAATAATAATAATAATAGTAATAGAATTTATATACTGCCCTATACCCGCAGGTCTCATGGTATGATAATGTAGCTTAAAATGGCAGTTTGCTCTTATGCGTTGTTGACTGTGTAGGGATGTGCTGTCCTGCATACTATCTTCTGGATCAAACTTCCCATGCTGCTTTTGAGCTGTCCTTGCAAAGGTGTGTATTGGAATAATTTTAAGGGGCAATAAGATGTGCAGTCACTGGGTATTTATATGAAGCTGCATTATGTTCTGTTGGGAAGCACTGTTCTACAGATACTGGTGCAGTGATTTTTAATTTGATTTTATGCAGTCTTGGCCATTGTGCATATGTGTTTTGATTTAAAAGACAAGAACAATTGTATTGGCAAGCACTTGTGCATGCCCCAATTGATAGTACTGCATCATTCTCCAGTGGGAAGCACCTCCTTATATAGAATAAACCTCCTGGGAGGACAGAGATGCATGCTGTGAACTTATGATAACTTAAATTTACTTCATATTTCCCAAAGGAAGTACCTCTCTAAGTAGTATAGGTCTGAATGGGAAAAAATACTTTGTGAAATCAACTGAGACTGGCGTAATGCTGTATAATCTCCATAAATATGCATGGGATCTAAAATTTTGAGTTGGGAGGATTTACAAGAGTACAGTCGTACCTCGTGTTGTGAATGCTGCGTGTTGCGTTCGTCATGGGTTACGAACGCGCTGAACCCAGAAGTACCGGAACAGGTTACTTCCGGGTTCGGCAGGGCGAGCATGCGCAGAAGCGCTAAATCGCGCTTGGCACTTGCGCAGAAGCGCTGAATCGCATGGCGAGCATGCGCAGATTCGGCGCTTCAGGTTGCGAACGGGCCTCCGGAACGGATCCTGTTTGCAACCAGAGGTACCACTGTACATGTTTACTCTTCACTGTTGCGAACCAGCCTTATTGTCTAGTCTTCACTTTTTGTTTTGCCAAAAGCTGTGATGATCTTGAACTTGCTGTGTTTAGGACATTTTCTTTAAAAATGGATATGGAATCTGAAAATCATGGGCATTTGTAGCATCACAGTGCCAATGACATAACAAAACAAGCATTACAGTAACATTTCTTACTTAGTAAGTTATTAAGTACAAAAATAGGAAAAGTACTAAATACTACATAGATTGAAATTGTATTCAGAAACCTTTATAGTACATCTTTATTTCTTGCTCTTATACCAGGAACTGTGTAATTGCACCCCTCTTTGCTATATATAGAACTATTTCCTAGACTTGCGTTGGAGTAAAATCTTATGAATATTTATTTATGATGTATTTTCTTTAATTTATAGGAGGATATATATCCCAAATTGAATTGAATTAAGCAATAAATGAAGAATATTAAAATTCCATATGACAGTGATAGCCCATTGTAGTCTATTAAAGCACAAGCAAAGAACACTATTTTCATCCGGTGCCTAAAACTTAACAAAGTAGATACCAAACAATCATATCCGGGGTGGGAGTTCCATATCCGGTATGCTGCCACAGAGAAGGCCTTATTCTCAGTTGTCAGCCATATTGCCTTTGAAGCTGGGGGCATCTGGAGAAGGGCTTAGGAAGATGATCTTAAACACTGAGCAGGTTTCTGTCCATGTATATGTATATATATTTTTTAGTTTTTGTTTTCACTGTATATATGCAGAAAGCCTAGATCAGTGGCAGTGCAAGTGCAAAATGTGAACTTTATTATGCTCCACTGATGGGCTTTCTGGCAATATCTGTTACTGTTTTAGGCACAGGCATCGATCTAGCAGCAGCTCTTCATATGGATCCAAGAGAAAACGGAGCCGGAGCCGTTCAAGAGACCGAGGAAAATTATATCGGTCTCAGAGATCAAGATCAAAGAGCAGAACAAGAAGGTATGACCATTTTGCCCTCAGAGAATAAGATTGACCAGATAATATATACTTTTCTCTGTATTCTCTTGCCTTGTCTACAGTGATACAGATGACATAACTTTAGAGAGTTATGTAGCGTCAATGCAAGAGGTTGAATTAGCTTGACCTTCCTATCCTGGAGTTTAAACGTAAAGCAGTTCAGTATTACAAGTGACTAATAGGGTGTGTGGTATATACACTGCCATAGTAGGGCAACACAATAAGAAATACTTGTTTTGCAGGGTAGTCACGCTAATGTTACTAGCAGATGCGCTAAACCAACTGTTGGACTCGGGATGAAATTCAAATAAAGTAGTACTTTGTAGTTCTCAATTTAAATACAGATATTTGAATTTGTGAGTGTGTGGCAGACAGAACTGTATGGAGCTGCAGTTGTGCTTTCAGCATGAAGGAGGTGACCCACACAAGGTATTACCGACAATAAGTACTCTGTATGTAGACTAGAATGTAGGAAATCAGAATCAGCATTTGAAACGTTATCTGTTAATGGATCTATAAACGGAATCACAAAAAATCCAGCTGTTCTGCAGAAATCATAGCTTCTGCTTATAGCTACTATGGCCGCTGATGGTTTAGTATTTTAAGTAAGAAGCACGAGAAATGTGTGTGACTAAATGTATATACAAGTGTTTGTAAATAACTGCTTAGAAACTTTGGTATTTACATTAGGTGGTATATAAATACCTTAATTTAAAAAACAAACAAACATTTTAAAACATTTTATTTTGGTGATTGTACTAGAAGGTTAGAGCTATATTTCCCATGAAGAAAAATAGTTTATTTTGTTTTAGCCCAAGAAAGTTGATGGATGCAAATGTGTTATCCCTGATGGAAAGAGCCATTGACTGTCAGCATGCTCAACACACTGAGACTAATTTTTTGTCAGCCTAATATTTTAAAATATTTCCTTGTTGGCAGTAAAATAGCACATTTATTTTCTGAAGGAAATATCAAGGAAGAGTACATACAGTCTTGAAGACAGTAGATTTATGCTCTTGTTGTGGGGCAATGGATTGAGAATGAATAAAACAACCTGTGAGCAAGGAGGCTCTTTCAGTGATAGTTGCAACTGGAGACATTTTCACTCATACACACAACTGTGTTGAAATCTTTTTCCCTTAGTGTTACCGTATCTACCATGATAATGGTATGTATGTGGGGCAGATTGGCTAAAAAAGAGCTACATAATTGACCATACCCATGTAGTTGCAATATAGACACATGCAGCACAGCTGCTGCTATCATAGGGAAGCAACTTCCACATGTGCGAGCAAAAAGGGCAAGCCTTGGGAAACCACTGGTAGCTAATCTTTGAAATATGTGACTGGATTTTGATGACTGCTCAATTTCTTCTACTGGAAAGCAATAATTCTGCACATGAGGTTGTAAGTGGATTTGTGATGATCTGTAGATCTGTAAATGGTTTGAATCACAAAGCATTCCAGATGTCTGTTCAGAATGAAAAGTGGGATATAAATTGGGTGAATAAGTCAATAAATAAATGAGAGCATTTCCAAATGAATGTTGTTAAGTGATGAATTTCTGCAATTTTTTGGTTGATGTGGAACAGAACCCTATCTGTAGTTGAGGATCTGTATAGTACTGGTCTTCTGTGTCATTGCAGACTGGGAAAGTGGACTTAAAATATCTGCACTGTGTTGAGAATACTAACGATAGCTCATTTATTGCTATTTTTATTACTTTGTGCCCTTATTATTACATAGGTAACTGGTAAATTGTCTTCCCATTCTTATATTCTGGCTATATGTGTGGCTAGTTAGTTCCATTGATAAACAGTAAAGTGTAACTAGTTTTATGTGTTCCCCCTTTAAGGAGATGTACATTGAGCTCTACACTACATAGGTTTTCAGAGTGTCAGTCCATAGATAGAAAGCACTTTTGGAGTTCATTAAGAAATCTTCTCTGAGGGGAGATACAAAATTATTTTATATATAGTATGTTCCATTAATAAGGTTTGTCTATTTTTTTAAAAAAAAATCTAAATAAAGTATCCTCTAAAACTCAGTCCTAGTTTAAAGTTTATCCCAGGCCACCAAAGGACATTTAAAATAAAACTGTCTTACCCATTCTTATGAAAGTGACTCAAGTTTGGGCTTTGGTGGGTCTGTGAGGAAAAGGAGTCTCAGAACTGCTGAAAACAGAAGAATATCAAGGCTTTATATAACACATATTCAGATAATTTTGAATTGAGATTTTTGAGCCTAGCATAAAAATCATGATACTTGCAATATAATATATTTTGATTGAGTGCTGCTTCCAGGTTTTAGTATTTTTCTAATAGAAATTAGAGCCTTAAATGATTAAACTGTGCAAAGTGTTGGGCACGTGAATCAGTCTGAAATGCAGATTCTTAATTCATAAAAAAACCTCATTTGTTAAAAAAACCCCACACCTTACATATCAAGTAACATAGATTTTCTTCACCCAAAAGACAGATGTGTTCATATTACATTTATTTATTTTATTTTAGTTGTACCTCAGGTCAAGAATTGAGGCTCCCTAGTTATGCTATAGATTCAAAATTGTCCTACAGCAAACAGTACAATGCAAATAAGACTTAATAAGATCACAAACTGAATTTCAGCAAAACAACCAAGATTTACATTAAATTAGGAATTTTAAAACTGATTTAGTTTGTTTTACTGAGCATTTGCTTAATAACATTTCGTCTTCTTGCAATCTTTTTAAAGACAATAATTCGTCTGTGAAATGCGGGCACATCCTCAGCAGAAAAATTGAAAGCAACAGCTCACTTTCTGAAACCACAGATATAGTGATATAAAGAAATATTTCAGCTCTACAAAATTTAATAAATCATCCCATTTCCTAATTTGATCATATTAGATGCTGATGTGGAAGAAGCATTTCAAATACCATCTCCTCATTAATATACATCAGTCTGGGGAATAGAATAGAATACTTATGCAGAGATGTCACAGTTAGTGTTTCTTAGTTTACTAAGTGGAACAGGTTGATGCGATACTGAGTGCTATTTGTCAATGTCTTGTTAAAATGGTTTGGGTCGAGTTATGGAGTCCAGAAAGACGGCGGCTGATAAATCAAAAGTGGATTGAGTGGACAGGAGGCAGTGATTGATACTGTGACAGGATATGAAGAAAGGAATCTTGATACAAGCATGCACAATATTGAATATGAGAAGGAAAATGACCCTGGAGTATGGATATTATTCAAGGAAATGAGAATAATAATATCAGTTTGAAATTATTGCCGTGTGAAGATTAGGATACGGCAGTTCTTATTAGGCTATTATGTGTTCTGGATGGTAGCATTATAATTCTATACAGTTTGCACATGCATACAGAATCAAGGTATTCCTGGTGGTGTTATTTATTTCTATTAATTGTAGAATTTGTTTCATATGTCATGCATATGTGTTGCATAATTTAATTCTTGAATTCTCAAGGCATTCATTAGAGTAAAACAAAGAGTGCAGTCATATTCTGTATTTTCAGCAGTTTTGTGCTCTAATTATGGTATAATACACTCTTTTTTAATTGTATGTCTTATAATAAACTGTCTTAAGTTTAAAACTCAGGCTAAACAGGGATGAAATTTGTAATGTATGCAATAAAATATAGCAATTTCCATAAACTGCTGAAATTTGAAGGTAATTATGTTTCTGGATGCAAAATCATTATTGCCAACATTATATATGTATTATAAATCTTTCATGTTTCCTCATACTACTTGGATTAATGTGTTCTCCTATGGAATTAGAGCTTACATTTAACAATTTTCCAGATATAAACATCAAATGTAACATTCAGTACTAGTGTATGTAGGTAAATAAGTTTTACTATAGGCATCAGATAAGAGAACATAGGAAGAGCCTTCTGGATCAGGTCCAAGGCCTGTCTAATTCAGCGTCCTGTTCTCACTGTGGCTAACCAGATGCTCATGGGGAGCAACAGTATCCTCCCCTCTTGTGATTTCTAAAAAGGCAAACTGTCTCCAGTAGTGGAGGTAGGCATAGCCATTATGGCTAGAAGTGCAAAGAAGTACTGTATGTACTTTTATATTTCCCGAACTTTCCAACATTCTGCTTTATTGGATGTTCCTGGCGTCTGCTATAATGAGAGAGAGAAATACTTCTTCCTATACACTTTTTCTGTAACATGCATAGTCTACACCTCTACCATGTCTCCCACCCCCAGTTACTTGCTGTTTTTCTAAACTAAAAAGCTCCAAATGTTGTAACCTTTCACCATAGTTACTCCAGCCCTTTCATCATTTTGGTTGCCCTTTCCGTAACCTTTTCTAGGTCTACAGTATCCTTCGTGAGTTGAAGCAACCAGAAGCTTAAACTGTATTCCAAGTATGGCCTCACTATGGATTTGTATATACTGTATTTATTACTTTGTTTTATTTAATAAAATTTATATACAACTTGATTGTAATAAAACTTCTTCAGCAGTTTACAAGAAATATTGAAATTATCAGCAAAACACACACTCTCCCTCTCTCTCTCTCTCTGTGTATGTATATATATATATATATATATATATATATATATATATATAAAACAGCAAAAGTGATTAGAACTTGTCAACTTCTATATGTGTGGATAGGCTTGCCTATACAAATATGTTTGAAGCAGGTACATCAAAGAGTGCAGTGAAGGTGCCTGTCAGTAAACAGGGAGTTCCAAAGTGTGAGTGCCACCACACTAAAAGATCGATTTATTGCAACTGGATTGGAATGAGTATTATATGGCACCTGTAACAAACAGTACCTGTTGTACACATTGAAGCGGTTGAGTGGGCACATATGGGCTAAGGAGATACCACACTTATGACATTGGCCCCTTTCCTAATGACTCCTAACATGGAATTTGCCTTTTTCACAGCAGCTGTAAATTGGGTTGACATCTTCAGTGTCTTGCTTGGCTGCTTTTATTTGTTTGTTATCTTGTTTGTCCCTGGGGCTGAGATGCTTAGTCAGCTGGGGCTCCTCTCTGGCTTGTACAGCAGGTGCCCCCTGGCTAGCTTCTCCCAGCTGTTTGCTGCCATTTAGATCAGGGAGACTTTAGTTGCGCTTGGGTTTCCGTTCTATGGCACCACAGTTCAAGAATGATGTTGACATGTTGGAAATAATTCAAAAGAGCTGACAGGGCCATGGAAGATTAAGAAGTCGAATCATATGTAGACTAATTTGGAGTTTAGATGGTCAAAATCCTTAGGCTTAAAACTTACTTCATTGATGAGCACTGCAGTGACATAATTGATAGCTTTGGTAGCACTACCAGTTAGAAGTATTCGTTGTATGATTGCATTTGGTTTACGACGGCTAGCTAATTGCCCAGAGGTGTTGAAAAGTAATCTTCTGTCCCACAAATAGGGAAGGAATTCTTGCTTTTGATATAATGTGACCCTTGCTTCTTAATGGTATGTAGTTATTTCTGAAAACCCACTTTCATGTGGTAAAGAACTACTTTAATACAATTCTAAAGTGTAGTCTTGTTAGCTACCCAGTCTTTTTCTATGTCGTTTGAGAATACAGTTCTCATGTACCAATTGTCCTGATCATTGCAAGAAGCTGTTATTCGGCAGTTGCCAATTTCTACTGCTATCTTACATAGAAATGTGTATAAACAGTTTAAGCAAGGAACTTACTCATGACAACCCTACATATGTAATACTGGTTGTTTTGGTTATTGTACTACTTTGCAAAAAGAGAGAGACAAACAAACAAACAAACAAACGAACAAACACTTCATTATCCTTTTACATCTCCCTTGGAACATATAATTTGCAACTTTATCAGGAGACTCCATTATGGTATATTGACCTACAGCATCTTTTTAAAGTAGTCCATGGATGAAGAGCGTTGCCAATCCTGTTCTTTGATGCTGTTAGTTTCTTTATCACCTAAACAGAGAAACAAATTTATTAGCATCCACAAGTTGTCAAGACTTTAGCTTGAGAAGACTCAATAAAATGTCAGTGTTTTTCTGAATAGCTCTTTCTTGAGGTATGGTGAGAAAGTATGGACACATATAAAATGTATGTGCACATCACAATGTAACATATGACACAGCCATGTAGAGACTACTTATGTTACTTTTGTTGAGGGGGAAAAGCTATGCACAGTTGAGGCATAGAATATTTTCAGTCAGTTTGAGTGCAATTGTGACAAGTTTTTGGTTTGGGCAAACCATAGTTTGCTCAGGTTGGATGTAATAGAAGTCAGGGAGATAACAGGATCATGTGAAAGAAGGAGGAAGTGAATGAGCTCAAGACTTATGTAATGCCAAATCATGTTTTGACATTATGTCTGAACTGCCCCATTGTATGTAAGTGTCTGAACCAGGCTATAGGTGGGAATTAGAGAGTAGAAAACCCAAATCTTTGAATGCTTTCTGTCACCCAAAAGCCTTAGCAGTTTGTAGTTGCTGATAATTAGATAATCGTTGTCTGTGTAAAGGATGGTTTAGGTGATTGTATGAATTGGACAACTGATGGTGGAGACATCCAAAACCTTGCACATTGAATTAAGAAAGGTTATGTCTTTTCCATAAAGCAGTAGTAGTTTCAGCTGTTCATATTATGTAATGATCCTACACATTTTATCCCTTATTCCCTCTCCATATATGCTTGAAGTAGCTTACAGACCAGATGCTGCTATGGTAGCAAATGTTTTCAGTAGGCATGGTCCCTTTTTAAGAGAGCAACATCTGCAACAACCCTGCTTTTAGAAAGAGCACCACCATAGAAACAATAGTAATGGTACATGGAAAACAACATGCACCAAGCTAATGATGGTGAATATACAATCTTTCAGAGACAACACATTTTAGTTGCTTTGGGTTAACAAATATTCACTGAAATCAGTGGAAACCTAGAATAAATGCCAAATTAGTCCAACATTTTATTTCATATTTTAAAAACCACAAAGCCTTTTAAAGCTTATAAATTTTATTCTACTGAAAAAAATAGGATGTGCTTGTCACTACTTTAAAAAAACATTCATGCCTGTTGAAGTCATATAGACAAATATTATTTAAGCTTGAACTATAGCTGTTAAAAGTAAAATACATGGGATGAAGCTTCCAGTTCTTTCTTTCTGACGTGACCTAAAAAGCCAAATGGGTTATTTTAAAATGCACATCTAAATTTCAAATTATTTTTTAACTGATTGGAAGAAAATCAAAATGACCTTCTTACACCTGAGATCACAGCTACAAGGTACAATAATTTCCCCATGATATGCTACCAGGATTTCTTAAACCTGCTATATGGTTGGTATTTTAATTCAGTACTTGCACTAGCATCTTTTAATACAATTTACGTATCTAAATAGCTTCTTTTTATTTTTAAAAAATCAGTGTTCAGGTAAAAACAATTTATGCTGTAAGTGATTTCATTACCTTAAGGAAATGTTTGATACAGTTCCATATTAAATGGATTTGGGCACACTTTGGGATGTGGTAGTAACCAAATGAGAAATAGCAAATTTTCAACACATCTGGAATCCAAAGATTGTACATGGTCTACTGTGTACATGCGGGATGGTGGCTGGAGGCCCTTCTAGAGCAGTGGTTCCCAAACCTTTTCCATCATGAACCACTGATCTACAGCATCATTCCACAGTGATGCCAGAAGGGGAAATTCAGCAGTGCCTCTGTTCTTTTAACATAGTCTATTCATACCCACAGACTTACCTTGAACATAAGAACCACCTTCTGGATCAGGCCAATAGCCTGTCTTGTCCAGCATCTTGTTCTCACAATACATACCTTTCTTGGAGAGTTATATATGCATGTGGTATTGGGGTGGATTATTGCTTTGTTTGTTATTAGGTTATGCATTTTTGTGTTTTTATACTTGTAAACCACCCTGTGATCCTCGGATGAAGGGTGGTACTGCATATGAATTTAACAAACAAATATACTTTTCAAGAGGGATCTGCAACTTCTCTGCTTTGGAGAGGCAAATGTTTCTCATTAATTTTTGCCATAGGGACTTGCATATGCATTTGAAATATTCTGCTGTACTTTTTGTTTTATTTAAAAATAATAATTAGGACCTAGCAGGATACATATTGTTAGATGTATTAATTGTCAGTGTTTTATTGAAAAGATTTGTTTTAGAGTTGGAATTGTATGGAAGGTTATAGCACATAAATTTCTTTTAAGAACAATTGGCTATAGTTCGGAAGACTCAAAGCAAGTAAGAAAAAGTTTGTCATCTTGAATGTAATAAAATAATAAAGGGCTGAAGTAAAAGTTTACATGCTATCCTTGAGCATCAAACCATCAATGAGGCTATTAGTAAGATCTAATTGACCGCTTAGGAAAATTAAACTTCATAAGGCACAGCCAAGGACTCTTAAGTTATCAATAAGGACAGAAGCTGCTAGTGACAGCTGCTTTGATGCCTTTCATTGGCACGAAGAAGCTAAAAATGATGTGGCATAAGTACTGTTGATTTGGTGTTAAATATGGCTGAGAAACATAAGTGTGTGTGTGTGTGTGTGTGTGTGTGTGTGTGTATGTATGTGTGTAGATAGATAGATAGATAGATATAGATATAGGCACCCCAGGTGCACTATTTAAGTAATAAGGATAGTTCTTTGCAAGTTGTTTTAGGGTGTGCGTTTTTTTAAATAGAAGGATTACGAAGAACAGCAGAGAAGCATTTAGATTGCTTTCTTTCTGAACATAGAACAAAACTTACGAAATCTAAAATACTGCAGTATCTGTACTAAGAGTCTCTGGTTTCATTTGGCCCTATTCTCCTTCAATTTAGTTTGACTTGTATGACAAGCTCCACAATAGAATGGTATGCCAAAGCTTATGATCTTGGTGGTTCTAGAAAACAAAACTTGAGTTTTAAAAGTAGCATCATTTTTATTCTTCATACCATATTGTCATACTATATAATTGATGGTTTCTATAATCAAAATGTCATTAATGTACTAAATACAATGGGTAGTATTCAGCTAAATTTTACTTAGAGTAGACCCATTGAAATTAATGGACCTAGTCGTGTTCATTGGTTTCTTTGGGTATACTGTAAGTAAAACGTAATTGAATACTACTCATGTAGAGCAGGAGGTGCTTAATCTCAGGGTCATGGGTTTCGAGTGTCACGTTGGGCAAAAAGATTCCAGCATTGTGGGGAGTTGACTAAATGTTCCTTGTGGTCCCTTCCAACTCTACAGTTCTGTGACAAAATATATGGAATCAGTGCCATGCACACTTGTTAAGAGGTAGAGGAGGGGAGAGAGTGCTGTGTGGTAAGAAAGAGGACCTTCTCTTTTTCTCAGTGCAGCACAGAAAGCAAGCAATCCGACAAGGAGACTGGCAAGCCAGTCGGGAAGGCTTTACACACACTGAATCTGTCCTGTGCTGCCGGTTTTCTGCCCCTGGTTTAAGTTACAGACTTGATATACTCCGACTGCTTTCATCCTTGACCATTGGCCATACTTTCTGGAGCTGATGGCAGCTGTAGTCCAAAACATCTGGAGGACACGAGGTTCAGGAAGAATGGTTTAATTACTCTATCCTGCTGACTTCCAAAACAAATATAGATTTTTATCGTAATACAGAGCATGATTCACTTTATTCCAACAAGGGTTAGCGGTAGAAATGGCTATTACTTATTAAAAACTTTAAGCTATAGCTTTATATATATATCCCATTAATAATGTTTTATGTACTTCTTTTATTGATGTTTTAAGAATTTATGGTATATGCAAAAAGAAATAATCTATATCTTTTAAAAAAAAGTTTTAAATATTTCAGTTTGTGAATATTGAGACAAAGGTAGACAAATTATTTTCAAAGATTTATTTGTGTAACTAAAGAGTAGGCAATATGGCAAGATTTTGTACTGCAACATAATATTGTCACTTAATGGTGCTTTTAACTGTCTCTTGAGAGCTCTCAAAAGCCAAATGACAGACTATAAAATGGCACAGGAGTTGATTCAGACAGACACCCATGTTATAGGCCTGTAGTTGTTAATGGAATACTTGAAGCAGAATTATATTGTGCTCAGATGCAGTGTTGTCAGGACCTACAAACTCAGCAAAACCATATTTTAGAAAAAAGGAAGAGGTTGTGCCTTTTGATCTGTATGACGTTTCTTTGGCAATATTAATTGCAAGTCAAAGTTGTATTTCCAAAGTTGTATTTTATAAGCTTTAAGTAGCAATACATTTGCTTTATAATACTAGAATTGTATATATTTGCTACAAATACAAATTCTTATACAAAAGTATAAGAAGAGATGGAAAAAGCTACAATTATACACATGGCATTTTTCTCTTGGCATGCTGTAGCAGAAAACATATTAGTATTCATGATTGTATTAGGCTGTTCTACACTGCCATCAATGCCTTGGAAGGGCAAAATATGCAACTAACTGGTGTGGTTAGTGATTGGGACTTCTGGTTGAGTAGTGAACATGCCTCTGAATAATTGCTGATGTTTTATTGGTGTGTCCAGTGTGTTAGCAGGAAGAATTTTTCTTTGTTTCGAGTAGCTGAAGTTACGTTTTGGCATGTTATGTGTAGACGGTTCCACTGTTATGTCTCAGAAAGAGCTGCTTCTGCCTCGTCTACCAAGAGCATCTGAATGGGAAATGTATAGAGCCTTGAAACTTTGACATGGAGCCACCTCACAGAGGTGTAGATGACTGCAATGGTCCCTGCTCCAAATCTAACTCCCCTTTCTGCTACCAAGGTTCACTTGGGCAGCTATTGGTGGATTTTTTGTTGGTGGCGTTTCTATTATTGCTCTACTAGGATCTACATAATCTGCTATAATGCTACTTGTGCCTCAGCTGCAAGAGATGACTGATTACTAACACCCTCTTGCTGACTAATGACATCTGTCCTAGAAGTGGCATCTCTGTCCTAGAGGAAGAGGGATAGGTTTCCATAGAAGGACATAGTTTCTACACTAGCTTTGCAGATGGTCAACTCTCAAAAAATTTTTTAGTAGAGTAGATGAATTTTCTTTCTGCCCCCTAATTTTGGAATGGTGACTTCAGTCCCTCCAAAGCACAGTTGCTTGCTAATAGGTTTGATGAAGATCTCTGCTTCTGTCTTTTGACTTTCTTGCCCTTGAACACTTGGGATACTTGAGATGAAAATTGAGATGGAGTGAAGTGGGTATTTTAGGAGCCACCTGTGAGTGCCAGTTGTGCATGTTCACTTTCCTTCCACTGCATATGCAATGTAGTTAAGGAACAGCTTCCAGTGTTACAATTGTGATAATTATTGTGGATTTGCATGTTACAGCAAAGTACAAACTCTGGATTAGAAAAAAAAATATTTATTTTGCTGTGAAATATTAGGAATGAGTGGAATGTAACACTCAAAGCATGGAAGTAGGTGGGCACATAATTTTGTTGCTTTGTGTGTGTTTCTAATTTCCCTCTAATGTAGAGTCTCATCTCCTGTGTTAACATTTATATCCTGCCTTTTCCCCAGGAGCACAAGGTGGTGTGTGTGATTCCCCCTAGCTTTTTTTTTTTTAAATCCTCACAGCAGCCTTGTGAGCAAGGTTAGGTTGAGATTGGTGACTGACCCAAAGCACCAGTTACAGGTAGGTAGCCGTGCTGGTCTGCCATAGTCAAAACAAAATAAAAAATAAAAAATCCTTCCAGTAGCACCTTAGAGACTAACTAAGTTTGTTCTTGGTATGAGCTTTTGTGTGCATGCACACTTCTTCAGATACTTCAGATATTTATATATGCTTGTGTATTTCAAAATCTGAAGAAGTGTGCATGCACACGAAAGCTCATACCAAGAACAAACTTAGTTGGGTCTCTAAGGTGCTACTGGAAGGATTTTTTTATTTTTTATTTTGTTTTGACCCAAGGCAGTGAGCAGAAACAGTGGCTTGGTTCACATGTGAACATGTGGGCTCCTGGAAAAGAGCTCACAGCTGCTTTGTTTCCCCCTGATCCTTCTTACCACTGATGAGCTAAGCTAAGTTCTCATGATTAAGCTTTTTTATTGCTAACCATGATCTTTATCCAAGGCTTCTTTTTGTCTACAGCTCATGATTAGTGAGGAGAGAGCTTAACCATGAGTCATGGTTTGGATGTCATGCTCAAGGGTGGTGAGCCTGTAGCTCTCCATATGTAGTTGAATTTCAGCTCCCATCAGCCCCAGCCAGCATGGCCCAATGGTCAGGGAAGATAGGAGAACAATATCTGGTAGGCCAAAGGTTCCCTAACTGTTCTAAGCTAAACCCTGACTTGGTGCATCATGGGGGCAAAAAAGACTCATGAGGGAGGAGCAAAATGACTGTGAGCTCCTCTTGGGTTGCCTGTACATTCCATTTCTGGAATAAGGGGGAAGAGAAATGTTAATTCTGTACTTCATTACTGAAACTTCGTAACTGTACTTCATAACCTTAAAAGTGTGTATGGGTGGTGGGTATGAGACCTTCCAAGTCCAGGGTCTAAAATAACTTCGCTATACAACTGATTTGGGTGTCAGGTCAAACCATGGTTAAGCTTTTTAAAACACATTTTGACATTATATCTGAATCGAGCCTTTAATTCTACCTTTATATTGTACCTATATATCCAGTATTACCGGTAGTCACTATTTATATATGCTTGTGTATTTCAAAATTATTTTGGTCTCAGTCTATAAAGGGATTAGACATATAATAAAAGTAATTTTACCTAATTGTATAAAAGTGCTTAAAGCTTGCAATTGTAAGAAATACCTGATTTTATACATTGATAAGTGTTATTTTTTCCTTTTTGAATATATGCATTTCACTTGGTAACTCACACTGAAAATCTGCTACCTATCTATATCAAATGTATGCTAAAAGTTAGTCTATTAAAACTGTTAAGCTTTTTGATTACAGATGAATGAAAAAAGTCTTTCTCTATATAGGCTTCTTGAATTTCTTCCAAATTAGATTTTAAATGCCAATTAGGAGGTTGAATATAGTAAAATAAAAGCAAATACATCCAAAATAGCTTCACCTTATGGCTAGTTAGGCCTTTTCTCTCAAAAGTGGAACCTTTGCTCTGAGCATGGCTTTGAGAAAGATATTCAGCTTAATGAACACATTAATTAGAACCATAACTATTTATAAGATAATTAGAAACGAAGCATGGTAAACTGGGCTTTTCCTGCAATTAATGGAGGATTAATTACTGGAGGTAATGAAGTGGTTTTTTAAATGCATTAAGGTGAAGTACAGAGATTTGCAAGGCTTTGTGATAGTTGCATAATTATTTCAGGCTGTTTGAGCATAGCTCATATGAGATCGCTAATAAGCATCATTGCATCATTATGTATGCACTTAAAAAGACTTACCACCAAAATGACTGCCTAATTATTTCTAATTGGCAGGACTCTGTGTAGTCATTGAGCTGTTTGTAGCCATTTTAAGGTTCATTTAACCATCCTTGGGGCCATGTGATAGATGGAAAAAGCTTCAACTACATGCTGGCCTTGGCTGGCGCCGTTAATCAATTTTGGTGGGCTTCAGTTTGAAATGCATTTGTTCATACAGAGGTCAAAACCTGAAGTAGTCCAAGCAAAGTTTTGCTTTTTGAAATCACTTTACTGTATTCATTAGCAATTAGTAAAATAATTGTGTCTGTCACTATATTTGGATTTCCATATGACTTGGTATTCTTTCATCACTGTCCCTTCTCATGCCATATTAGCTTCACTGGAAACCAAATATTCTTCCAACAGACCCTTTAACAACTTCAGTGAGGTGGCATATGTTCCCATATACTACCATTCTTCGTTCATTTGTTAGCTTAAACAGTGCAGTACATTTCAACACAGTCATCTAATTTGCTCCCAATTGATTGCTGAGTGAAAGTTTCTACCCAAGGACAACATTTTAGGGCTTTCAATGATATCTCTAAGGAATTAGTCATTAAGCATTAAGAGTGGAAGCAAAAAGCAGTCAAATCGAATTCTGACATTTACCAGAGTTCTGTAGTTAGAGCTATCCATATCCAAGATGTTGACAGCTCTCTCTCTCTCTCTCTCTCTCTCTCTCTCTCTCTCTCTCTCTCTATCTATCTCTCTCATATTTGACACACACAGTCAGACATCTTCTGATACATGAAAGTTGTTTAATATTGGCACTTGTTCTAGAAACTCAGTTGTACATCTATGTAAGTGCACCAGTTTGTTTTAAGAATTTGTGAATGCTGGAATGTCAGGTTAAAGTGATTTCTTCACTATGACCTAATTGGTATATAGTTATTTTATTGTAGTTTATCAGATTTAATGTGACATCCCATTAGGTAAGCGTCTGTAAAAAGTTTTCAATGAGTGCATTGTCCTGTTAAACATAATCATGACCATCTGTGGGATGTTGTGAAGGTACATAAGCCATTCATATACCTTTAAGCAAACAGCAGAGAAGCACATTGTAGACTTAATAAAAGAGGTCAATATTATCCTTTCCGTTCTGATAAATACACTTAATTTAATATTAAAACATAAGATTATATGTTCCCATTTAAGGTAAATGTGATAAATAGATCTTTGTACATTTTAAAATAACATTTAAATTGAGAGAGAACTTTGTAACATGCACTTAAACAGTATGACCTAGGTCAGCTAGTAGATTAAACACTATAAGAAACCTCCCCCCCCCGATTCATTTACTGTTTGCTCTACAGACACCTCTCTTCAAAGTTCATGTGTTCAAAATATTTATATATTGCTATTCATCCAGGAATTCCATGGTGGTTAGCATATTTTAAAAATCATCAGTAAGATAATATAAACCAATCAAATTGAAACCAATAATTAAACAATAAAAGAGCAGCAAAATAGGAGGGATAGCAGCACAGTGGGGGATAGCAGTAGTCAGTAAGTAGATTTCATTCAGAATTTCCGAAAGATTGTATGGAATATATGAAAAGCAATCAAGGTGGAGGCTGCCCAGCTCCCTCAAAGAAGAATGTTCCAGAGTGTTGAAGCTACTAATGAAAAGGTGCAGAAGCCTGGATCTTGCTCAATATCTCATCAGAAGATCTCAAGTGCTGGGGGATTCATACAGGAGGACGTGTTCTTTGAGTTAATCAAGGCTAAGCCATACACAAACGCAACACTTTGAAATGGGTTGTTGTGCCTGGCCTTGACCTCAGAGGATTAACTGGACCAAAGACTTCTGGGAGCAGGCAGAGTCCCGCATTGCCGTCCCTGAAGATATCCATATTCCAGGGAGAGCCTCCTGAGACCTACCTCTGGAGGATCATCTTCAGGGGCCCTCATGGTGTGTTCCAGTCAGAATGTCCATGGATCAGCGCCTAGTGGTGTCTGAGGAAGAGACTTTCAAGAGTACAGCCATCTAAACATTCAGGCCCAGGCTGTAGGCCCATGACCAAGGAGTCATTTGCCCCTGAGCTGTACAACTCAGGAGCAAATGACTCCTTATGAATAAAGGTACTCCTCAAGGTGAAGGACTTGTAGAATACCCTTAAGTACTAGCAGCTGGGTGTGGCCAAAGAGGCTGACCTATACCAATCCTTACTTTGAGCTTGCTAGTTGCTGGAACAACACAAGTCTCTACGGTAGCTCCTTAACCTACTTTGCCTAGATTGGATCATCTCTGTTGCTGTCACCTGGATTGCTATCATATAATACTGTCACTGAATCATGCTTTCAGCTGAGACTGATAACTTGTATCTTCCCTGGTTTGTCTTTGACTTTGCACAATTGACCAATCCCACCGTTGGTTGTGTGTGAGACCTTAACCTGCTTGAACTTTATAGGAGTTTGGGGCCTGGAGCAGGGTATGAGTCTATGTATCTGGGGTGGGAAACCCTTTTCAACTCAAGGGCTATATTCCTTTCTAGGTACATTTCCAGGGATGGGTAGGAGCAGAAGCAAAAGTAAGTGGAGCAACACATGTACCTTACTCCCGATCTTGGTTTGATCAATATAGAGGTTAAACCACCTCCGTGCACTACATTCATGGTCTAGATGTTATTTTTAAAGGAAATGCAAGATGCGTTAAATGCAGAAAACAACCCTCTTCTTTGACGACGAAGCCCAGCACAATGCTCCAAGTGCTTACGCCGAGAATTTACCATACTGGCCTCCTGTCTCCACAGAGGAGGTGGGGAAACTAATTGCCCAATTAAAAAACAACAAAGCTCCGGGCATAGACCACATTCCAGCAGAGCTCATGAAGAACAATATCAGTTGGTGGGCTCCCATAATGGCGTCAATATTCACATACATCGACTCAACAGGCACAATCCCTGGTAGCTGGACAGAGGCAGTAACCATCCCAATCTATAAAAAGGGTTCTATGGCAGATCCAGCGAGCTATAGACCCATTAGCCTCCTTACTATCTCCAGCAAATTGTATGCCAAACACCTCCACACCAAACTAATTGACTGGATAGAAACTGAGGCAGTTCTGGCAGAGGAGCAAGCCGGTTTCAGACAGGGCAGAACAACAATAGATCATTGCTTCGTATTAGCACACCTCATTGACAAATATGTCAATAAAACACGTGGGATTCTATACGCAGCATTCATTGACCTGAAGGCGGCCTTTGACTCGATTTCACGAGTCAAACTTTGGGCTAAACTCAATGCCACCAACATTGATAAAAGATTACTATTCTTGATAAAAAGTCTATATAAAGACTCCAAGTTATATGTAAGAACCTCAGTAAATGGGCAACTAATTGGCCCTGTACCAGTCACCAAAGGAGTCAAGCAGGGCTGTATTCTGGCCCCGGCCTTATTCAATTTATATATAAACGATATGGTTAAACACCTAACATCTTTGGAGTTTCATGCCCCCAGACTGGCCGAGAAGTCAATTTCAGTGCTCCTCTATGCGGATGACGCGGTTCTCTTATCACGAACTAAAGTAGGTCTCAAAAGGCTACTAAGAGAATTTTCAGCCTACTGCAGGAGAGATCAACTGGTGGTCAATCACCAAAAAACTAAGGTCATGGTCTTCGCCAGAAAACACAGACATCATAGATGGGAGATAGACAACCACCCAATAGAACAGGTAAAAATTTTCAAGTACCTCGGAATAGTTTTCCAGGCAACAGGGTCCTGGGAGGCTCATCACAAATATGCCAGGGAAAAGGCATCCCAAAGCGCTAAAATACTGTCTCGCTTCTACTTTACGAAGGGGGGCAGACATGTTCCAGCAGCTTTGGAGGTCTTCCAAGCAAAACCCTTGGCACAATTGCTCTACGGGGCCCAAATCTGGACGGGAAATCATTGCCGCACACTCGAAACAGTCCAGTCTAAATTCTTAAGACAGATTCTAGCAGTTCCACCATGCGCACCAAATGCGGCTCTACGGCTAGAGACTGGCCTCCTCTCCGTCGAAACCCGGACTTGGTTAAGAACATTTAACTATTGGCTACGCCTAAATTTAAACCCATCCGGCCTACTACCTCTAGTAGCACAAGATGCTCATAGAAGTCGGTGGTCTAAAGTAGTGCATCAAAAACTACTAACATGTGGCCTCCAAGCACAGCATCTCCTGAAAATGGGTCTCCCCAAGGCAAAAACCATTATCGACCAGCGCATGAAGGATATAGAGCAGCAGAATAATCTGGCCCATATTAAGAAATTTAGTGCTTGGTACGCATACTTGCCCCCTTCTCATTTTGATCTTCGGGCATCATATTTGTCTACCCTAACTATCCCAAAATTCAGGCGGGCCTTTACACTGGCCAGACTAAATATGCTACCCTCAGCTGTCCTCGAAGGCAGATATCAAAAAATTTCATTCGAGAACCGGCTCTGCCCCTGTGGAGCTGGCTACGTAGAGACTGCGTCACACGTTCTCTTGTCTTGCTCCCTATACAAAGATCTGAGGGAGGAGATCATAACACCGCTCCTATCTGCCATCCTGGGCCGCTCCTGCGAAGCCAAACTGTTCTCACTCCTAGCCGACCAGAACAGCTTGATAACAGAGAAGGTTGCCAAATTTATCGAGAAAGCAATGAGACTGAGAGCTGCCATTTGAAGGACATCAGTGTCGTCACCCGGGTTCCCCGCCTAGGATCTTATTATTATTATTCGTATTATGTTTTATCATTACTATTTTATAACCTCTGCTAAGTTTTAATCTGTTCTCTTGATGTTATGGCCTATTGGCTACACAAATAAAGTTTATTTATATAAAATGCAGAAAACATTTAATTTTGCATCTACTTTGGCTCTCAGTTGCATCGTGCCTGAGGATAATTTGGTTCTGAAATCAGTTGGATCTAACAAACCATTCTTGTTGTTATTTACTTATTACCCACTTACTAAAAAAAGTCTTTATGCTTTAGAAAAGATTAAGGGAATATTAAGCCATAAGGGAAGAACATACTTGATTTCATTTCACTTTTAATTTGTATACTTCCTGACACCCTGGAAAGGTACTGCCATTCAAAGTAGATAATACTTGTTAGGAGAACAAACTCTGACTTGATGTTAGGAATATTTTCATGTTCCTTTAGAGCAGGCATGTATAACAGGTCAATTGTGATCTACCGGTTGATTGCGGGGGTGTTCCAGGTCTACTGCGGGATAAATTTAAATTTACTGGTAAATGATCGCCATGGTGCTCCTGATCATTCTCCAAAAGAAGCTCAACAACTCTTGGCAATGACAATGGGTAGATCACTGCCAGGTTTTTTTTATAGTGGGAGTAGATCATAGTCTCTTGGGAGTTGGATGTGCCTGCTATAGAGGACTCAGGTTTTGACTGCTATCCTTGAACCTGAGCTTTTAATAATCATATTAGAGGTTGATCTGGTCTGAAGCTCAACATCAAAAAAACTAAGATCTTGGCCACTGGTCCCATCACCTCCTGGCAAATAGAAGGGGAAGAAATGGAGGCAGTGAGAGATTTCACTTTCTTGGGTTCCATGATCACTGCAGATGGTGACAGCAGTCACGAAATTAAAAGACGCCTGCTTCTTGGGAGAAAAGCAATGACAAACCTAGACAGCATCTTAAAAAGCAAAGACATCACCTTGCCAACAAAGGTCCGTATAGTTAAAGCTATGGTTTTCCCAGTAGTAATGTACGGAAGTGAGAGCTGGACCATAAAGAAGGCTGATCGCCGAAGAATTGATGCTTTTGAATTATGGTGCTGGAGGAGACTCTTGAGAGTCCCATGGACTGCAAGAAGATCAAACCTATCCATTCTTAAAGAAATCAGCCCTGAGTGCTCACTAGAAGGACAGATCCTGAAGTTGAGGCTCCAGTACTTTGGCCACCTCATGAGAAGAGAAGACTCCCTAGAAAAGACCCTGATGCTGGGAAAGATTGAGGGCACAAGGAGAAGGGGACGACAGAAGATGAGATGGTTGGACAGTGTTCTCGAAGCTACTAACATGAGTTTGGCCAAACTGCGAGAGGCAGTGAAGGATAGGCGTGCCTGGCGTGCTCTGGTCCATGGGGTCACGAAGAGTCGGACACGACTGAACGACTGAACAACAACAAATAGAGGTTGATGCCCCTGCTCGCGTCACAAACCATCCCCACACACTTACCAGTCTCCCTCTTTTTACACCTGACCAAGCCCCCTTCATCTCCCTTTCCACCTCATCTCCAAAGTCCCCTCCCCCACCTTTTTGTCTTTTGTAGGTGGTTTCCACTGCCTCTGAATAGAGTATATCTTAAATCAGTTGATAGAATAGATACTCTAATAATAGAGAACGATAAATGCCAGCAGTTCTTTGTTAGGTACTAGTGAAATATCCATCATTTTGATTGGCAATTCCAGTGGATGTTGGGGAAGAAAGGGAGTACTACTAGATCACAAGGATCCCAAAAGGAGGACGTACCCCTCCCCCCAGCATCTGGAAACTTAGCAACAGGAAGTTGCCTTATGCAGAGTCAGACCATTTGTCTATCTAGCTCAGTATTGTCTGCAATGACTGGCAATGGCGCTCCAGTTTTAAATAGTGCTTTCCCCCTCCAGATACTAGGGATAGGGCCTGCGAATTATGACATGAAAGCATAAGCTCAACTGTTGAGCTACATGAGATAAGGGAACTCTTCTTCCTCTCCTTGCCCGGAACTTTCTGTGGCCAAACAAGGGGAATGGGGTGGCGAGAGGTACTGCAGGCTAGTAGTGATGACTTATTGTGGGTGAAAAGTGAGACCTCTGTGTTCAGATTCAAGGGCATCCAAGTGCAACAAAGGAAAAGTTCAGTATTCATCAAGGTGAAAATTGAAATGTTCCTAATGTTATTGATTTTAAGTATGTTGAGTTTTGAAAATGTGGTAAACCATCTATGTATGTAGTGGTGCTAGAAATCAGAACTTTAACAATCTTATGTTTTAGAGTGGTAGTCTACACATTTTTTATTGTGTCTAACAACAAATACTGCAAAAGTTTAATATGTGGCATGTTGAGAATATCTGACAAATTATATAATAGCTTCTTAACTAACTCCACACTTGCTTATTGTGTGGAACATAACCTTAAAACAAATAGCTTGGAATTAAGAGATGGATTTTTATCCTGTAGAACAATGTTGCCCGCAAAGAAACCCTTTAGTAGTAATAAAGGTAAAGGGACCCCTGACCATTAGGTCTAGTCGTGTCCGACTCTGGGGTTGCGGCGCTCATCTCGCGTTACTGGCCGAGGGAGCCAGCGTACAACTTCCGGGTCATGTGGCCAGCATGACAAAGCCGCTTCTGGCGAACCAGAGCAGCGCATGGAAACCCCGTTTACCTTCCCGCTGGAGGTATTTATCTACTTGCACTTTGATGTGCTTTTGAACTGCTAGGTGGGCAGGAGCTGGGACCGAGCAACGGGAGCTCACCCCGTCGCGGGGATTCAAACCGCCGACCTTCTGATCAGCAAGCCCTAGGCTATGTGGTTTAACCCACAGTGCCACTCGCGTCCCTTAGTAGTAGTAAAAGGCACTAATAGAAATACAGGCACACCCCCACTTATGTGCGATTGACTTGTGCGGGGCCGTATATGTGCAGCGTTGGGAAATAATTAAATAATTTAATTCATACCAGGAAATGGAGGGAAAGAGCTGGAGAGTCATTGTGGCCCATGAGGACACCCTTCAAGGAGCCCAAAGAGGACTTCACTGAGGGCGGAGAAAAGACTGGAGGCGCAGCAGGGGTTTATTTAGGGTGTTCAGCCTCACCTAACAGCTGATATGTGTGGTAGCACAGCAGTCGCCGCTTTTCTGCATGTCCTCTGGCCTCCTGCTGGCCCCAGAGCTTGAGTTCCAGTTGTGGATATTTTGGGTACAGTATTTTTGATCTGGATTGGAGAGAGAATGGTAGATGGGGCCTTTAAAGGGTGTTTAGATGGTGCTCCCTACTTATGTGATTTTCACTGACGTACATGGGGGCCCAGAACATAATGTAAGTGGGGAGTTGCCTGTATAGCAAAGTTCAGCATTTCAAATCTGTAATAAATGAATATACATATATATTACATCCAATCAAAGTTGTGTCAAAGATACCTGATCACGCTAAGTGTTTGTCTTGGCAACCGTAGCCCTACATCTGCATAGCTTATGAACACCCAGAAAACCTGTTTGTTTTGACTTGTGTAAAGTATTTAGCTGGGTTCTCTGGATAAAAAAGTCACTTCAGATGATTGAGGGAGGAAGATAATAGCGTTTTCCAGGACCGGAGGAGGAGTGAGGCATGGAGGTGGAAAGCATGCATGTTCTGTGTGCTTGTGCATGTGGGATATGTGTAAACACAGGGCAGAAGGAGGGCTAATATACACATGAGTGCTAGAACATTTTGGATAATTTTACAGTACTGTACCACTCTTTACATCTTTAGAGGTGGAAATGAAACACTTGTGAGCGTTAAAGTGTGTGAGTAGATTGCTTCCAAATTGGCTTATGAAGACTTAAATGTATCTCAAATAAAGCAGAAGTTTTGTTTCCTAACAGTGTAGGTGAATTGATATGATGCCTTTAACAATAGTCTTCGGTGATGATCCATGTGTAGTTTGATCTCATGAATGGGCAACACACATTTTTTGTTTTGTTTTGTGAGCTATGCATCTCTGTCCATGCCCAACAGGTTTGCTAGGCATGGACTGTGAGGTGAAGAAGCACTTAGTCTTGAATTCATTCCAGAAGACCAGATTTTACGTGGAACGATGCTGTAAGATTACTGCAGGAAAATATTTCAGTTGGATCCAGAGTTCTGCTCAGCGACATTCAGCTTGTGTTGAATGAAGGGGGTCGGGGAGACAATCTTTATCAACTCTTACTCCCTCTGCAGCCCCTTGTGGCTCATGCAAAGTGCCCCAGAAGGTTGGGGGACTGCTGGAGCAGCATGAGAGGCAATGTAAGGGACTGCAGGAGAAAGGAGGAAATTTCATCACCCCCTCTCTTCCTCCTCCAGTGGGGAGACTTTGCTGAATCTTGTGCCTTCTGTGAGTGGAAGAGCTCTTCCATTGCGGAATGGGCCAATCTGCTTCCAACCTATCAAGTTGAAAATAAGTTGTGCAACTCTGTTGTATTTATCTCATAGCTTGTATCTTGAATGGAATAATATTATTTATAATTTGAAATGTTGTGGTAAATATATTGCCAAAAGTGTTGGTAGACGTTTTTTAGGGAAACTTAAATAACAAGGACTGTCATTAAACCAGCTGTTATTGATAGGTGTGTCCATAAAAACTTGACATTATTGAAAACCCAATTCATGGGTGGGTGCTGTTTTCCAGTGTTCATAAGTCATTAAAATTTAGCACATGCCATCTTAAGACTAGTCCTCATGTTTAATACCACTTGCTTAAGCTGCCCGATAGAGCGGGTGAAAAGAAGACCCAAACTATTTTTCTACTTTTGAAAAGTGTATGCTTGTTGATTTTTAAACTTTTTTTTTTTAAAAAAAGATTAGATGGCATTTTAGTGTGTTGGAGCAATATAATTGGGGTAATGCTAAGTGACACTGACCTCATTTCCTAGAGAACAATGAAAATTAGTAGTTTCACATTTTATTAGGCTGATATTCCAGATGTAGTGTATATTTAATTAAGTGTAGTTTCCTTTTGGATATGGTATGTGTATCTGTTTTTTGTCGCAAATTCTTTCTAGTTTTACAGTTTTCCACATGTTTTCTTTCACCATTTATGTTTTTTTTTTCAAAGCAGAGCTATGAGGGCTTAAATCACTTTAGTATGCAGCAAAACAGTTCTCATTCAAACAATAAACGCCATTTTAAAAAGCCCTTAGATCTTCTGTCACTTCATAAATACAAATGTATAAAAACAGTATGCAGTTGTAGTGCCCACCTGCTAATTAAATGCAGATTTCCTCAAACTAGTTTTAAAATCTGCTTTATTTGTTTCAACTCTGTCTCTGTTTGGATTACATATGGCTCTTGTGAAACTAATTATGCTTATGGAGCAGCTGTTAAATTTAGTGCAAGTCATTTTATCCAATATTTTACATTTTAATTGATTACCTGTGAAGAAATTAGCAAATTAGCACTTATTGTGCAGTAACTGAATAGTCTTTTATAGATATTTTCAGGGTTTTCAGGGTTTTTTTTAAAGCAAGTGGGCAAAGTGCTGAAGGAATAAAGACATTGCTTAGGAGTTAGACAGGAAATATTTTGCTGAACTCTTATTATCTGGTGTGAAATTCCGTGATGCTGAGTGATGCCAAGCATCTGTGTGTGTTCTGTAAGTTAGACATAAAAAGATTGGAAAGAAATGGCTTTTTCATTGGATTTTTGTAGCATATGGGCTTATCTGGATCTAAGAAGTCTTTGAAGATCTTTGAACTTGACTAAATGACTTAACCTTTGGCATGATGGGTGTGTGCTATGGTGCTCTGAAAGCTTTTTTCCCTTTTTTTTGGAGGGGGCAGGTCTTGTAGCCCATTTTCCATGTTAATTTCTTCTACACCATCACTTCCTTTTTTGTCTTCCTTTCTGTGATAAAACTACTTTGTCATTCAATTGTAACTATGAAAATATACGTAATAGAATCTTGTTAAAAATTCAGGATGCTATCTTTAATAAATTATATGTGGATTAGACTCATTGAAATCAACATAGGAATAAGCATACCCCGCTTCCAAGGTAAACTCTCATCTCTTCTTAGCCCTTAGCCCTATGTTATTTTTCCTCCTAGTAAAAAGGAGAGGTCTATACTTTGGTGGTCTCAGTAGGAATGGAATTCCGTAGATGTAGGACAACCAATGATGTCGCCTGCCCTGTTACAGATTTGGTGCAAGCAGCAGGAGCACTGGGGCTGTCTCAGCTGGGAAGGGGGAACCTTCCCGATCCCCATCTGAGCTGTGCAAAAAAGCTGTGTTGTCCCAGCCTGTGAGTGAGAGCTGGGGAAGTTTCACCAGGTGTTTTGTGGGCAGAGGCCAATGCAGCTTGTTTTTTCAATATCGCGGTATATTGCCAAACCGTGATGTTTGGCTGGTGAAACACCGCAATGTTGAAAAACTGATATCGCCCAGCCCTACTCCTCCCCATTTCATCTTCACAACAACCCTGTGAGGTAGGGTAGGCTAAAGTATGGTGATTGGCCAAGGTCACCCAGTGAGCTTCATGGCTGAGGGGAGATTTGAATCCCAGGTCATAGTCCAACACTCTAACCATTGTGAATCAGAATTTTACAGCACCAAATGCTTCTGCAGCACGGGTCCCAAGTGCCTCAAACTAGACTAGTGAATTCATGCCTCATGGGATTCTAGCATGGTTTTAGAGACCAGTATCTCATAACCTGAACTGTGCTGGCATTGGCTAACAAAATGTATAATGAGGTGGAGAACATTTTGCAACATGAGCAGCCTCCTGGAGTGTGCTTATGGCAGTGGTGGGTGTAGCTGGAGGCAAAAGTAGGTGTGGATACAAACAGAAATGAGTGTAACAAAGGACACAACTCTTCCCTTTCTACAGCAAGGTTGTATTCTAGCCACACTAAAGACAGGAAATTCTATACATACCCTCTTGCACAACTATCCATCCAGGCATCATCACAGTTTAAGAACACCTTCCAAGTCAGCAAAAGCCCTCAAGGGAGAGTTTGGAGTAGGGCCAGTGAGAAGTGTAGCCTGGTCAGGGTATTTGTTGCCTAGGCAGAATCCTTGAGGCCTGGATGGTCACATTTGGCTGCCAGGCCTGTTTCCCTATCCTTGCTGTATAAAGTGGACACTTGTAGCATACCCTCCAACATTTCTCCGATGAAAATAGGGACGTCCCATTCCATAATGATTCTTTTATTATTTATACCATACAAATCTTATTGGTTTGCCCCAGCACTCTGGGCAGCTTCCAGCATATATAAAAACACAATAAAACATTAAACATTTTTTAAAAAAACTTCCCTATACAGCAGGGGTGGTCAACCTTTTTATACCTACCGCCCACTAATGCATCTTTCTTGATGGTAAAATTTCCTTACCACCCACCAGTGCTCAATGGAAGGAGGATTCAGCTTGTGCCGTAGAACCCCCTACCGCCCACCTAGAATCCTGAAACGCCCACTAGTGGGTGGTAGGGACCAGGTTGACAACCCCTGCTATACAGGATTGCCTTCAGACGGCTCAGTGGTTGAATAACTCCATACCCTCCAACATTTCTCCATTGAAAATAGGGACATCCTACCATTCCCTCCAACATTTATCCAGTGAAAATAAGGACATCCTAAGGAAAATTGGGATCAAATCAGAAACCGGGACGGCTTCTCTAAACCAGGGACATCCATGGAAAATAGGGACACTTGGAGGGCCTGTTGTAGCTATGAGACTAAAGTTGCATTCAGATGTAATATTAAACCATGGGTTAGTGCTACGGTTCCTCCTTCATATGCAGTTCTAATCTTTCATTTGCAGTTTGTAAACAAACTAGTTTCCTAGAACTGTGGTTTGTAAACAACAACAACAACAGCAACAACTATGGTTTGTTAACAAACCAGGATTTGGACAAAATGGGAAAGTGCAGTTTGTGATAAACTGCAAATGTAGACTTTAGATCTCATGGTCTTGTGTATGAAAAAGCAAGAAAGGGAAGAGTCTTTAGGTCTAAGACTCACTCTTGCACATTCATTCTTACAGCACTATACCATGATTTAGTGCGTTTGAATGCAGCGTAACCTTGTACCCTAAGGGAAAAAGTTATCTTTCCAAGTTTTGTATGTGGAAGCTTTATCGGTAAGAAGCAGCACTTGAAATGTTTCCAGAAAATTTTGGGGAACTGTGAACCTGGTATATTGGTGGGATAACCTCCTAGTGCAGGGGTGTCAAACTCAAATTCATCGGGGGCCGCATCAGCAGTTTGGTCACCCTCAAAGGGCCGGTTGTATCTGTAGGACTATGTGTCCACTCTTTACTATCATAAATTATTGTCACTGCATTCAATTATTACTGCTTTTTGTATTTTAAATATATATTACATATATATGTGTGTATGGTTATATATAACGTATTTCATTTTCAACTGCATATTACTCAGTATGTGTGTGTATATATAATAATAATATAAGGTTTCAGGGGGAGGGGGGCATGTTCAGGGAGGAATTAAGGGGCAAAGGGGGATATTTTAGTAAGGTTTCAGGGGGAGGGGGGCATGTTCAGGGAGGAATTAAGGGGCAAAGGGGGATATTTTAGTAAGGTTTCAGGGGGAGGGGGGCATGTTCAGGGAGGAATTAAGGGGCAAAGGGGGATATTTTAGTAAGGTTTCAGGGGGAGGGGGGCATGTTCAGGGAGGAATTAAGGGGGAAAGGGGGATATTTTAGTAAGGTTTCAGGGGGAGGGGGGCATGTTCAGGGAGGAATTAAGGGGGAAAGGGGGATATTTTAGTAAGGTTTCAGGGGGAGGGGGGCATGTTCAGGGAGGAATTAAGGGGGAAAGGGGGATATTTTAGTAAGGTTTCAGGGGGAGGGGGGCATGTTCAGGGAGGAATTAAGGGGGAAAGGGGGATATTTTAGTAAGGTTTCAGGGGGAGGGGGGCATGTTCAGGGAGGAATTAAGGGGGAAAGGGGGATATTTTAGTAAGGTTTCAGGGGGAGGGGGCATGTTCAGGGAGGAATTAAGGGGCAAAGGGGGATATTTTAGTAAGGTTTTAGGGGGAGGGGGCATGTTCAGGGAGGAATTAAGGGGCAAAGGGGGATATTTTAGTAAGGTTTCAGGGGGAGGGGGCATGTTCAGGGAGGAATTAAGGGGGAAAGGGGTATATTTTAGTAAGGTTTCAGGGGGGATGTTCAGGGAGCAATTAAGGGGGAAAGGGGTATATTTTAGTAAGGTTTCAGGGGGAGGGGGGCATGTTCAGGGAGGAATTAAGGGGGAAAGGGGGATATTTTAGTAAGGTTTCAGGGGGGATGTTCAGGGAGGAATTAAGGGGGAAAGGGGTATATTTTAGTAAGGTTTCAGGGGAGGGGGGCATGTTCAGGGAGGAATTAAGGGGGAAAGGGGGATATTTTAGTAAGGTTTCAGGGGGAGGGGGGCATGTTCAGGGAGGAATTAAGGGGGAAAGGGGGATATTTTAGTAAGGTTTCAGGGGGAGGGGGGCATGTTCAGGGAGGAATTAAGGGGGAAAGGGGGATATTTTAGTAAGGTTTCAGGGGGAGGGGGGCATGTTCAGGGAGGAATTAAGGGGGAAAGGGGGATATTTTAGTAAGGTTTCAGGGGGGATGTTCAGGGAGGAATTAAGGGGGAAAGGGGTATATTTTAGTAAGGTTTCAGGGGGAATGTTCAGGGAGGGATTATGGGGGAAAGGGGGATATTTTAGTAAGGTTTCAGGGGGAGGGGGCATGTTCAGGGAGGAATTAAGGGGGAAAGGGGGATATTTTAGTAAGGTTTCAGGGGGGATGTTCAGGGAGGAATTAAGGGGGAAAGGGGTATATTTTAGTAAGGTTTCAGGGGGAATGTTCAGGGAGGGATTATGGGGGGAGGGAGCATGTTCCTCACTCGTTTCTGAGGGAAGCCGGAGAGTTGCTGGCGAGTCCGGCAAGAGGCTTCCTTTCTGCCGGTGACTCAGCTCACAAGATGAAGTGGGAAGGAACGTGCAGCGAACGGGAGAGCAGCTTTGGAAAGCCCGCGAGGCCAAAACGGCCGAAAATCAAAAGCCTTGCCGGGCTCACCCGGCAAGGAAAAAATGGTGCGGGGGGCTTCCCCGACGCGGCAGAAAGCCGCACGGGGCACCCCCGAGGCGGCAAAAAGCCGCGCTGGGCCAAAACGGCCCGAAAATCAAAAATGGTGCGGAGACGCCGCAGCCAACCTCAGAGCTTCGCGCCTCGGCTCCCCCGCCTACTTCTTGCGAGTGGCCACGCCCACCGCTCCCTCCACCAATCCGCCTTCCCGACTCTGTCCCTGGCGGGAAACAATATGCACTCCCGAGTCTTCCTCTCTCCGCTCTGCTCCCTTCCTCTCGCGCCCGCTGACCTTCGCTGCCCACCGCCAATCAGCGCGCGCTCGCGGGCCACATGACGAGGTCTCACGGGCCGCATTTGGCCCGCGGGCCTTGTCTTTGACACCTGTGTCCTAGTGGCATAAAGTGAACATCTTCCAATAAAGACAATGCCACATTGAGTGGATTATAGAAGACTGGTTCTAAACTGATTTAGAATCTGCAACATCAGCATTTTTCACTAAAGCTATAGCTGTATGGAGTGGCAGTTCATTGAATTCACTGCAGAGCATTCCTCATCATCTGTTTGAAAGGATCTAAGGCAACTGTCGGTGGTTCCTGCTTCATTAGGACCACCATTCTGTTTAAGAAATTCTAATAAATCTTCAGGTTTTAGTAGATTAAATGAGTGTATCGCATTACATTTGTATATGCTTAAAATCAGGATTTCTAAAAGGACATATACAGGGTTTTATATCTGCACTGTGAAATTGAGGTTTTTTTAAAAAAGTTTGTACTGAATAAAAGATTAAAGTGCTATTGTCACCATCTCTTCTCATTTCTTCCTAGCAGCTAGTGTTCTGCATTCTACGTCCTGTGCTCATGGAGAATAACATAAGAGCTCCATTAAAAAGTAATGCAAAAAATGGTTTAGCATTATGAACAGCCTTGAAATCACATGCTACCCCCTTATAGGTTGCAATAAAATACTTTCATTCCTGATACAGCAACAAGCCATATTTTGCTGTTTTGCTCTGAACTGGAAAAGTGTGATATGTGCAAACCATAGTCTGTTTATTTAAATAATTTTAAGACCCCTTTCAGGGTACAGTACCCTCACAAGGTAGTTTCTTGCAGGAGTCCAGCATTCCTGAAAATATAGTAATTGCAATTAAGTCCAGTAGCTTTTTAAAAACCAGCAGTGATGGGGCCATGTGTATCTTCGTGGGAAGAGAGTTCCAAAGGTGTGGGTCCACCACTGGAAAAAACAAACAAACCCACTTTGCTTACTGTTCAACCTTATAGGTCCCACTCCAGACCTCAACAACGTTCTTATAGCCGAAGCAGTGAAAGGACCAGCCACAGAAGAACACGCAGCCGGTCCCGTGATAAAGAAAGACGTAAAGGCAGAGATAAAGAGAAGACAAGAGAGAAGGAGCGGGCTAGAGGAAAAGAAAAGGATCAGCATTATACCCAAAGTGGGTAAGTAACAAAGGAAATTAATTACTGGTAATGAAATAGTGAGATAATTTGAATATCATAGTATTATTTTTTCCCTCGGTTTTAAGTAATTTCTTTTAGAAATATTTAATATGTTGTGATCTTATATAGATCTCAGTAGTCCTTCTCTCCTGCCCCCAAATGTAGGCCACTAATCGGATCAGCAGTTAATTAACATCAGCCTCTCTTCAGGAACTAGTAGTCACAGGCATCGGCCCAGTTCACATGTCATAGTTTAAAACAAATTAAGGTTCAATGTGAATGAGCAGTAAGTTGGTGCACATTGCTGAAAATGTCTTGCTCTACTCCACTGCTCTTACTGCTGTTGTGTTGTAGAAAGACAAGCCTGGCATGCTGTGCCATATTAACTCAGGCTCATGGTTTGTTTCATCCAAACAAACTATGAGCTATAAGATAATAAACATTGGTTTCCGTTTGTGAGTTTTTGGGAGGACACAAACCTCCTGGATTTGGAGAACACAAGCCATACTCTTACCTGTGTCTGCAGCACAGGGAACTTTTGATCACCGTACAGTAGCAGGCTGCTTTTTTGGGGGGGGGGGTAACATTAAACAATAGTATTTTAAACTATGGTTTATGTGATGTGCAAGCAAGGCCATTCATTAGGACCTTGTTCTTCCTGTTTCTATCACTATGTTAGCATGTGTCTTTCACTAGCTGTAGCAGTTGTTTCTGCTGTGTATGTGGCAATACTGAGCCATAATAATAAAAATACTTCTGTAGCACTTCAGAGTGTGCATAATGCTTCCTCTTGCATGATCTCAGTAATATTTTCAACAATGTTGTAAGATAAGCAAGTATTACTAATTTTATTTTGTTGCAGACAGCATACAAAGTGACTTTTGCCGTAGACAGCATACAAAATGATTTAGGAGTAAAAATATTTTATGAGCATAGGTTCAGCATCTTGGATCCTGTCCTTCCTCCTTTTCTTGAAATAAAATTCACATTCACAGATCCAGAGTTTAAAGAAACAGAGGACTAAAATAATATGTCTGGATGCAGTGATGGGATGGATAAGGGCCAATAAACTAAAACTGAATCCTGGCAAAATAGGTCTGTGAGTGAGTTGTCCTCAAGTTTGGGAACTGGAAAGTTTATCTGTTTTAGGTGGAGTTGCACACTCTCTGAAGGAATGGGTATGCAGTCACTGGGGAACCAGATGGCCTTAGTGATTTGGAGCACCTTTTACTATGTTCAGCTGGTATGGCTGTAACTGTACCAGATGGAAATAGTTTAGCTACAGTGACTCACGCATTGGACTATGGCAATGAGCTCTCTGGGGCTGCTGGTAAGGTTGGTTTGAAAACTGCAGCTGGTGCAAAATGTGGGGACTAGGTTGCTTAGTGGAGCACTCTGCCACACACAGGTGACTTGTGTGCTAAAAGAATTGCACTGGCTGCCTATTTGCTACTGAGCCAAGTTTAACGTCTTGTTATGGATTTACAAGCTCTGAACAGCTTGAAACTAGGCAATCTGATAGAACACCTCTTTTGGTACAGACATGCCTGTTTACTAAGATCGTCAGAGGAGGCCCTATTATCCACAAGGCCTCTGGCAGAAATCCATCTCACATCAACTTGGAAGAGGGTTTTCACTAGGGTGGCTCTCCCTTTATGGAGTGATCTTGCTTCAGATATGCAGCACTGCATCAGGCACTTACAACGTTGATCTTTTTCTACCAGTTAAAAATACACCTGAATACTGACTTTAACCAACCTCTCTCTCTCTCTCTCTCTCTCTCTCTCTCTCTCTCTCTCTCTCTCTCTCTCTCTCCCCCTCCCCCTCTCCCTCTCCCTCTCCCTCTCCCTCCCCCCTCTCTCTCCACTCTCTCTCTCTCTCTGTGTGTGTGTGGAGAGAGAGAGAGAGAGAGAGAGATCCAGAGGTTGTATATATATATAGGTTGGATATATATAGTGTAGAATAATGTCTAAGCAAATCTGGACCATGGAATAATTCACATTGGTCAGAAGAAGTTGAATCTGTTTTACTATCTTTTAAGAAAAGGTGAGATCTAGTATGTAAGTTTGCCAGTCACAGAAAGATGCTATTTTATTGCTGCTGAACTTGCCGGTATTGGCGTACCTAGATATTCCATGGTTTTTGTGTTCCCAGTGTTTGTCCAAACTGGCTTTTTAAAGTGTTATCTGGAGTGCTTTTCTTCGAGGCTTCTTACATCCATGCTGTGTGCTTTGACAAGTGTTTGTCCAGTGATGTCAGAAATGGTGGTGTTGGTGTTGAAGAGCATAAGATAAACATTGAATATGAAGTGAGTTGTAGACAGATGGTTGCTTTCCAAGGATATGGCCTTTGAAGTGAAATGTTGTAGCTGTGTTAGGTTAGAAGCTTTGTCAGTGAAACAAAGGTTTACAGCAGTATAAAAAGCTTGTTAAGTGGGCATCAGGCTCAGGCTGGATACACCATACAGTTTTCTAGAGATGCTGGAACCAGACCCTTCAGCAGTCCTGGAAGCCAACTCTGTCTCTATGTCTGCACTGGCAGCATTGTTAGAGGACCTAATAAAGTCTCCACAACAGCAGGGGGCACATTCATCCCCCTGTTTCATCAACAAAAACTTGTTAATAAAATAACCAAACATGTATCATACCAAGAACAAACTTAGTTGGTCTCTAAGGTGCTACTGGAAGGAATTCTTTTATTTTTTATTTTGTTTTGACTATGACAGACCAACACGGCTACCTACGTGTAATTAGTTTTTTGTAACATTAAAAATAACTTAAATGTAAGAAGATTATTCTTAGACAATGGCTCATGAGTAGGGATATGCTTATTCCATTCAAATTCTTTTCTACTTTTGTTCCCTCTTTTGCCTGTTTCATCTCATTTCTACATAAATGTGCAAAAAACAAAAACAAACGACAACAAAACAATACCCTGCACCAAACCCCTCTATTTTATCCACTTTCAATTTGATAAGGTGATCCTTCTTTTAGCTTCTCTTTTTTAAACGTGTTTTGCTAACCACTTGGAATAGCAAAAAGGACATCTACTTTACACTACCCACACACTTTGAAAATGGTGCTGAAATTGCCTCTTGAACTCCAGGAGTAATGGGATGTGATGATGTCACCTCACCTCCCTCTGAAGCGCCTTCTATATGGAAAAAATGAACGCTGATTCAAGCAGCTAGAAAGACGTGTTTTTTGTTTTTTAAAAGAAAAAAAATGTTAAAGGTGGCGCATGGACCACCTTGTCAAATTCTAAATAGCAGTTCAAAGTGTGGGGCGATTGCCACAATATATTTTGATCTACACAATGATCCAGAAGGTGTGGATCTGGTCAGTTCTTTTCCAGATACAGAGCAGATGAATTACTTAACCATCCCTGGCAAAAGCAGTAATTCTTATTTGCTACAAAAGTGTGCTGTAAGTGTTGTTTTCTTTTCTTGAGGCAGTTGGTTGCTTCACACTACAATTTGCGGCATAGCAGCAATGTTATGTCTGACTGTGTAATTGGAACACAACTATGATGATTTATTGAAGCAAACAGTGTTTCTTTGCATGGCCCAAATCTAACCAGATGTTTTTAGTTTGCAAAAAAGAAAAAGAGAGAGTACTTTAATAGATCTTTCCTGGTCACCATTCACAAAATGGGGTATTTTCTTCAAACAAAATTCATGTACCAGGTTTCTGACAAGGACTAAACTGAGCTAGGTATATGTCTTTTAGTTTCATGTTATTTTGCACCTGGTGATAACTACTGAGTCATTGAATGTACTTTGGTGCATTTAGGTTACTCTTGGTATTGATACTGCCTAAGTGAGCACATTGTTCTGCCACAGAGCTATGATTCCTTGACCCAGACTCTAGGAGTTACATCAGTGGCATTTGATCTTGTTGGAAGTTGCTGAAAGGAATAGACTGTTTAGAAGTGATAGGGGATAGATGCTACAACAGCATGAGTATATTATTAATCATACAGTCTGGGGTACCATGATTTTCTGTTCTATGCAATATTCATATTATCTTGGTAAAATAGAGCAATTTACAACATTGGTCTCTCTCCCTCAGAGATCATCTTGTATATGTAGGGCTTTGAAAATAAGGTTTTCATACTGTTTAGAAACACTTCAAATATTAATAAGCTACTGAATGAAATTTGACAGGAGGTTCTTGATGTAATTCATACCTCCTATACCTTTTAACATGGAATATAGTTTTCATTTAATCAGACGATGATCAAAGAATGCCTGCATAGGGAATATGGATCTAAGAAACTTTTGTTATACAGCTATTTGTCATTTTGAAGATTTAGCTTGCTAACAGCAACATTTTACTGTTATTTAGTGCCAGTTTCTATCCCTATTTGGATAAGAAAGGGATACCCACAAGCCTTAAGCTCTTTTTGTGCAACTGAAAGTTGTTACCTTTTGGGATAACTAGCAGGTGTGAGGCAGAAAAGTGGGTAAATGATTAACCAAACTACATACAGTATACTGTTCCTTAAGCCAAAGAATGCTATTTCTAAGAAAGTCTGTTCTGTTTTGGTATTCACTTCAACTGAAATATTATAGTTCAATAGCTGGTAGTAATAAATACTTGAATTACTTAAAATGAATGTCATAGTAGTAGCACCAGAAGGCACGGTCTCATCAGACTAGGTTTTCTGACAGTGGTTAGGATGGTAGCTGGATGTTGATATTTTAGCATGTTCTACATGATGGGCCTGAAGAACTGCAGGATTTTCTGGAAGATTCGTCTCTGGGATTCTTGTATTGTGCACTCAACAGAAAGAAATATTTGAAGCCACTGTGTTCAGTGCTAGCATTAATAATGAGATGACTCTCTCTCTCTCTCTTACTTTTCCTAGATCTAAACCTCCTTGCTAAACTTGTTATTGTACGTAAGAGTTGTAAGTTGGAGTCATGATGCTAATACTTGTTGCTTGTAGTATCTGCTTAATGCTTGCACCATCAAGGGGTGGGAGGGAAGATTTTTGGGATCTTTTGTATTTTAAAAGAACCATGAGACCCACCAATGGGAAGCCGGTGTGAATAGAAACTTGGGGGGCAGACACACTTACAATTCAGGAATGGACATGATTGAGTATCTTTTTTTGGTGTATTCCCTATGAAGGACCTCCAAAGAAAAAGTGTTCTGGCTAACATTTTTCAGTTGAAATTAGCTCATTTTTATAGCTGGATTTTCTGTATAACTAATGCCCTTATCTAGTGACTTTTGCTGGCCAAACTTTTTTTAAATAAATGCCTGTTGAAGGGTTTTTAGCACTTGGCAGAAAACATGAGAAAATAAACAAGGAAAGCTGGACTATTCTTAGTTTGACAGCAGTCAGACACTCTTGGAGCTTGTCATATTTTTCTTACCTCTTAGTACTTTATGCAGCAGGAAGTCATTTATGCTAATTTTGCCTGATTTGCATATAGGTTATAAGAGTTCTGTGGTAGAAAGCATGTTCAGAACTCCTTTTAAGTGCCTCTTTAGATCAAAGTGGGTCTGTGTGATAGCTGTTGTCTGACACCAAGCTGTGTGGTGTTGTTTTCATTAAACATTTATCATACTTCCAGTGTGACAGCAGGCAACTCTGTGCTTGAGCAACATGTTTCTATGCAAAATTTATTGAAAAAGATGAGACATTGTAAAGAGATCTTGTTGTCTTTCACAAGTGGCGAAGGCTAAATGTTTCACTGGATGAAGTATACTTTCACTGGATGAAGTGTTACCTTGAAGCAGCAGCAGTGGCAGTGGCAGCGGCAGCATTGTTTGCTTAATTATAGACTTGTTTTCTTGGTTTTTTATTTACTGTTTGGTTTTTGCATGTAATTCTTTAAAGTAAAATTTTAAAATTTGGTTGAGGTTTCTTTTATAGTCTTCGTCTATAACTGCAGTGTGTTAACAGCGTCAACTTATTTCAAATTAAATAATTCAACCCATTCGTTACAGATTTTAATGTATAGTGAACACTTCTGTAAAGGGATGCATATTTGGACAAAACTCCTAACGTCACAAATACACTAATGGAGTCTAGCGATAACTGACCAGGAAGAGATCTTGGAGTCATGGTGAATAGCTTGATGAAATTCCAGGTTAGGGATCACTAGGAAAAGGACTGAAAATAAAACTGCCAGTATCTTAATGCTATTATACATATGCCTGGTGTGACTGTAAGTGTACAGTTCTGGTGACTGCACCTTAAAAAGGATATTGCAGAGCTGGAAAAAGTTCAGAAAGGGGAACCCAAAATTTTTCAAGGGGCTGAAGCAACTTGCCTAAGAAGAAAGGCTACAATGTTTGGGGCTTTTTGGTTTAGAAAAAATGACAAGCAATGGGGCATGGTAGAGGTGCATGAAATTATTAATGGTGTGGAGAAAGTGAACAGAGAGATGTTTTCTGCCTGTCCCATAATACTAGAACTAAATGCTAATCAGTGAAGATGTCTGTTGGAAGATTCAGGACAGGTGGAAGGAAGTGCTTCTTCAGAATGTAAGCTCATTGCTAAACTCTGGAATTTGATGGCCCCATATTTACGTGACTTTAAAAGGGAATCATACTAATTTACAGATAATTAAGTATATCCATAGCTACAAGTCATGATGGCTTTGTATTACATTCTGTATTGGAGACCATATGCCTCTAATCATCAGTTTCTTTGATGGGGCAGGGCTATTGCGATCTTGTTCTGCTTATGGGCTTCCTATAGGCATCTGGTTAGCCACTGATAGAATAGAATGCTAGACAAGAGCAACATTTGGTCTGATCCAAAACGTTTTAACTACTTGTATAAAATAAAACCTGCTAAGTGTCTGCTATTAAAGCCATTGCTTAAGCTGCTTATTTATTATATCAAACAATAGAGAGCAAGTATATTATTTAGGAATAGTACATGGAAAGTTGCCATTCTGCATAAGTAAAAGGTAAAGGTAAAGGGACCCCTGACCATTAGGTCCAGTCGTGTCCGACTCTGGGGTTGCGGCGCTCATCTTGCTTTATTGGCTGAGAGCTGGCGTACAGCTTCCAGGTCATGTGGCCAGCATGACAAAGCCGCTTCTGGCGAACCAGAGCAGCACACGGAAACGCCGTTTACCTTCCCGCCAGAGCGGTTCCTATTTATCTACTTGCACTTTTGATGTGCTTTCGAACTGCTAGGTGGGCAGGAGCTGGGACCGAGCAACGGGAGCTCACCCCATGCCAGGGATTCGAACCGCCAACCTTCTGATCAGCAAGCCCTAGACTCAGTGGTTTAACCCACAGCGCCACCTGGGTCCCTTTGCATAAGTATTAAAGAGCAGAAACTGTGATAATGGTCAAAGATTGGGACAGATAATGTGGAGCCTTATGTGTATTCTGTTTTAAAACACCCAAATATAGGATAACTAAAAGGGGAGTGGGGTGTGTATCTAGCATCACAGAAGCCCCCCCAAATAATAGCAGCCATTTTGTGACTATGACCACAGGACATTCTCAAAATTCAAAATGTGTCTGCTGGTCCAATAAGGTTGGTGGGCCCTTCAATAAGGCGTCGAGGAATTTCCCCACCATTAGTGCAAAAACCAACAAGAAGTAGTTTTTATCAGAATTTTAAGAAATGTTGGTCGCTCACCTCGTGACATACTAGCAGGTAATCTGAGATGTCCTGAGAAATCTGTGGAGCAACATTTCATACAGCATTGAAAGCTTTTAAACCATAGTTCTACTGTCCTTTGGTCTCTCATGGTTGGATGTAGACTTGCACTCAGTGGACTTTGACTTACACTGGACTGGAGAAAGGATGGGGAGAGACTATTTATTTACTTATTCCATTTTCTCCTTGTATCCCCTGAAAATCTATTCCATTCGGAAGACTGAGATACGAGATGGTGAGGGCCTACAGGGAAGGATAAGCAAAAATGGTTTCCCCTCTTCCTCCAGCAGGGAACTTCTGCTTCATCTCAGTTCCCTTCTTGAACAAAATGAGCCCTTATGTTTGCAAAATGAACAACTGTTCTTAACACTAAACAGTTGTTTCCAGTTTTCTAGGTTGTAAACTTTGAATAATTTGCACTGAGAGGTAGGATTGCAACTTGCAATCCAGGTCATCATGGAGTGGGGCAGATATAGTTCACTGTTTCCATTTATAAGATGATAGCTGTGGCTTGTGGAGTAATCTTGAAAGTGAAGATCTGGTATGTTTCTTCTCATTGGATGATGTTACTGTATTTTTTCCCTCACTGCCTGAAGCTCAATATATCCAAAATCATTGATGGCTGAAGGTGTGCTCCATGTGCTCTTTTTTGGTTTTGAACTTTATCAGTTGTTGGAAAGGGCCCTTTGCTTTCTATAGTGAGCCAGAAACAGATGAGATAATGTCATGAAGGCGTCTTTAACATTGCTTTGTCGTAGCTTGAATTTGGCATGGTACATCATCACAGTTAGAAATGCGAAATGTCTTTTGAAATGAGCTTCCTATCCAGATGAATTGTACTCATGACTTTTTTTCTCTGCTGTGGTAAAGAAGATAGGAAAAATGCCGGATGCCACCAATGAGTTCTTGACTTTGATTTTTTCTCTCTCTTGTCAACTTAAAAGTTGACCATAAAGCCACTGGCTGTTCAGCTGCTTTACTCACATTTTAAGTCTTGTATAGCAGGTGAAACCTGTAGAATTCTCTGATCTGTTTGAAATTTTCAAATTACGTAGTTAACCTTATGGAAGAAAGATAATTGGGTCAAGTGCTACAATTGACTGCTACTTTGATTCTAAACATTTGTGCTTCCACATCTGTATTGTGCTGTTCTATTACATATATATTATAATGCACTTTATGATTTTGTTTTGGTGGTGATGAAACTTCTAGCAGAGATTGGTGAGGCTTCGATGTGAATATATGATCCTTGGTGAGGTGTGTCTGTCCCCTTCATTATTAACTTTTAGATGGAATTTTAAAACATTCCTATTCATCCAGGTATTTCCTGGCTGAAAGATGTTGTTCCTGGCAATCTTGAAAATGTTGCATTGCAAGGGGTTGGGTCCCTTCCAACTCTAAGATTCTATTACTGTATTTAGCCATGATGATATTTGATCATGGTCAAATGATGATATTTTTAAACTCTTCATATAGTTTTTGTTTTGTTTTGGTGCTTGTTACCTGGGACTCTTTGTCACAAGGGGGTAGGGCAGATAGAAGGGTCATTGACGGCCAGTGGGTTTTTTTAAATAAAAAAACTTTGTTGTTGTTAATATAATGCCATCCGTGTACATGGGAAAGGAGCAGATGCCTGAGGGTGTGGCCAAGAAGAATGAGAAGCAAAGACAATCTTGAGTGTGGTGCCTCAGAAAGCAAGGGAAAATGGGGAAAAGCAGAAAACAGGGAAGCAAAAGGCTTTAAGCTGCAGGGGGGAGAGAGAGAGAGAGAGAGGCTGAAATTCACATTGATTTGACATAACCAATCAAATACTTGGCTGCAGGTCTCTTGACTTTCTATAAAGCTAGAATAACACTTCTTAATTATTAGCATGATGTCACATTGTTTGGTGATGTTGCACTGCAATAAATATATATTTGCTGGCAAAGGAAAGTGTTAGGCTCTAATTTCTAGATAATCTAATTCTTATGAATGCATAAGAAATGCATTAAGAATTTGGGCTACTAGAGTATAGTGAAAATGTGCATTTTTAAGTTTTAATCCTGTATTCATATTGATGTATTGGAGTATTTAAATTTAATTTGTTATTTCTTGTTTTCAAAAAGAGTTGTTAACCTATTTGGAAACTTTAGAGACACGTTATATGAAACTGTTTATGGATTTGAGAATTATAGAGCTTTAAACTTCCAGCAGCATTGTTGTGTTTTCATAATACTTTAATTGGCGTTATTGTGGGATTTTATTTGAATCATTCCTTCAAGAAAAGATTTTTCCCACCTAAAAGGGGATTTTTTAAAACCTAAAGCTGCATTTTGAACCCCCCAAGTACCTTGCATTTAAAAAGCAGCTGGCTATTGTTTAAATGGACCCTTTTAATCTGTGTATGAAGAATCCAAACTGAATGATACGGAGCTGTGAAAATCCAGTTAGTGTGAGCTGTAATCTCTTTACTGGCTTTAAGTAGTTAGAGTAGCATTCAGAAACCCTCCAGATACTGAACTGCAGAGATACAGTAATCACCTAAACATGTGCCCAATATTTTGCTGTCAGGCAACTAAAGCAGAAAAGTCCTTAACAATCATTCATTGAAAGTAGTGACCTTTTTGTTGTAAGATAACACTGAATGCAATATTAAAACAGGGTTAGAAGTGTGTTTCTAAAATCTTACGACTATCTGATAGTACTGTAAATTGTCTAGGCTATTGAGAGAGAAGGGCATGCAGCCTTTTAGAAAATAAAATGTTACACTTTTGTGTTTAAATACCACCTTTACTTTTCCATCAAATGGACATTCATGTCATTAAAACTGCAGATGAATAACACAAATTAATGGTACTTGAATAAGAATGAATATTTGCATTTGTGTACACATGATTCTATTCACTTGCTGAATCTGGGTTGCAAGGAAATGTGAAATAATGTCAATTATTTGTGTTTTCACATGATTCTGTGAAAAGGCAAGAGCCTATTTTCATATTGAGTTTTGCAATTGATGACTAATAAACTCTTTCTTAAACACCTTTAAAGCACACTCTAAGTAAATGTTCATTCTTATTTTTATTTTAAGTGAACTAGACTTGCACAATTTGTGAACCATCAGTCTCCTAGCTACTGTTTTTGCCTGCCAACCAGGAACTGGAAAAAATGGATTGGAAAGGAGCTTTCAGGCATCTAGCTGACTGTCCACAGTATGTATATGTGGCAGGCTATGCTCAGAATGACAGGTCATGATTTGTGCAGACCTCTTGTGGATTAATACCAGATCGCATCCAGATTTCAACCAGGAAAAGTTGTTCACTCTCTGTTGACATTTCTAACTGCGATTAATATATATATATATATATATATATATATATATATATATATATATATATAAGCAAAACGGGTAAAAATGGTGTAAATGAAATATTTATCCTAATAAAAAGTTGAAGATTATCCATAATAGGTTGCAAATTATCATCACTAGATCTTTTCTGTAAAGTCATTTTACATTAGAGAGTGACCTGTCCAGCTTTTATAAATGGAACAACACTGTTGGCCAAATATAGCCTATATTACGTTGGAAGATATGCAGGTGAATCAGGTCTTGATGGGATGACTGATGATGGTGCCTAAGTAAGAAATGGAACACAGTAGTGATATGGGATTGTTACAGAGGTTTATTATTGTGTTTGAATCTTTGTTAGGTGGCTCATTGTTGGTGGCAAGTTGTTGCTTGAGGTTGTGGAACTATTAATACTAAGGAACGACTGAATTTTCGAGTCCTATGAGAGGTAACCATGATGGATTGTAAACTGTTGTTGGCTGTAGTTGGAAGCTGTAAAGTGGGAAACTATTTCAGTCTAACACAGTGTTTCCCAACCTTTTTTCCAGTTGGGAAACACTGGTCTAACTGTTACCCTTCTGGGGGCCACATGTAGTGGGCAGGGTCATTGCAAAAACTGGGTGAGACTTCTCTTATACATGTTTGTGTACACATAAGTTCTCACACATAGTAATTACTAATAACTAATACACTTAATACAGATTTAATACCTACATGTGCACATTCAGACTCTCACCCCTAGCAGTTGCGCTTGGATTATTATTTTTTAGTTTGTTGAAGTTTAATTGCTAGAGGAGGATGTTTGGCATAGAGATTGCACCTAAGGAGGAGAAGGTTACCTTTGCTCTTCAGCCGCGGCCCCTAACAAAATTTGTCCTCTTTTGTGGCAATTATGCTGGGAAACAGCCTTCCATTGATTGTAGGTGGAGGGGTCTTTGTAAAAACTCCTGGAGCATTTGGAGCAGGTTTCCCTAAACTTGGGTCCTGGAATCTTATTAAACTACAACCCCATCATCCCCAGCTAGCATGATCATCTTTGATCAGGGATCATGGGAGGAACCATAGTTGGGGAAATTTGGCTTAGAGGATGATGATGTGGTGATGCCGCAAGACACTTGTTCTTGCTGCAGCAGACTAATGTGCCTATTAAAAGTTGCAATTGCGAGTGAAGTTACAGGCGAGTATCTAAAGAAGTATATAGACACCTCTGGAACCAGAACTTTTCTCGCTTCATTTTTTACTGAAAAGACACCAGCCAGGGTTTACACTGCTCAAGGTGGTTTACAAGATTTTATTAAAAAAGCAATTAAAACAACAACAATAATTTGAAACAACCACAAATGAGATGAGAGAGACTGCCAGATAAGTCCATCAACTAATAAGCCAGAAAGATTGCAATTAATAACTCAGCATCAAAGGCCTGCTGGAAATAAAGGTTTTTATATAGTGGCAGAAGATCATTGGAGAGGCCCCTCTTGGCAGTGTGTTCCAGTCAAGATGTGGCTACAGAAAAGTCCTTCTGCATCCCAACCAATTCACATTTTGACTGGACACTGAAGAGAGCCTCTTTAAATCTTAATTTACAGGTTTGTATGAAAGAAAGCAGTCCTCAATCATCCTGGTCCCAAGTCATGTAGAGCTTTGTAGGTCATACGGACCACAGGGTGAACTGACCACCACCTAGATAGCCTGGTAGAAAGTGCTGGGGAGGAGTCAGTTGTGGTGGTGCATGTTGGTACCAATCACATGGGGAAGTGTAGCTGTGGTCCTAGGAGCAAAATTTAGGTTGCTAGTTAGGATGTTGAAACCAAGGACCTCCACAGTAGCTTCCTCTGAAATATACTGATCCCATGTGCAGAGTAAGTTAGACAGGATAATTATGTAAAATTGGGTGGTTATGCAAAATTGCAGATTTATATCATTTAATTTGAATGCAGAATTTGATTTTATGTAGTGCACAGATTATAAATGGCTTTATTGTTATATCAGTCTATCTAAATGCATTGGTTTAAGTTTTAAATTTCTGGACTGATAGGAGATGTGATTGTATAGTGCTTTACAAACGTATACAGTGGTACCTCGGGTTAAGTACTTAATTCGTTCCGGAGGTCCGTTCTTAACCTGAAGCGTACTTAACCTGAAGCGTACTTAACCCGAGGTACCACTGTATTCTGAAATATGCCCATTTTGCTTACAAAAAGTTGTAAGATACACAAAGGGCAAATGATTTCATTTGGTTTCAATTAATGTTTTCAGTTAATTGAAAGTAGGCCATTGTGGGTGCAGCCCTTAGTTTAAACATAATGTTTTCTGCAATGCATGATGCTTTATGCTTTATGTATAAAACTGCCTGATACTTTTTTCTTGGACTTTGCTTAAGCTGATGCCCTCTTTTATGTAATGCGGTACAAATATTACTAATGATCACACTTCTATATCTTATTAGCTTTTCTATTAGGCATAACAAAATGAAGAATGGCTATAATTTTGTTTAAATATTAGGATTGCATCTTAAATGCTTCAGATAAGAGGAGTTGTAAATTAAATGTTATTATATTTCTACCATAGACTTTTCCTATCCATGCTTATTTTAGTAATATGATTTTACTGAGGCTAGGTTTTGGTTATATTTTTAAAACATATACTTGAAACAAGTTAAACCTTGGTTATAAAAATCAAAGGAGATGGTGGTAATCTGGAAAAAAACACCATTGCCTGATATTCTTTTTGATAACCAATTTAAGATAGGCATAATTTGGCTGACATCACCTTGAATTTCCATCTGTGTTACCCTGATGCTCTTAAGCATCCTTCATGTACCTACTGCTCTGGGCTATTTTCACTTAGCACATATAGAGGCTGTGACTATCTTAAAGTGTGGATGATATGAATAACAATTGTTTGAAGATCTTACCCTCTATCTCCCTGGATAACCTATCGTCTACAAAGGATAAATAAGTGGCAGATAGCTTTTGTCATCCCTTATCCGAGCTGTACACTTGTAAGGAAGAGCAGGGATAATCACCTAAATCTAATTATGGGTTAAAAGAGGCCATGACTGTGATGTGGCAGTGAGACACCTTACTGTATCAATCCTGTTTGCATTAGAAAAATAAGGTTGTCATATTGATTATTCAAATTAGCTTGCATTGGCCATGGCTCAGTGGCTTATATCGCAGCTGAAGCACATGAAGAGCCCAGCTTTTCACAGAAGACCTATGCCTATAGCATATATTATTTGGTATCATGTTTTCTAATTTAAGGGTTTAAAAAAGAAGAGTTAGAGAGTTTTTATCTCAAGGGTTTAATGTACCATCAGAAAACTGCACATGTGTGATTTGAATAATTAAAAAAAAAAGGTTTGCCAAAATAAGACAAGAAGTACCACTGAAGTTAATAATTCTTAAATCATTCTACTCTAATTGTGTAGTGTAAATATAGTTAGTTCTGAAACAGTATATTTTTTTAATGTATGTATTACTGTGGGGTAAAAAGGATCTCAGCAGCTTTGCAACAACTGATGTAGGCTGGTGGCTAAAAGACTGAGTTATGAATCTTGAAGTCTCCAGTTTGAATTTTGCCTCTGCCATAAACTAGGTGGCTGTAAGCAAGCCACTGTCTCATAGCCCCCCCCCCCCGCCAATTCTCTGTGTGGATAAGAATGTTGACGAGCTGTACAGGGTTGTTGTGTCCAGTACTGGGCACCACAGTTAAAGAAGGATATTGACAAGCTGGATCGTGTGCAGAGGAGGCCGACCAAGATGATCAAGGCTCTGGAAATCAAGACTTATGAGGGAGTTGGGTATGCTTAGGCTGGAAAAGAGAAGACTGAGAGGAGATATGATAGCCACCTTCAAGTAGCTAAAGGGCTGTCACGTGGAAGATGGAGCAAGCTTGTTTTCTCCTGCTCTGGAGTGTAGAACTCAACCCAATGACTTTAAGTTACAATAAATGAGATTCTGACTAAACATCTGACGGTAAGAGCTGTATGACAGTGGAACAGACTCCAATGAGAGGTGGTGATCTCTTCTTCATTGGAGATTTTTAAGCAGAGGTTGGATGGCCACCTGCCATGTATGCTTTAACGAAGATTCCTGCATTTCAGGGGGTTGGCCTAGATGACCCTCAGGGTCCCTTCTAACCCTTCAACTCTATGATTCTATGAAAATTCATACAGAACAAATATTCTTCAAAGCTCCCCCCCCCCCCGATTTTAGAAATGCAGCTGCCAACATTTTCACCTTTGTACTTGTAGAGTGTTACAATACAGTGGTACCTCGGGTTAAGTACTTAATTCTTTCTGGAGGTCCGTTCTTAACCTGAAGTGTATTTAACCTGAAGCACCACTTTAGCCAATGGGACCTCCTGCTGCTGCTGCGCCGCCAGAGCATGATTTCTGTTCTTAGCGGAGTTCTTAACCTGAAGCGTACTTAACCTGAAGCGTACTTAACCCGAGGTATCACTGTACTGGAGTTGTGTATCTCTTGTGGCACTGATCCTTGTTCCCAGCACTGCAAGAGGAGGCCACGGAGGTGTGCTATGAGGAAGAAATTGAAGCTGGCTTTCAGCATTTCTGTCGTCCTGTCCAGGGGCTTTACCACATGTCTAGGAGTTGATGGCATTCATTCTTCAGGAGGGGCATCTAGCTCTTCCAAGACAGGAAGAGTCTGGATACTGTTGACTGCTGTGTCAGTGACCATCTTTTCCTGCGAGTACAGTTCTTGATAGTGCACTGCCCATCGCTTCATCTGCTTGCTGCACTCTGTGATAATCTCTCTCAACAAAGTTTTCAGTGCTTTTGGGGGGGGGGAATATTTCCCACCCTGAAATTTATTGGGTTTGTTCCAGGCCTGTACATCTCTCAAGTCCTTCTCCATAAAGAAAAGACATGTTTTTGCTTTTAGGTACTCATATCTTTTCATGCTGTATACTGTGAAGAAACTACATTTGCAAGAAAATTCTGAGGAAATAAGTTCAATACAAGATTAGGACACAGGAATTATAATTTATCTACAGTGGGACCTCGACTTACGACGATAATGCGTTCCGACGCAATTTTCGTAAGTCGAAAACATTCGTAAGTCGAATCCCCATAGGAATGCATTGAGCAAAAAAAATTCGTAAGTCGAAAAAATCCTATTAAAGCGGTCGCGACTTCCATTTGTAAGTCGAAAAATTCGGTTGCGGCGGCCATTTTGTTTCTCCCGGAAGTCATTCGTAAGTCGAAAAACACGTAAGTCGAATCGCTCGTAAGTCGAGGTCCCACTGTAGTTCTGCACAGCATGGAAATGATCTGCTTCTGTTCTAAATATTGAGTGCAGATAGTCACAAGCTCTTAATGCTGAGATGAGAAGTGCTTGCTGGTTCCTTTACCCCTGAATTAGATGCATGAAAACAAAAAAGTTTTAGGAGAGAAAACTGGAAAATGCTGAACTTTAACTGCAGTTAATAAATAAAAATTATACAATTGCTGTTTGTGCTAAGAACACTAAATCTGCACTCTCTCATCCTCACTAATCTTTAAAAAGATCTGTATTTGCTTCAGTGTTTAATATCAATAAAAAAAAAAAATCAAAAGCTTTATTACGGTCATACACCAGCTATGTTTAATATAATTATATATAAACTGACTGGGCTCATTCTATTAAGTAAGCAAGGCCTGCTCTGTATTACATGAAGAAATTAGTTTCCAGTTGGGTTTTCTTTTGTATTCATGCAAGTTTTAAGTGTTCAAATTATCAAGGTATATTTAATCATATCCAAAGTCTGCTTATCCAGCTGATTTCCACTTGTGCAACAGGGCTTCCACTTCCTCTGTGGGTCGGCAGAGGAAGGAGAGCAAGTCCAGTTGCATGAGTAGAATTTTACTTGCACAATCCATTGTATTTTGAACAATTGTTAGGGGTGGCCATGTTAGTTTGCTGCAGCACAAACGACAAAGAATCTTGTAGTACTGTAACTTAAAGGCTAACAATTTTTTTATGCCATAAGATTTTTTGGATCTGATGAGATGGACTGGGGTCCATGAAAGCTTAGGAGATAGTGCATTTGTGAATATTTAAGGACGGGATAGGGCACCTGTGGCCCTCCTTGTGTTACTGAACTACAATTTCCATTATTCCTAACCATTGGCCATGCTGTCCAAGCTGAGTAGCCTTAAGAGTCCAGCAACATCTGGAGGACCACAGGTTCCTCATCCCTTTTTGTTGTATGTTAAAATTATTTTTAGTACCAATGTTGTTAATATGAGCTGTTCCATTCTATAATTGAAAATCCACAATCTAACAACAACAACAACAACAACAACAACAACAACAACAACAGTTTTCTCTGGGTGACACCTACCTGCAACCGTAGGTCTGGATGTTGATTTATTGTATTATTAAGCCATATTCCCAGTGCAGTATACAAAAGAGAATGAAATAATTAAAATATAACTACAAAAAGAAGACACAATGTGGATAAAAGAAGCGTAAAACAGTCAGCAAGATTCAAAATTGATTGGGAAAAGAAAACGGTCTTTGCCTGGCTCCAAAAGGACAATAAAATAGGTGCCAGTCACACCTCTTTGGCAAGAGTTTTCATCAACATCATGGACTGGCTGGACACAGAGGAATGGTAAGAGGCACCAGCTGTGGAACTCCCAAGGGACGATGAGTGGCCAAAGGGAGAAGAGGGTTGAATCCTGGAAAGAGGCTGTGTCAGAAGCTGAAGAGGTAACCAGGTTTCGTGAGCAGGGAGAGTCTGTGATGGAGAGAAGTGCAGAATCAGAACCAGAGGCAGAAGCAGGAGAGGAGGGAGGCCAGTGTTAACTTCACTTAATCTTTGCGATTTATTGTTGGCTGGCTCCCTGACACGCAGATGTCAAGTCGGTCCTTACTTTGGTAGCTACTTGCCTCATCGCAGATGGTGGGGGCATCTGCAAGAAGTCCTCCATTGAAGAAACTGTAGCAGGAGGCAGGGTGGGGTGGCAGCACTTACCTGACCTCCTGTCAGTAGAGGCCTCTGCTGCTTGCCAGGAGGGAGAATGGGATAGGCAAGGCAGTACAGAGGATGGTGCTGTAGAAATGCAGTGATGGAGCCAATAGGTGTGTTTGCACAGTGCCGAGCTCCCTGGACAAGTTGTATGAGGAAAGGTTCACATAGGATTTTGCTGCTGTGGTCTGAGGGGGCTATTTGCTGTTAGTGATAGTAGGGCAGCAAAACAAGGAAGCTATGTAAGATATTATGGGTGAAGGTAGTAAGGTGTGTGTGTGTGTGTGTGTGTGTGTGTGTGTGTGTGAGAGAGAGAGAGAGAGAGAGAGAGAGAGAGAGAGAGAGAGAGAGAGAATATTGATTTTAATAAATGTGACAAATTTTTGAGTGCAAGTTTCTGTTGTGTGACTATACACATACACATTTATCATGTTATCAACTCTGTTCGTGTATCTGATGAGCTTTATATTGCTTGTAAAAGCTTATGAAACTATAAACCAGTTTGTATTTAGGAGAGCATGGCGTTTTTAGTTATTTGTTAATTGGTTTCCCCAACTTGTCGCTGATTTGGACACATTCTAGTGGAACTACTGCTCGGCAAAAATATTTTATCTATTTATGCTTATGTCTCTCACCCCTCTTTTAATTGTAGGGTAGACATCTAGCCTTTCCGTTTCCCCAAATACCTCTGTGTGTTTGTGCCCGTGTGCTATTTAGAGGATCTTTGTGGCTTGGAAACTATGTAAGTGAGCTTAGTGAAAATGCTATTGACTGGCCATCTGGGCAACTGGAATTTATATTTAAACAGTAAAAGACAAAACAACCAGAAATGTACAGTTCACTCACATTTTAAATTTTGGTTAGCAATGTATCAAATACTGAGATCATATGTACATAAAAAGTTAACTTGTACTGTATAACATTCCTTCTTGCTGCATGAATGACAAAGTCAGCAACAACTCTTTTAATATAGTTTTGAACATCTTGTGAAGAAAAGCGCAACACCTACAGATTTGTCTATAGACAATCAAAATTGCATGAATACAGTTTCTCTTAATGAAAATTCCAAAGCAGCAACTAATGAACTAAATCTACAAACACAGTCCACCCAGTGCTCTTTTTCTAGAAAGAGGTGCCAGAACTCCCCATGATGATGTCACAAGAGTTCAGAATCTGGTACCATTTGACATTGAAATAAATGATAGTGTGTCTGGATTATGAAGCTGGAGAAACTTACCTCACCTAGGACATTATGGTCTGGAATCAACTAACCTGGCACACTTGTGGAAGCCACACAATGGCTCCCACTAGCGCAACGGGAGTTCCTCCCTTTCCTCTTCCCAGTGCTGCCCCCAAATCTGCTCTGGAGAGTCAGGAGAACCCTCAGAACAGCTTGCATTGACAGAATGATCTGAAGAGTGCGATGTTGAATTCCATGTTGACCCTTTATCTGAAAACCATGAGAAGATAGCAGTGTCTTCTTGATCATTGCATTGCTTTGTAATATTTGTTATCTAATATTTAAGCTTCCTTTGAAAACTTTTCAGCTGATATTTATCAGATTTATTGACAGATTTTTCAAATACCTTATTACATTATCCTACCACTACAGTTCATTGCTGGCACTTCACCATGATTCCAAAAGCTGTTTTCTCTTAATATCTGAAAACACGTCTTCTTTTTATTTTGTGGCTATAACATATGCAATAATCCTGCTAAAAAGCAAAAAAATAATACCATATGTTAAATTGTTCAATAAGGATAATGGAGCAGTCATTAATGCTTTTATTTAATATAAAGTTTATGTTCAGCAATTGTTAACTTTATATTTAATGAGCAATAGTTTATTACATCTCTTTCATGTTAATGGTACTTACAGAACTCTCTTTTTTCAAAAATTAAAACTTAGTAAAATCTTATTCCTTCAACTGTTTTGTTGTCTTTATGAGGCAGCTTAATAAAGTGGAAGTATTTGTTTAATATGATCCATTTTTAAAAAATGTGTCTAATTCATTCTTCTATGCCAAATGTTTTTAAAACAACAGACTGAGGACCTGAAGGAATAGAGGAAATGAATGGACACCAATGTGTCCAAATATCTCATTTTGCCTAAAAGCAAGTGCCGGCAGATAAATGCCCATAAAGGGATTTTTTTCCCTTAAGCCCCATGGATTATTATTTTTTTGCAACTTTTTGTGTGAGTTAGAAATGAAAACCATTCATCTAGTGCCCCAAAGAACGGCCTTATTGAATGGAATAACAGTGTAATGTACCATTGAAGGCAGGATTGAAAGTGATTATCTTGTTAACTCTTGACAGTTACCGCCAGCTTGAAATAGAACTGGCAGGCTTGATTTGCAAATGAATTACAGCTTTTTCATTTTGTGCCAGGATCATCTTTTTATATTCTGATATGACAGATGCTATGTTCCCTGCTTTTGTTTCTCTTCAGTTTTATACTTGCAAATAAAAAACAAAAGATTATGATAGTAATTTTATTTGCATCTTTTCTCTAGGAGTTTATTCTTTGTGAGGAAGTTTTTAATCTTATATTTTACGTACATTTGTTGAAGAATACTTATTGTTACTGGCAGAATGAAATTCCATTAGTTTTAAGAACAATAGTAATTAGGTGAATGTAACACATATGCATTCTGAAAATGGAAAATCAATTAGTCTTTTACACTTAAAGTGTCAGTTTTAAATGTAATCCACTGATGGTACTGCTTATTACTTGTATCTGAACAAAACACCCAAGTATATCTCCACCACCACTGTTTTACAAAGATTTTGACATAGAAAGTCCATATTTTTACCTGCTTTATTCAACTTGGTTTATTCATCTGCCCATAATCACAGATGGTATGGTGGCATCAGATAAAATAATTGCCAAACACTTCTTATATATACACCCCATGCTAAACTATGGTTTATTGTGATGTGAATGAGCCCATGGGAGGCTTCTTCACATTCTTTTCTTCAGGAGGCAGTTGGAAGCCTTTGTTTCAGTTTTTAGTTAACTACAGTTTAACATTACGTCTGAACACTAAACTGTAGTTAATCTTAACTGTGGTTTGTTGAAACAACCCAGCTTCATTGCTCATGGTATGAAGTTTGCTGGTTTCAGACACACCAGAATTAAGATTAACCACAGTTTATCATGTTTGAGTGATATGTCAAGCTGTTGCTACTAATAAAAATGGAAGTGAAAGCTTCTGAACTCCATGAGGCTGCATTGACTGCCGCTGGGTGTGTGTGTTGGAGAGGGCGGAGCATACAAGCCCAAGGATTGCCTTGGCTTATTTGTGACATCAGAGTGCAGCTACTGTACTTATTGAATGAAACAAAAACAACCCCCCCCCTGCATCTTTAATCCCTGGAATATTAGTGGCGAGTTTAATAAAATTTCCAATTTATGTCAAATACATGACAACTAGATCGGTGGATGTGTTGAATGTAGTACATATCTGCAGAAAATCTTGGACATTGTTGGGACCTTTTTTGAGAGTCATAAAGGGCACCAATAATGTAAATGATATTCTGTAGATGAGATGGAGGATTGTGGATTCTTACTGTCCAAAATTTGCTTCCTGGTTGCTGCAATGCCAGTGAAGTTTCAGAGTTGTGCTCTGACCCTCTTTTTAAATTAAATGATAAGGTGAAGGACTAGATTTTCCGTGTAAAGTTGAAAATCAACAAGTTCCTTTCCTTTAAAACTTGCATCACAGGCAGATTGCTCCTTGTACTTTCTAGATGTCCGGTGTGTTCTACTATTCTGTCTAGATAGGTGTGGCTTTCAATTGTGTGTTGCCTGCTTCTTCAACATCCTTGCTTAAGGTTCCTGACTTTGCATTTAGGATGACATCCTTCCAGGGTTATTTCTTTTTGGTATCATGTGCAGTGATTTATCCTTTTCTCATTTCGTTAGAGCTATTGCCTACATATAGAAATGAAATAACATCATTTACCTTCAACTTTGACCTAAGGTTGAGCAATAATTTGCACAGGTGTATATGGTATTATATAAAGGCCTTTTGTTGCAAGTTCCCTTACATGCCAGTGTTTGGTTTTGTCCTGTGGACCATAATTAAACATGGGATGTGGTTGATCGTTGCTAGGGCACCGTGGCAGGGTTGGTTTCACGTGTTTGGCAATGGACTGGGCAGATATGCCGAAGGTTAACTGTTAAGTAAACTTGTGGCTTTAGCTTTACAAAGTACTCTGCACTTTGGAAGGTTTTCTTCAGCCAGTTACTGAAATACAGATCCATATTCATAGCCGTGAGGATTATAGCCATCATGACCATAGCTTGTTATTTCTGTACACAAATGCAGCTTATATTTCACAGCTGTGTATAAATGTGTGCATGCAAAGGCCAAGAGATAACAGTGATCAGAAATGACAAGGTTTTCTGCAGCAGTATTTCAGTGTTTAGGAGAATATTATACTTGGGTTTGCAGTATAACATGGTTACTACCATTGAATGAAGATGCTCATCCTTGTTGTTGTTCAGTCGTTCAGTCGTGTCCGACTCTTCGTGACCCCATGGACCAGAGCACGCCAGGCACGCCTATCCTTCACTGCCTCTCGCAGTTTGGCCAAACTCATGTTAGTAGCTTCGAGAACACTGTCCAACCATCTCATCTTCTGTCGTCCCCTTCTCCTTGTGCCCTCAATCTTTCCCAGCATCAGGGTCTTTTCTAGGGAGTCTTCTCTTCTCATGAGGTGGCCAAAGTACTGGAGCCTCAACTTCAGGATCTGTCCTTCTAGTGAGCACTCAGGGCTGATTTCTTTAAGAATGGATAGGTTTGATCTTCTTGCAGTCCATGGGACTCTCAAGAGTCTCCTCCAGCACCATAATTCAAAAGCATCAATTCTTCGGCGATCAGCCTTCTTTATGGTCCAGCTCTCACTTCCGTACATTACTACTGGGAAAACCATAGCTTTAACTATACGGACCTTTGTTGGCAAGGTGATGTCTTTGCTTTTTAAGATGCTGTCTAGGTTTGTCATTGCTTTTCTCCCAAGAAGCAGGCGTCTTCTAATTTCGTGAGTGCTGTCACCGTCTGCAGTGATCATGGAACCCAAGAAAGTGAAATCTCTCACTGCCTCCATTTCTTCCCCTTCTATTTGCCAGGAGGTGATGGGACCAGTGGCCATGATCTTAGTTTTTTTGATGTTGAGCTTCAGACCATATTTTGCGCTCTCCTCTTTCACCCTCATTAAAAGGTTCTTTAATTCCTCCTCACTTTCTGCCATCAAGGTTGTATCATCAGCATATCTGAGGTTGTTGATATTTCTTTCGGCAATCTTAATTCCGGTTTGGGCTTCATCCAGTCCAGCCTTTCGCATGATGAATTCTGCATATAAGTTAAATAAGCAGGGAGACAATATACAGCCTTGTCGTACTCCTTTCCCAATTTTGAACCAATCAGTTGCTCCATATCCAGTTCTAACTGTAGCTTCTTGTCCCACATAGAGATTTCTCAGGAGACGGATGAGGTGATCAGGCACTCCCATTTCTTTAAGAACTTGCCATAGTTTGCTGTGGTCGACACAGTCAAAAGCTTTTGCGTAGTCAATGAAGCAGAAGTAAATGTTTTTATGGAACTCTCTAGCTTTCTCCATAATCCAGCGCATGTTTGCAATTTGGTCTCTGGTTCCTCTGCCCCTTCGAAATCCAGCTTGCACTTCTGGGAGTTCTCGGTCCACATACTGCTTAAGCCTGCCTTGTAGAATTTTTAGCAAAACCTTGCTAGCGTGTGAAATGAGCGCAATTGTGCGGTAGTTGGAGCATTCTTTGGCACTGCCCTTCTTTGGGATTGGGATGTAGACTGATCTTCTCCAATCCTCTGGCCACTGCTGAGTTTTCCAAACTTGCTGGCATATTGAGTGTAGCACCTTAACAGCATCATCTTTTAAAATTTTAAATAGTTCAGCTGGAATATCATCACTTCCACTGGCCTTGTTGTTAGCAAGGCTTTCTAAGGCCCATTTGACTTCACTCTCCAGGATGTCTGGCTCAAGGTCAGCAACCACACTACCTGGGGTGTATGAGACCTCCATATCTTTCTGGTATAATTCTTCTGTGTATTCTTGCCACCTCTTCTTGATGTCTTCTGCTTCTGTTAGGTCCTTTCCACTTTTGTCCTTAATTGTGGTAATCTTTCATCCTTAATCTTTCATCCTTACTGCTCATCCTTACTGTGATGAATTTGGAGATACACAAAAGGCATCATTTTACCATTGTTACTTTGCATTCCTTCTTTTATACATATGAAGTATTTCTTACTTATAACGATTAAGCCACCTTCTGAATCACTATTATATATGAAATACTATTTTTATTGGGTTGTATTCAACTAAAACTTACTCAGCATAGACCCATTGAAATGAATGAACTTTAATCTCCATTAATTTCAGTGGGTCTACTCTGAGTAGGACTAACACTGAATACCAGTCATAGTCTCTGGTTTACTGAACTGCATTTGCTAAGCCTAAATTGTTATACATCATAGTTTTTGTGCACTACCTTTTGCAGTTATGCCAGATCTTGTAGTTTTCTATACTATGCCTGAACAATTTTAAGCTATGATCCCATGGAATTATTAATGTTCTGTTATAGGCTGTTGTGGACCTGGTGCAACCAGTTGAATGCAGTGGTTGCCTCTCTCTACATCCTGTGGATTTTTATGAAATATCTCTTAGTTTTGTAAAGCCATGAACACATAACAAAAGCATGAATATAGGATCTCTGTGAAGGAAAATGAGACTAAACTATAACAAGCTTCAAAATATATTATAGCTGTCATCTACATCCCAGCAAAATCAATGGAATGTTCCTATGCATTTAATGATACTGGATTCTTACCCACTGTGTTTCAGTTTCTAAAAGCTTGAGAGACCAGTTTAGATATAGCTGGGGATACAGTATAGTGAATTTGTAAAACCAGTCTTTGTACAGAACTTACATATTGATGATTATATACATTAATGTTGGCAAGTCTTTCTTTTACTGTCTATATTGAAGCAATTATCTGTGAGCAATAATAAATCTATTGTTCTTCTTGCTCCGTTACTTAGCCTGATTTTTAGTCACTTTTAATGCTTTCTAGTTGTAAAAAGAATAATTTGTTGCATAGAAGTCTCACCATAGTTTATGATTCTTGAAAAGCACCAGAAACTGTTGTGACAACAGTTCCTGGGTAAGAGTGCAACACTAATTGTGTAATTATCTCAAGGATTAACACTTCAATCTTAAGAGCAACTCCGACTCATAAGGGGCTGGATGCAATTTCTGCTTTTTTGTCATTGAATGACAGATCCCATGCCCCAACACAAACTGCTTTTGAAGCTACCCTCATTTTTTAATGCACTTCTCCCATCCGGTGTAAAAAAAAATGGGTTTTGACAAAATCTAAAGTCTCCTTGGATCTCGGTTCATGAGTCTTTATATTCTAGTCCCTGGCTACAAGTGTAAATTGTGTGCTAGCTAGGTTTTACTAGATAATTGTCATTTGTTTAAGTTTCAAAATTACGTATTACAGCTGCTCCAACAGAAAAAAGGCTCCCAAAACTGCTTGCAACTGCAAGCAGCTATATGATATGTGAATCAAATTCATAGGGTTGGAAGGAAAGTTGTATTGAAAGTGACAGGTGCCACAAAGTTTATTTAGGACAACCTCAGATGTGTCTGTTAGTCTCATAATGTTTGCCTAATATATGTTCAGCTACAGCACTTCCTGCTTTAGGACCTTGTGTTACACCAATATTACTCTCTGTGCTCCTTCAACTACAAATTGGATGAACAGACAGTGACACTTTTTCAATATTATTACATTAAACCAAGTGGATTTTGATTGATAACCTAATATTCAACTAATGCAAAACATCAATCATGGCAAGTATATTAATTATTTAATATTGCAGTCTAATTCAGAAATCGATGTGCTGCATGAGGGGAAGGGAAACTCGCTGTTCCCAGAAGACTTAAGACAGGGAATGATTAAAAAAAAAAGACCTGCTATACTCTTGTGTGTTAGCTCGATGCTAATCTTTATTCATTTGCCAATAATCTCTTCCCATTTTCCACTTCAGGACCATTTTATCAGTTTTGAGATCTATAATTGAATTAAGTCTGCTTTCAGCACAGAGCAAAAAGAGTTGCACAAATATTGATGAAGTCATGACAGGGACAGCACAGGAGACAGACCACTGAAGAGGACAGATTTGATGCCATTAGCTGGATGCTCCTTGTATCAGTGACCTAGGCCTTGCTTCCTAGCAATTAAGTTCATTAGGACCTTTGGCACCAAACAGTATAAATACAGGGCTTGAATTCTGTTTTAATAATGCATGATGTGGTAAAGTAACTTTCGATTATTATAATAAGTGTTTGAATCCACCTTTTTGTGATGATTTTTTAAAAATGTAAGTTAGGCAAGTACACGTATTTGCTGCAGGGTTGTTTTTTAGGGGGCGCCTGAATAAAAAGTGTTACTAAAATATATACTGAACCCTCTAGAATGTATTTACAGTTAGGATTGTGCCTGTACAGCACAGTTGTAATTTGCAGTTACTACTGTACTGTAATCACATATTTGAGTCAATCCATGCTGGAGTTTTCTTATTGTAATTTGCCCGAGTGGCAAATCATGCCTGTGTACATAGTTTAAGCCCAGCCCCTCAGCCCTTCTCATCCACAGGAAACGACATCCTTCAGTGCTGCCACTAGACCAGGCATGGCCAAACTTGGCCCTCTAGATGTTTTGGGACTACAACTCCCATCATCCCTAGCTAACAGGACCAGTGGTCAGGGATGATGGGAATTGTAGTCCCAAAACATCTGGAGGGCCATGTTTGGCCATGCCTGCTCTAGACCTTTTTATACCCTTTTACCAGCCCTGTTTCTTTACCATACCCAAAGTTTCTCCACTTTATGGCTGTGAAGATCAACTGAGTATTAGAAGTAAGGCTCCTTTAAGTCAGCTGTCCACCTGTTACGCCACTCAATATTCAGTAAGAGCTGTTTGACAGTGGTACAGTCTCCCACATGAGGTTGTGGACTCTCCTTTATTGGAGGTTTTTAAGCAGAGGTTGAATGGCCACCTGTCATGAATGCTTTTGTTGAGATTCCTGCATTGCAGGGGGTTGGACTAAATGACCCTTTGGGTCCCCCTCCAAGTCTATGATTCTGTGATTCTATTCCCTGATGAACCTCCTTACTAACCTGGAAACCTGCCTTGTCTGGATTAAGCTTCACCTGCTACCTCTAGTACTTCACAGATTACAGAGACCGGGTCAGAATCTCCACTGCTTCCTTGGAATCAGATGAAAAGGAGAAAGGGTTAGGTGGGATGGAGAGAAAGAGCAACAAAGGGCACAAGAGGGAACCTTATTGGATACCATATGCCAATGGCCATAGCATCAACTTGCCATTCAGAAAGGCTCAGACTAGCGTAAAACAGTGCACCCAGAAACCATTATACTGTAATTGATGAAATAAAAAGTATCTCAGAGGGCCAGCAGAGCCAACAGAGAGGCACTCCTTGTGTACATCAGATTAGCTTCTTCTGTATGTACGTGTGTATCCATTCAGCTGGTATTAAAAATGTGTAATTTGTAATAACTATTTTAGTTTGATGTTGACAATACTTAGTTTTGTTACAGTATGCTTGGGTAGGAAACGCAAATATATGCCTTAGTATACCTTCTTCGCTGCATTTGTCTTGTCACTCAATTAAATAAATCATCATCCATTAATATTATGCATTTTAGTTGATTAATGTGCAAATTTATACAAATTGAATCTGAATACAGTGGTACCTCGGGTTAAGTACTTAATTCGTTCCGGAGGTCCGTTCTTAACCCGAAGCGTACTTAACCTGAAGCACCACTTTAGCTAATGGGACCTCCTGCTGCTGCTGTGCCGCCAGAGCACAATTTCTGTTCTTAGCGGAGTTCTTAACCTGAAGCGTACTTAACCTGAAGCGTACTTAACCTGAAGCGTACTTAACCTGAGGTACCACTGTATAACAATAGTTCTGAAGAAAAAAAAGAATTTTACTTTTCTTCTTAGATGATGAAAATGTTTTCTTCTGATATAAATTGATGGTTTTCTGACTAACTCATAATGATGAAAAAACAGAATTGTGCAAGACTGCAATTCTGCCATTTATAGTATATATATTTTCTTATAATTATATTATTATTTAAACAATTCATATATTAAAACAAACATACTCAGAAGACAGTATGACTTTATCTCCTTTTTCAACTTTCCAAGTTACACATAAATAATTGCAGACAAAGGTTTGGCATCTATTTATAACTTTTTGTTCTTCTGTTACAGGGATGCTGGAAACATCAAAGCTGGATTAGAACATCTGGTAAGTTCTAATTTTCTCTTGAATATTTGCATCATCTTTGATATCTGCATTCCAAATGAACACTTTTGAATGAGCTTTGAATACCTTGAATTGAGAAAGTCAACCATTTCCCAGAGGGTCAGCTTACTGTTATTATGTGAAGGCACTTACATTTTCATTTATCTTACGTTTCAAGGGATTTTAATTTTTTTAAATTACTTTTTTTTTTGATGTAGAGATGAAATGAAATGGACTGTAATCCTTGGATTGATGATTGCCTTAATTATAAACAAAAAGTTGTTTGGTGTTGGATTTTTGGCATATCCTGATCTGAGAACAGTAAACTTGTACTTTAAAACACATTCAAATTTTGCATGCATAAATATGGCATTTCAGTAATTTGAGATCTCTGAAATAAGTACACAGCTTTCTTTTAGCAATGCCTTTATATTATGAATTGTGTTGACATTTAAATTCTATTAAGTTCTAAGATATACAGTACACATAATTCAAATTATTTAAGTAAGCATATTGTAATTGTGAGTAAAAGCTTAGTGTTAAATACAGTGCTATTGTTGCCAGCCAGAAAATAGCTTATCTTCCGAGTTTAGGCCAGTAAGACTCAGAAACGTGAGGAGCTAGGAGTCCAATGTTGTTTATTGCAAAGCAATAGGTTACAGTCGGATCGTTCCGCAAAACTGCAACCCCGCCTGGTGGTCCAGGCAGTGGTATTTATAAAATTTCAAACAAAGCATTTCAATTTCCACCAATCATATACACCCTTACCACATTTCATGTTTAATACACACGTGCAATTAGCACTGGCAGTTTCTGCTGATTAAGTTCTGATTCCTACCGTGTTCTGTTACATTGTGTTAGTGTGCATGTTGGGAACCTGTGTTACGTGTAGCCATTTGCACCATGTAACAATGGGGGGGGAGCAACTTGCAAAATCATCAGTTTCATAAAGTAACAGGCTACCATAACTTCTCTATTAGAAGCACACTCAAGGATTTACAGGGGTACACATTATCACATTTATTGTGGTCCTTTGGGCCACTGCCACACTATCACAAGCTTGATATATATCACATGTAATATGTTAACAGTTATTATGAGAATGTTATATTTTAATGACTACTTGGGTCCAAAGAACTTTAGCCAGAGTTCCTTTCAGACAACTGGACTTTCTTGTCCACTTCTCACTTCAGCCCCTTGTGCCTTATTAAAATAAATTTCTGAGGGGCAGGGGACCCTCAAGAATTCTTTGTAAAGTTGTGCAGAAGTTATTCTCTGTGTGTGTGTTTGTGAGAGAGAGAAAGAGAGACCGACAGACAGGGAGAAACTTATTGGACATATGAGCTAGCCCTGCTACCTTAAACTAGTTGAAATGCCTTCTACTTGACCAAGAGGCTTTTTGGATCCAAGTTAATTTTCCTGGCTTTTTGTTAAAATTAAAGATCAATTTTGTTTGTGTGAGAGCTTTCTCCCCCGTTAAACGTATAACGTGATGTGGATGATTTATTTGATTTATATCCTACCCTTCCTCCTGAAGTAGCCCAGGGTGTCAGATGCCACAATAAAAAAACATAGTTCAAACAACAGCTAAAAACCTTAAAAAAACATTTTTAAAAGGACAGTCTCAACCAGTGATCTTGGGGTTGACAGGAATAGTGTGTTCCAGCCATCAAATGCCTGGGTAAACAGGAATGCTTTTAAATTTGTTGTTAAAGTCAATAATGAGAAAGACAGATGGAACTCAATCAGAAGGGCATTCCACAAGTTGGAAACTACCATTGAAAAGGCCCTGTCATCCAGGCAGCCCCCATTGATGACAACACTAATCAGGACTCACTTGCTGATTGTAGGGTCCAAGAGAAGGCACTGTTTTAGCTACTTGGGTTCCAAGCCAGTTAGAACTTTATATGCCAGTACAGCAAGCCCACAACTTACTCAGAGGTAATATTCTGGGGATTGCTCGTAAAACCAAAATCATGTATAGTTAAAACACATTGGGTGCAATAGAGGGTGGGATTGCCAAAGTCTTTCCCCCCTGGATGCCCACTTCCTTAAAAAAAAAATTAAACTTATTTTGCCAAGCTCACGAAGCTGAATGCGCACAAGTTAATGTGCGTAAGCTGTAGGCTTACTGTACTAACACCTTGAATTTGGCTCAAGAGCTCACTGCCAGCCAGTGCAGTGCTTTCAGGACCATTGATCCATTGTTTATCAGGCGGTGCCCCCACTTACCAGCCTAGTAGCCTCATTCTGTACTAGCTGCAGCCTCTGGACCATCATCAAGGGCAAGCTGACATATAGCACATTACAGTAGTCCAGATGGGAGGTCATCAGAGCATGGGCAACTGAAATTAGTACAGTGAATGCTTTATATTGTTTCAGTTTTTCAGTGTAGCTGGTATTTCTCCTTGTCAACACTATTTTTTTAAGCCCTCCGTGTTCCTCCTTCTTTTCCAGTTTTTTAAACCACCACTTTCACTCTCTCAGTGTGCCTCCCTTCTCACTCCCATGCCACTGCTATTGTCCAACCTGACTTCTCTTTTGCTCCCCTATCCCCCCTGACGTCATGCAAATCCAGGGTTGTGATGAGGCTTTCTGAAACCTCCAGTGGGGGCTGTACTAGTGCAAATATAATATAGGGAGAAACATTAATGAAATTACCTAAAAAAATACTTGGCTTCAGAAAGTCCTGGACAGTTGTCTTGCAAAATAGAATACTGATTTATAGCTTTTTAAAAGGTTTTATTTATGATTTTACAGTATACAAACGTAAGTGCTCATACATTGGATTTTTGTCAAGAAGAACATTAACAAGTGCACATTATTAACCTTCCCCTTTTCCCCTTGAAAGTGTGAGGTAACCAACATTAACTAGTTTACTAGTTTGTATTTTTGTTTGTACATTATCTGTGTTACATAGTTTTCAATTTGTTGAGAATATATGGGGAAATGCATTTTATGTAAGGGTAAAGTTGACTACTGTAAAGTAGGAAATTATATAATTTTGTTTATTTTAGACCTGTTAACTCAAATGTAAATGAATAGCTTCATTTACATTACTGTAAATAATATTAGATTATGTTACTTTTGTAAAATAACAGAAAACTGGGGACTTTCAAATGCCACTGTAGTATCATAAGTTTATTTTGGGAAGATGTTTCTGATGTGCTTTTTTGACAACAAAAAAAAGTGAAGAAGAAAAAGTTCTGACATTGGAGAATTGGTCTTCTGTCATGAACACTCGGGAGAAAAAGCTTCTATTGTGATTTCAGACTATTGCTCCTCAAGTGTAAAGAATCACTTAGACAAGTCTTTGGGAGTGTTGTATCAGCAATGGGCCTTAGAGATGAAGGGTTATAATTAAATTTTTAATAATAAAATTGAAAACAGTTGAATTTAAGTGATACTAAGATTAGCTAAAGTATTATCCTTCAACTGTAGTAGATATTCCTGGTTAGTTCTTTACCTCTATATTTTTCTCTATTAATAACAGTTGAGCCATACCTTTTTCTAAATGGAAAACTTGATCTCCTTCAACCTCTCCTAGTCTGACATTTTAGAACAATGACCGACTTGTCCTTGTGGTCAAGAAAAGAAATTTCACCATTTCAGGAGTGGCAGACTGTCATTAATAGCTTATTAGCCCTTGAGTGATTTGTGTATAGTCACTGCCTTTCAGCAATGTAGACATTCCTCTTGTAACATGTTAATCAATAACCACCAAGATGGGCTGCTGGGCAACATGCTTCATGTAACTTGGCCAGTAAAAGTATTCATGAGCTTCATTGCTACTGGAACAGGTAGGATTCATCAACCCATGCAGTCATGGCCCTATAAACTTCTTCCTGGGTTTTTGTATGTATTATATGATTTTTATTTGTGTATATGGCTTTTGTTCAGACACCCCCCACTTCCTTTAGATTAATCATTGTCAAAGAAAGAAACCCTGAGATTTTAGAGCACCCTTGAAAGAAGTTTAAGCTTTGGTGAGTCTCCCAAGAAGCAGACAGCAAGTTATAGGGACAACCCAAAGCAGCATTTTATCTATTAATTTCTTATAGTGGGAATAATCCAGTGAAGTGCTTCTGCTAGCACAAGGAGGTTTCTTCTGCTCATGCACCCCTTAAATCTGTTCTGGGGTTTCCTGCAATCCTCTGGAGCAAATTTCGGGAAGGCACACGGGGAAAGAAGGAGGGAGAAGTTCCACTGTGCAAGAAGTAGCACTTTGCTGGCTACTGACCAATGAAAGTAATTATTAATTAAAACCAAAAATACCGGACTACAGCAGTGAATGAAATATATGAGAATTATGGATATCAAGTCCCAAGTAAAACAAAATTAGAGCTCTTGAATACTTTAAATATAAAGAAAAGACATTTTTGTGATATAAAAGGAACTCTGTGTATCAGCATTTGGAAGAAGGAAGAAAATGTTTTTGGAAAATATAGAATTACTTTTTCAATATAAAATGTAATTTGGCATAAAAAGGTGTTAAGAAAATTAGGCACTAATTTTCTAATAAGGTAATTGTTTAGCTAACAGCATCATTACATGTTAAAATTGTTTAATTAATTTATTTATGAATCTCTTACATTCTTGGCTATCACAGTTAATGCATTTTATACCCCAAGCAAACTGCTCACATGAATTATTGAAATAGTCATTAGATGTTGTTTGCAATGTTAATGTGCACAAATAATTTTATTTAGTAGATCTTTTATAGATTTTGTTTGATAATGGTGTTGATGTTGTATTATACCAGTGAGTTCTCTTGGAGTTCATTGGAATAATAACAGCATTTCCAATGCTGTATTGTTGTTGTTGTTCAGTCGTTCAGTCGTGTCCGACTCTTCGTGACCCCATGGACCAGAGCACGCCAGGCACGCCTATCCTTCACTGCCTCTCGCAGTTTGGCCAAACTCATGTTAGTAGCTTCGAGAACACTGTCCAACCATCTCATCTTCTGTCGTCCCCTTCTCCTTGTGCCCTCAATCCTTCCCAACATCAGGGTCTTTTCTAGGGAGTCTTCTCTTCTCATGAGGTGGCCAAAGTACTGGACTCCCTGTACAGTACAAAGTACTGGACACCCTGGGCTACTTCAGGAGGAAGGGTAGGATATAAATCAAATAAATCATCCAATGCTGTATAGTAACTTTTTAAAAACAATGTGATGCACAGAGACACTCAGCTTCATTTAATTGTCATTACTGAGGTTAATAGGTGGTCTGTTCCATATCCCACTTAAGTCAAACCACTTGATTTTAGTCAGTTACCAGTGGTTTTAATAGCAATGAATTGGTTTAAATAATTGTATTTCGGTCTATTGTTATTATTTTATTTATTTAAAACATTAGTGCTCCTTTACAATATGGAACAAATGCAAATATCCAGTTGCTAAAATCAGCAAAATATATTATAGAAAACATTTCCCTAGAACTTGACTATTTTTATGGGAAATGGTCTAAATGTTCAGTTATTTCAGGGGGTAGGACTTGGTGGCCCTTGGGGGTACCTTCCAACCCTACATTTCTTAAGATTCTGTGATTCCATGCTTCCATTATAGGCAGCATCTGACCTGATATCATATAATGGAGGTTCCTGGAACATGAAACACAAACATTGAGGGAGCTTGGGCCCAAGAGAAAGCAGGTTGTCAGATATGTAGGTCCCAGGACATGGTTTTGAGTTAGTTTGTTTCAAACAAACCTATACTTAGCGTTAACTGCAAATTAGATACCTTCCAAAATTAGAAAAACGTACTGATAACGCTATTAGTAATAACTGAAACAGATCGCTGCTGGAAATAATAATAATAATAATAATAATAATAATAATAATAATAATAAGCTTTTAAAGTATAACAGTGTGTTAAAGTTAATAGGTAAACTAATCCATGTATACTTTCTGCAAATTGCCACTCCCTTTCTCTCACCATGGGGAGCCTGTGGCCCTCCAGTCAATGGCCTCCAATTCCCATATGCCCCAGTCAGGGAGGATGGGAGTTTTAGTCTAGCAACATCTAGAGAGTTACAGGGTCCCTGCTGTAAAGGATATTCAAGTGGTCATGCTAGTCCCCACCCCAAGCTGCGTAGTTATACATTACTCGCTTTTCCACCACTTGATTGAATGATTATGCAACACTTGATTGCAGCTGCAGGTGTTTCCTGAATGAAGGGCCTTGAATTTAGAGTGATGTGGTAGCTCATTCACACATGCATCTTGCAGTTATCAAGTGGTGGGCAGCCATGTATGAACCAGCACCCTGAATAAGACATACTCTGTCAGAAAACTGTCACTGGCAGAAAAGATACCTCCAATTTTTAATAACTTTGAAACCAAGAGCATCTTATCATTCAAGTGCAGCTAATACCTTCCATTCGGGTCTGTTGCTTCCTTGAAGGAGCTGGATCCTGCATATATATATATATGAATTTCTTTTTATTTCAAGGAAGCTTCTGTCACGGAGAGAATTGCAAGTTGTCATATGTAATTGGCTAGCATGAATCCCGGGGTTCGGAAACCACTTGCACCCGCCTCTTTCAGTGTTTTGTAATACACACCCATCTGTTATGCTCACTATATTCCTGAGGCTGAGTTGAGGAGCCACCCTGTTAAGCCTTCTCAATATATTTATTTGGTTTTGGTTTTGGTTTTATACCGGTAGTTGGATTACAAAATCATTGTCCATTGTGCTAATGAATAAATTGAATTAGACTGAAAAGGTGTGCTTGAGTTAATACTAGGATTGAGTATCCCTCATTATTCATTTGGGGTTGGAGCCTTTTCAATAAAAGCTTCCAATCTATCTTAATTTGTGTATAAGGAATGGGAGAAAAATAAAACTAAAGCTGGCCTTTCCTTTTTACAGTAA
>JAWWNH010000091.1:14565000-14907500 GCA_034641385.1 Darevskia mixta | reverse complement strand
TTTTTGTCCTCAACCTTGCACAGGATTTAATTTGTTCCTGAGCATTGTTACCTAACAGGAATCCAACCATTTTCAATACCACAACAAAAGAAGGGACCTATGTACACAATCCATTCCACTCCAGGTTTCACATATTTCCTTATAGGAACTCCACTTTAGTGAGTGTATTAAATTGGCAGCTGCCAGTGTTAGCTATGTTGTGGACCCAGTTCTGGCTATGGCAGCTGTAGTATTCTAATAACTTGTGGTATGTAGCCACTATTTATATAATCATATAAGGGGGTGTTTGCATGGTTTATAATATGCTCCCTCTGCCTGTTTTGGACCTTTAGGATATGTTATAGCATCCAGTCCAAGAAAACTGTTGTCCAGTTACCCTTTCCCCCCTTCTATTCAGGGATGCCAGCAAGATTTTCTGGACCCAGGACACCATCTGTAGATTAGGCCCTCTATCCCACTTGCAAAAGAAGACACAAATGTGCATCAAATTGAATATGCTTTGTGTCATATGCTAATATATATTCTCTTTTGCTGGTGGGGTAGGGGACCTACAAGTATATACAGAGCCACACACATGTAATGATATGTCTGTCAGGCAGAATGTCTACAGTTTACGCTTTTTCCATAGTGTTGAAGGTGGAAAGACTTTGCAATACTTCTTCTCAGTACTTAAGATTCTTAGAGCTGAGAAAAATTGAATTTATGCTGTGCCCTGCTGTCGTGCCCTGCTGTATTCAAGTGTCATACGTTGTTTTAAATGATATTCCCAAACAAGGCAACCTTCCTTTTTCTTATTAAAGCTTCTATTCAGTATAATTAATTTCTAGTTAATTAACAAGAAAAAACCCTAATGAATCACAGAAATCTTTGGCTTATTCTTCATAATTACTTTTCCTTGACAGTTAATACTCCTAAATCTAATTGCACAATATTAATTGTTACATAAATAATTAGACATACTTTAATGCAAAGCAGATTTGTTCTTCACCTACTTCATAAACTTGCCTGTCTTAAAATATTTACGCAGTTATGCTGACCAAACACTTTATTGTTATTCAGTTTATATGCTACATTAATTTCAGCACAGTGGCCTTGCATAGGGTGAGTCCAGTGTTAGTCATACTCAGAATAGATCCCTAGAAGTTAATGGATTTTACTTAAATCATTTTATTTCTGCGGGTATATTCTGACTAATATTGGATCTCTGCTATAAACTAAGAACTAATAATAATAGCATAAATAAATAATAAGGCGTAAATGAGCATCACTGGTCCTAAACCAGAAACGGAATTTCGGCCGCTTACTAGATGGGAGGCACCTCTGAAAATGTATGTAGTATGGAAGGGCACTAATAAACTAATTTGGTCCTTACTATTTCCGCAACTGCAATCAGTTGCTGTACTAGTAGAAATGTGCAGGCTAAATTTTGTCTTGATGTCAGTGTGAACTTTACCAGGTGATATGTAATATATGAATGGCTGTGATCACTAGCCCCTTAGTTCGGTGTTTCTGATTTGAGATACACAATGTGCCATGTTTTGCCTTTTGTTTTCCTGTGCTTGGCTGTAGGAAGCTGCTTGTGCAGGCACTGCCTTCTTACTGAGGATTAATAGACTGAATAAGTGCCATTTCTCCTTTTTGCATTTGCAGAGCAACGACGCTGCAAACTAATAGTTAAAATTTCTGTATATTCCCTTGCTGTTCAGTGCATATTTTTATATGTACACATGGGTTAGGAGTTAGCATCCCAGCTTGTAATGCGCCCTTTCCTGACAAGTAAATCTGCTAGTTTGTAGGTACTCTGGATTGTCACTTGATGTGTAGATACTTTGACAAGAAGGGCTTCACTCTCCAAGAAGGGCTTCACTCTGCAAGCTAAAACCCTTCCCAGCCTCCTATCTTGTTACATTCAGTTTCTAGGCTCTCTCTCCTTCAGGCAAGCATGTATCTACATATGGGAATATTCATTTCCCCTACACACACACACACACACACACACACACGGAAAAAGAGAGAGAGAGAGAGACTGTGTGCATTTTAGGAGTGAAATTGACTTATCCCACTTCTGAAAGCTGACAGCTGTCCTATCATTTAGGCAGTTGGCTGATGTTCTTACTTGTAAATAGATCTGTGAATCCTGTTTGTGAGAAGACTCCAGTCTGTAGTCTCTGTCTCTGTCTCTCCCCCCCTCTCTCTCTCTATATATCACACACACACACACACACACACACACACACACACACACACACACGTAAGCACAACCTTTTCAAGAACAACCAAAGGGTCTGGATACTAAGCCTAATGAGAAACAGTTGAGGGAATTGGGTATGTTTAACCTGGTAAAGAGGAGACTTAGAGCAGCGTTTCTCAACCGGTGTGCCGCGGCACACTAGTGTGCCGTGAGACACCGGCTACTGTGCCGCGGGAAAACCGTGGCTCGGGACCCCATGCCGCAGCCGCAAACGCGTAGCAGCGGCTGCAGTGGGGGAAAGGGAGCGCAGAAACCCACCGCCGACCTACCGCGCATGCGCCAGCTTGGAGCTCCCCGCCGATTCTGATTGGTTGCCAGGGACCAATAGGAAGACAGAGGAAGGAGACGCAAGGGCTGCCGGTAGCCGCCGCCATTTTTCTGTTGGGGGGCACTGAAGCCCGGCAGCCGTCCAGGCCCAGCGCCTGCTGCTAGGTTTCCCCCCGCTCGGCCTCGACCTCAGCGCAGCGACAAGGAGCGGCGCCTCGGAGAGCTCGGCATCCACTCTGGTAATGGGCGCGGGTCAGGAAGTTTGAAGTTGCTGCGCTCGGGAGCGCGAAGGCGGCGGGGAAGTAAGAGTGATTTTTTGACATTTTCTGGTGGTGGTGTGCCGCGAGATTTTTTCCATGAGACAGGTGTGCTGTTGCCCCAAAAAGGTTGAGAAACACTGACTTAGAGTATACCATATGTGATAGCCTTCTTCAAACATCTAAAGGTCTGTCACATGGAAGATGTAGCATGCTTGTTTTCTCCTTCTCCTGGAGGCTAGGACCCAAACCAATGGATTCAAGTTACAAGGAGATTCCAACTAAACATCAGGAAGAACTTTCTGATAGTAAGAGTTGTTGGATGGTCATCTGTCATGGATGCTTTAGCTAATATTCCTGCATTGCAGGGGGTGGACTAGATGACCCTCGAGGTCCCTTCCAACTCCACAATTCTATGATATGATTTTTATCTCAAGAGAAAACTTCCTGTATAGCTTAGACATATCCCGTCGTGGGAATTTCTTCTACATGTCTCATTAAGGAAGAGAGAGATTGGGGAAGAGCTTTCATCTCCACAACATACCACTTGTTCTCTATAGAGATTGCATCCTTTTAGGAAATTATTTAAAAGTGATCTCTGTACATTTCTTCATTCATGTACATGAATTGCTTTCTTAAATGCTGTATGCGACTCTCTTAATTTTCAGTAGGACTTACTGCACATCATTCCTACAGGTTTCTAGTGGGGCTACTACTGAGTAGACATGGGTGTGTTGGCCTTGTGCATATATGCCTTTCATGTTGGATTGGTATTGTTACTTTTTTAAGAAGATTCATATCCCATCAGTTGGCTATAACAGTCCCCAAGCAGGCTTGCAACATATGCCTGATTCACACTTTCCATTAAACCATAGCTGCAAACAAGCCGTGGTTTAATGCAAATGAGCAGCGTGCTAGTGCACCCTGCTCAAATGTTCCCACAGCACTCTTCCCCTGGTTCTGCTGTGCTGCCACTTGTTTTAAACTCTGAACTCAGGCTTGTGGTTTCCTTTCTCCAAATAAATCACAAGCAGTAAGCCAAGAGCAAATAATGGTTACCACTCTGGGTTTGCATTTTGATGTCATGACAAGCCAGACTCTGGTTTCTCTGTCAGGAGCAGAGGGGAAATGGAAGAAGAGCTTTTCAGCAGCATACACCAGCACACAACACATTCGCTTTGAAACCATAGTTTGTTTTTACTTGCTATAAAGTGACATGCAAACTAGGCTATAGTTTAAAAACAAATATGTGTTTATACAACAATACACAAAAACTTGTGTGGGAATTATGGGTACCTAGGGTGTTCTAGCACTGATATTAAAAGTATATTGGCTTTATTGGGACTTAAGTAGTATTATTTAGCTTCCCCAGATTGTATCTTATTATCTACTTGGATCCCCCCCAAAAGGCCATATTACCTAAATTGATTTTTTTATATGTTATATGTTTTTTTCACTGGGACTGTTGAAAACCATCAAGTTCTGGAATTTTTAAAAAAAGAATTATATATATATAGAGAGAGGGGGGGGCAAGTTTTATATATCAACTGTTATATATACGAAATACAGCAAGTACTATAAGGCCGAATCCATCAACTAACATATTTATGACTAATGAATAATAGAATCAATATGTCTATTTACAGATGTGACCTATTGTAGAATTTTCTTTGGGGGCAAAAGCAAAACAAAACACTATTTCCTTTCCCCCTTATCCTGCTGTTGTTATTATATACTGAACCACACTGGCACAATTATTGTAAAAGGAATAAAGCTGAAGAGAATGATTGTTCCCAATTTATTCTAGCACTACCAGCAGTAAGACAAACAATTACTGCTATCCATTTAAAATTACGTATTTATTATGAAGCTTTATATAAATCAGTTGTAATATTACAAGCTAATATTTTTTTCTAGTTGATTTTATTGGGTCCATTTGGAGTAACTGGGTCCATTTTGTAATATTCACATCTGGATTTATAAGGCTGCGTTAGCAGAAGACAAACTGTTCAGAATACTAGTAATGTAAATGCAAAATTTGTTGGAGTCATAAAAAAGTAGGCAGGCAAATACAGTGATGGTTAAGTTCATGATTGGTGCATTGCATACTATCAAAATGGCATGAGGTCAGCTTGAGGATTCTTTACAATAGACACAATTCTGTGTAGCTGGAGACAATTTATGTTGTTGATGTAGAGCCAGTTAAGATGCTCTAATTGGCACCATTAGACAAACTAGTTTACATGTCCAGAGAAATATGAAATAATTGTTCTTACTGCTCACATGAGCAGGCTTTGGTAAACTTGAGACAGTGTTTTAGAGTCTAAACCTTAGACTATCTGAACAGACTGTTCAGTATTTTGCAGTTGCAATATTAAGGCAATTTCTGTGGCTCAATACATAAGATGAATGCTGAATTCCATTTCAGGTTGTTGGTCAGTATTGATAATGATGATGCAGTGCTGTGTTTACATATTTAAATATTGTTGTCGCTTGCTTGGCTTTAAACAGATCACATCATTTTTATTTTGTTTCCTAAAGCATTGTTTTGAACAACTTTCAGTGCTAGCTTATAAAAAAATGAAATTTGCATGCTTTTACATTTAATAAATATATATAAAATGTATATAAGGGTTGTAGCCAATGTAAGGCTGAGTAACTTACTCTGTTAGTGCAAGGATTTATGCCTGCTTGTATTAAGATGTGTGTAGGGTATGAGCTTTGACTTTTGCATGCCCAGCTGCTCCCTAGCCCAAGGAGCAGAGGTTGACGATATTTTCTCAATTAATTGAGTGAGTGATTTAACAAGATTTATATACCATTTGATTGTAATGAAATTTCTCTTCCCCTTGTCCAATGGCTTGGGACCCGAGTACCAAAAGCAAACCTTCACCAATATCAGTCTTGGGCACTGAAGTGTGCATGCACACGAAAGCTTATACCAAGAACAAACTTAGTTGTTCTCTAAGGTGCTACTGGACTTTATATATTGACTGCATCAAACCAACACGGCTATCTACCTGAATCTAGAATCTTGGGCACTGTTCGACATTTCCTGGGTGCCAGGCATGTTTAGCTACTGATACAGGTCCAGTTGTGACTATGTGGAAATTTCTGGGCACAAGGTTGGCGATTGAAATCTCCATTGAGTCAGCTGACTCGTGCACAGCAAAAGGCGTATGGACCCATTGCTGGGCATCTTAGTCCTCCATCATCACATTAAGTGAAGTACGTAAGTGCAGGGCTGAGGACAGGTATCTTTGTCTGTGCTGCAGCCTTTCCCCAGGTCACCCAATGGAACTCACAGGCTACAGTTTAAAAACCTTTGCTTTAGTCCATAGTTAATACAATCTCCATTTCCACTGTGTGTGTTTCTCCTTCTTGCATACTGGGACAAGTGAATTGTTCAGGGAAGTTTTTAATGGTTGATGTTTTACAGTATTGTGTTTTTCATATTTTGTTGGGAGCCGCCCAGAGTGGCTGGGGCAATCCAGTAAGACGGGCGGCATATAATAAAAGTATTATTATTAACTACTGTTGTTGTTGTTGTTGTTGTTGTTGTTGTTGTTGTTGTTGTTGTTGTTGTTGTTGTTGTTGTTGTTGTAAGAGCCAAGCAATGTAGTTTTGCTCATGAATTGTAGAATTGCAGAGTCCCCAAGGGTTATCTAGTCCAACGCTCTGGTGAATAGACGTTCCTTTGTGTTGACCGTAACCTAGGCTTAAGGTGGTATTTGATGCCTAGCTTATATATCTCAGTTTCTAACTCTGATACACTTTGCAGAGGAGACCCTCTTGCTAGTGGTGCCGCTGGCTGCTGCCCAGTTGGCATTGACCTGTGACAGGGACTTTTCAGTGGCGGTTCCCTGTTTGTGGAATGTCCTCCCTGGTGAGATGCATCTGTGTCCCTTATTACTAACTTTCAGGAGGAATTTAAAAACATTTGTTTTTACCCAGGCATTTGACAGCTGGGAGATACTGTTCCTGGCAACCTTGAAATTATCAGCCCTGAGAGTATGTGACTGCATAACAAGCTTTTAGATGGTTTAATTATGTTTATATTTTAATTTTAATAGTATCATCTGTTTTATCATTTTGGTGTTTGCTGTTTTGGACTCCTTTGGGAGAAATGGCAGGTTGCAAGTTTGATAAATAAAAAATAACAGTTATTCCTTTTTCCTCCCTTTTTCTAGTCTGCTGCTGAACAGGCGAAAGCAAGATTACAGTTGGTTCTTGAAGCTGCTGGTAAGTAAATGGATGGAAGCAATAATATTGTTTTAGTGCCTCTCAGCAATGGCACCCAGTTTTGGAGTACCTTATCTCCTCAGATTTGACTGGCTCTGATCCAATCCATCTCTTGGTGCCAGATGAAGATTTTATTCTTCATCCAGGTCTTTGAGTTACGAAATCTTTTCACCTGCATTGTATTATTTTAACTGAGAATTGCATGTTTTGTTTTTATATTTTGGCTCATTCATGTAATTCAAAAGTTTCCTGCCTTGAGGTCTTTTGACCAAGGGTGTGATATAAATCATAAAAATACATAAAGTATTATGGCAGCACAGTAACTAAATGAGACTGTAATCCTGTTCACACTTACCTGAGAGTAAGCCTCAATGAACTTAATGGAACTTTCTTCTGAATAAACATACTTCGGATTGTGTGGTCAATTAGCAGAACTGTCCTTTAAATATGTTTAATAGAGGTGCTACAGTTCTCTATTTGTATCCATACCTATTTACAACAAAACATTAGAGAGCTGCTGATCATGGAGATAATGATGTAAAAGGAATGTGTATACCTTAGCCTAAAAGACAAAACCGAAGGTTTTTTAAACTATCTACTCCATCATATAAGAACATATTTTACTTTTCTGCCTTTGTGTTTTCTTATTAGCATTTGAACCTAATGGTACAAATACAGTAACCATTGTAGGGGATGCTGTTTTGCAGAAATCTTTTGCTCAATAGCAAAACTTTTTTTTCTTTTCCAGTTTCCAATAAATGCTCACATTCTCCAGTGTAGCATCTTCTCCGTCATAGTTTGAAATGTATGCATTGTTCTCCCATTCTTTTAATATGTCTCTGAAGCATATAATTATAAAGTAGATGTGACAGGGCAGACCTTGAAAAGCACAATTTGTTTATACTGCTCTGAGCTGTCACACCTCATTTTTTAATTTAACACCTCGAGAATGTATTAAAGATACTATGAATTTTTTGTTATTGTGATCAGAAGCCTGTAGATTTCAAGACATATTTGAGGTTCTTTTGACACTTTTTAATCTAAAAAACTTAAAATGGGAGTTTAAACCTTAGGTCCAGATTACTCTTAAATGAATTATGGGATTGGAAAATACATTAAAGTTATTCATGAAATTTGAAATCTCTTTCCTAACTTTTATTTAAACATTGAAAAGAACAAGTGCATAAATGGTCCCTTGGATTCCTTTTGTAAAATTAGGGATTATGTTGAACAATATTGGAAATCAACATTTTGTTCTTTATCTTTTCTTGTTCTGTGAGGAGTGAAAATTTTACACACACACACACACCAAAAAAAAAAACAAAACCCACACACACACACACAAAAAATACCACACGACTATTTAGCTGTATGGTTGTAATACATATTAAGATCTTCATTTATGTTTCATAAGCTTTCTTTCATGTTTTGAAATACTAAACCTTTCTAGAGTTCAAGTAGCTAGTTGTTAGCCTAGGAAATCATATGTAATCATATACTTTTGTTTGGAAAACTGGTATTTCATAGTTCGCACAAAGTTTCTTCCGTTTTAGTAACCATTGCAAGTGTTAATGTGTGCAACATCATTAGCATATCTCAGTGTTCAACAAAAATGTCTGAATTTCTGACAGAGTACAGTATTTCAGTTTGATTTTTAAAGTACAGACAAAGGTTTTCAAGGCACATGTAAAAGAGTTTGGGGATAGTATTTTGAGGTTTATTTATTTGTTATAGCTTGTGTATTTGAAAGCACTTCATGTTCCTGGTCTATTTACCATGTTGATGGTGCTTTCAGGTAATTTTTATATAAAGTTTAATAACTACTCAGTCACTCTGGAACTTACGTAAAGTATGCCTTCAAGAAGCCTAAAGTACTAATCTGTGTTTATAAGAGCACAAATCTAGTTTATATTGCTTGGATATTGGTAAGAGATTTCATGTTAATGACAGTCTGTAGATATATTTACACAGTAAGGGTAATAACTAAAGTCACATAAGCGCTTTTAATGAGTTGTTAAAGAAACTAATTTTGTGCTCGTAAGAACTGCCACTCAGAAAGGATTATTGCTATCAACTATAAATTTATATTTGAGTGACTTTATTTACTTATCCCTCTCAATAGTTAGACAGAAGAAAGCCATTTTAGCATAGTCTAACAATATCACAGCAACTTAGCAGATGTTAAGCAGGCAGTAGCTGAATGTTAATTTTGAGAGGGTAGTATGTTTAAGCCTATCTGAAGTATGTTGCATGTGCGCTTTCCAAGCTTAGCTACAATGCTGTCTCTCTTGGGAGAATTTTAAAGCTAAACCTCTTTCTTTTTGTCACTCTATATGGACTCTCTCAAGTCAGTATAAAGCAGATCATCCCTAGGCTAAAGCTCTTCAGCTTTTGTTATTGGGCTCTGTAGACCTGTAATTAGGCCTCCTGGCAAGCCTTGGAGTCCAGTTAATGGTCATATGGAGTTTCTATGAGGCAGACTGGCTTTGTATAAATCCTTCGTTGGAATATGTTTATGGGTCACTTCCTACCAGGACCATGTTTTGTCCTTGTGCCCTATAGGCTGACAAGGAACAGGTTCCCTTGACCATGGACAGCTCAGTTTGCTGCTCACAATCTACTCAGCTAATCCCCAGTGTAAACAGAGGATTTAGCATAGCTTCTGTCACTTACAGTTGCCAAACCACTTGGGTGTCTCTGATTTCTTTTCCAGAATTCATTATTGAATGACAGAGAACCATAAAAGGATGCATGCTTGTTGGTATATTAAATGTATCCCATGTCTCTCAAACACTTGAGAGGCAGCATTAAAAAAAATTGGATTTCCTATTCTGATAAGAAATTATTAATAGTTTATAAAATAACATATTTTGAATAATTGTGGTTTTATTTAAGAATGTGATTTTGAAAAAAAATAAAATAGATGTGAACATTTGTGAACTGTTAATTTCTACTACCATATAAAAACATAGTGAAAATCTGCCATATTGGTAAGATTCTCTTCTGCTGCTTATAAAGACAATTACAAAAGTTGATTGATGTGAGCTTTCAAAGGTCCTGAGTTGAAATGCCTGTCTGATCTGTGTGTGGAATCTGCATTTCAAATCTGTTTCTAAAAGAGCATGCAAAATACTGTATTTTAAAGACAGAATTGTTGATAGTTTAAAGCAGACTTCAGAATAGAGATGTTAATATGACATTAGCAATATGTGGTAAAAACTGACAGAGGAATAATGAATGTTTTATATTTAATGGAGCTGTTTGACAGCTTATCTGCCTGTTTGGCTGTTTAACTCATTATCCTGTGATTATATAGCCAGTTTGTTCCAGTTAACTCTGCATCACATTTTTTTAAAAGAAAATGTTCCTATAAATGAATTGGACAGATAAAATACAAATATATTAGTGTTAGCTGCTGCAAATGTGTTAGGGCATTTCTTGTATGGTTGTCTTCAGTCTTTCATGAAATAATTCTTAAGAACGACAAATCTGTATTTGTTCAGTCTTTCCTAATAAGTGGTCTACAATCCATGGTTCCAAAATGGTTCATGACAGATGTGGCTTAGAAGACCACATACGTAGACTGTATGATTTTAGTCTGGTGGAACTAATAGGATCACTCATTACTTTATAGATTCTTGCTTATTTTTCCTTTAATGAAAATTGCTTAGTTAAATTGGGTGGCCTTTTTCTTCCAGTGTTCAATGGTTATGCAAAGCCATTTTTAAGGTAGGTGGTAACAAATCGGGAAATAGTACAATTTTCCTGTACGTAGTACAAAATGGAAATGACTAGTTTAAGGGATGGAGCAACAAATACAAGGGGAAAACTTTCCCCCAAAATTGAATTTTATTAATAGAATAAAATAGGTGGAAAATTGCAAGTCTACAGTTCAAAGTTGTCCCAGAGGCAGGCAGTTCTGAAAAATGAGTGGCAATGTGGCGTTTTGCTTGCATTAAGATGTGATTGATTGATTTTACAATACCCCTTGATTGTTATAAAACCTCAAAGCAGTTTACAGAAAGAATAAAACAATAGCATCTGTAAAGCATGGTTAAAACCAACTATTTAAAACATTTGAAAATAATTAAAATGAATGATAAGATGGAAACCAGATTAAAAGACATGTTAACAGTCTACTTGTGTGAATAAACTTGCCTAAACAAAAGGTGCCTAAAAGAGTACAGTGAAGATGCCTGTGTGATGTCAATAGGCAGGGAGTTCCAAAGTGTGCGTACTGCCACACTAAAAGATTGATTTCCTACAAATGCTGAAGGCGTATTGTGGCATGCCAGTTCTACAGATTGAAGTGGTTGAATCGGCATATATGGGGGTAAGGCAATCTCGCAAGTAAACTGGTCCCGAGCTGCTAGGGGCTTGAGCAAACTAGCAACCTTTGCAAGTCTCTGAGCAGAGTTGTTGTATGCTAACAGGGTCTTGCTTCTGTTAGCAATTGTACCGCAGCATTCTGCGCCAACCACAGCTTCTGAATCAAATGCAAGGAAGCCCACATGGAGAGCATTGCAGTAATCCAGTCTTGAAGTGCATGAACTAATGCTTTTTCAGCCCAGGAACATTTGTGGCTGTTGTGCCAGTTGTAGCTGATAAAAGGTGCTTCTAGGCACTGAGGCAACACTGGCCCTCTAGTAACAAAGCTGGATCCAGAAGCAACCCCATACTGCGAACCCGCTACTTCAGGGGAAGTGCAGTTGACCGATTTCTTGGACACAGGAACTACTCCCCTACAGTGCCTCCATCGTGCCAGGATTCAAGCACCAGTTACAATGGTACCTCTGGTTGCGAACGGGATCCGTTCTGGAGGCCCGTTCGCAATGTGAAAAGCCCGCAACTTGAAGTGCCGTATCTGCACAGGTGCGTGGTGCGATTTGGTGCTTGTGCGCATGCACAAAGCGCTATTTAGCGCTACTGCGCATGCGCGAGCGGCGAAACCCGGAAGCAACCCTTTCCTGTACTTCCGGATCGGCGCGGGACGCAACCTGAAAAAACGTAACATGAAGCAAACATAACATGAGTTATGACTGTATTTAGAAGAAGGATCAGCTACTGGAAAATTGAGCCAAATCTGATTCCCCCCCCCCCCCACTCCCTTTCCAGTCTAACCAAAGCAAAGGCAAAAGAGGAATATGGAGGAATGGTATTTGGCAACAACACTTGGTAGCTAGCCATTGTGGGTACAGGAGCTTGAACTTTTGCTTACTGCACCCCATTCCACTCTCAAAGTGAACCTCTGGCAAAACTAGTTAGTGATCCCATGGAAGTTCCTTTCTTGATGGGAAGGGTGAAGAGAGTTGTACTCAAAACACAAGAGTGTCCATTCGCTAACCCAACTGTCATTTACTGTGCATGCATAAGGTCCCAAGTCCAATCTCATATTAAAAAATTATGTAACAAGTTATGGGCCAGACCTCTTCCTGACAGCCTTGGGAGTCACTCCCCATCATACTGGACAATACTGGGCTAAACTGGCCAGTGGTCTGATGACTCCGTATGTTGAAAGATAAAGATTAAAATTGATCAAATTTGAAATTAATTTCCATTTAAAAACTTAGCAATATGTTTTGGTTGCTGTAACACAGATGGGTTACAGGCAGCATGTGAAATACAATAGGAGCATATATGAGATCTGAGATTATGGTGGTTCTCTCACAGAACTGGTTCATGTAAGCCCATTTTTCAGTCCCATCTCTAATCGAAAGGCACAGCACAAATCAGTTAGGAAATTATCTGAAATCCTAATACTTTAACCTAACTTGTATTAGGTCTAGATGACTAACAGAATTATAATGCAGTATTTGGAAGGAAAATATACCTCAAATAATCTATTTTTATAGTGGTGGGTAAAGTCTAAAATTTCATTTTCCAGATAGTAGCAATTATACAAGGTTGGCCTATTTATTAAAGAATGGGGTATTGTGTGTGTGTTTTAATGATTTTTCTAGCTGACCTTATTGACTTCAGAATTGGTCCCAAACTTTTCAGAATTGCTGTTCTAGCTGTAATTTTTCTAGCTCCAAATAAAAGTAACTCATGCTTAGATTATAACTAGGATTTTGCAAATGTTGTAACATATGGTATAAATTATTCTGATGCAAATGTGTGCTAATTATGTGCAGCTGAATCTTGCATGCTTGTCATTGATCTCAAGTCAAATACAAATTTGTGGTTACCTTAAGTTATTTATATCTATTTGTATTTAGCAAAGTTTGCCAAGAAAATTATATATATAGGCTGTTGAGCTAATGCACAGCAATGGAGATGGTGATTCAGAACAACAAGAAGCCCTTACCATTTTTTAAAGAAAGAATTGCTATTCTGTGGGGAAAGGTATTTCATTTGCTTCATATTTTATATTTAAATACTACTTGTTTCATTTCTCTGTACAAGTGTCTACTTTGTGTATATACAGCTCAGTACTAAGCATTATTCTTCAGAAGCAAGAATATGCTACAAGTGCATAGGATTATAAAATTAGGCCAAATGCATTTCTCTCGTGGATGACAGAGGTCTCCAAACAGGCACTGGAGCTTCCCGCACAGCTTGGAGACAGGAAACACCTAAAGCTTAAACAGAAGACTTTGTTCCTCCCCTCTTGCTCATACTCAGTCTCCTTACTGAGCACCCTGTTTTTCTTTACTTTTTTCTGCTCCCCACAGCTGCCTTGTATCATTCTCCATGTGTTGCCTAATAATAATAATAATAATACAGTGGTACCTCGGGTTACAAACACTTCGGGTTACAGACTCTGCTAACTCGGAAGTACTGTAGTACCTCGGGTTAAGAACTTTACCTCAGGATGAGAACAGAAATCGCGCACCGGTGAAAGCTGGAGGCCCCATTAGCTAAAGTGGTGCCTCAGGTTAAGAACAGTTTCAGGTTAAGAACGGACCTCTGGAACGAATTAAGTATGTAACCAGAGGTACAACTGTAATAAAAATTTATTTATACCCCGCCCATCTGGCTGGGTTTCCCCAGCCACTCTGGGCGGCTCCCAACAGAATATTAAAAACACGACAAAACATCAAACATTAAAAGCATCCCTAAACAGAGTTGCCTTCAGATATCTTCTAAAAGTCAGATAGTTATTTATTTCCTTGACGTCTGAAGGGAGGGCGTTCCACAGGATGAGCACCACTACTGAGAAGGCCCTCTGCCTGGGTCTCTGTAACCTCACTTCTCGCAGTGAGGGAACCGCCAGAAGGCCCTCGGAGGTGGACCTCAGTGTCTGGCTCTTTAAAAAAAGAGAGCCCCATTTACCTTAGCTGCCCATCACCTTCATTTCCCTGCCCCACTCCAAGAGGATAGGACACTCTCCAACCATGTTTCTGCATGGGGAAAATTGCTCCTGCCTTGTGCTCCAAAGTGCCTTTGGGCAATCAAAAAGCCCATGGAAGGCAGCATTGAATGACAGCCATGGCCAGTGTCCAGCTGCTTGAGATTCTCCTGCCTTTATCAGTGGCTGAAAATGGCAGCCATGGCAATTTAGAAGAAGGGACCACTACTCTCATTCTATTGTTTGTGTCCATGGCAAGTGGCAGAGAGCACTTTGGAGTACCACTGTGCTCTTCAGTTCAGACAGCTCTGCAGGAGACCCTGTCCTCATGGAAGTTGCTGTCATGGCTCAGGTGCCCCCCTCCATTTCAACCCTCTAAAGGACCAATATGCCCACAAGGCTTCTGAGTTGCTCCAGGCTTCCCCCCCTCCGCTGCTGCTTTCTGCCTCATATATTCAGCAGACTACATCCAGCAGACTGTTCATATATTCAGCAGACAACATCCAAGCCTCCTCTCACTGAAGTAATACAACTCAAGAGGACTGTGCTGGCTGATAACGCATCTGAATTATCCAAAAGGGAAGTAGCCAAAATTGTGGGAGGCAGACTTCAAGGAAGTGCTGGTCAAAACCACCAGCAACAAAAAGTTCATTCACTCACAAAGAAGAGGAAAAAAATATGCTTCCCCAGACATTCCTCTGGTCTCTTCCAGTATTTTCATGATCCTCCAGACATGGGAGAAACTTCAGAGGTGGTGAGCCTTCATGGAACTGTCCCAGATTCCAAGAATGATCCCAGCAGACCCATCACTCCCGATGCACTTCCATCCACTCACCAGGGTCTCCAGCAGCTGTTCGGACTCCTTCCACTTATCACCAGCAGGAGGGATACTCACCAGGTTTCTTCAAAGGTAGTTTTCTCAGAAGATACCTTCTCTGGTGTTTATTCAGTTTTCTTCATGGTAGCAAAAAAGGATGGATCTTGGCATGCAGTACTTGACCTCAAATTTCTAAACCAGTTTGTGACCCCACTGGAAGCTTAGGATGGAGATGCTATCCTCCATCAGAGAGGCTCTCCATCCAAAAGACATTCTAGCCCTATTTGCATAGCCTGTTATTCACAAGACATTGACTGCTGCTATGCTTCTCCTACAATGACTTCCATTACTAATACTGTGCATTTACAAAGGTAATGGGCACAGCAGTGCAGAGTCTTCAGCCTCAGGGTGTACATGCATACCCTTACCTGGACAACCTCTTGTTCTGCTCTACAAGTCTCTCTCACAGGCATTTCCACGTGATGCTAGCCCATCTAAATGACCTTTTTTCTTTCCTTTTCAACTCCTCAAAGAGCCATCTCCCTCCCACCAACTTCAGCACTTGGGAGCATTGATGGACACGGAGCAGGGTTGCATCTCTCTCTCCCAGGAAGAGTATCCATGATCAGTCCTCTTTTACATGCCTACTCAGCGGACATCATGCAGCTATCCTAACTCCTGGACATGATGGCCTCAGCCATAGGCATCTTGCCCTGTACATGCCACCACTCCCACCCACTCCAGGGCTCCTTCTCCATTTCCAGAGAGATAGAGCTCACAACCATCACTGCTGAATTCTGTACTCCAAATTCATGAAAGATTCTTTCGGATGATGGCAACTAGACCAATACTTGTGGAAAGGCGTTCCTTTGCAGGACTCCCCTCCCTCAATCATCAAGCGTTAGGAGCTAGGGAGCCTATTGCCAAGGCCAGAACATACATGGCAAGTAGTCAGCACTGGAAACTCAAAGCAACATCACACTTCTATTGTTCCTGTTCTCTGTGCTTTTCCACGAAACGGGACTGAGCCTCAACAGGAGGAGGGGAGAGAAGTCTTCTGTTAAAGCTTTGGGCATTTTCTGTCTCCAAGCTGCATTACCTTTTTGGAGAACTCTTATTATCTGCAAAGAAATACCATTTATTATAAAAACAACTGTTCTTTCTCTAAAACCCTAAAAGTTGCAGTGATGTAACTCCCCTGTAAATCCCTGGATGCTTATCATCCTTCAGTTTTGTTATTCAAAAGAAGCAACAGTGGAGAGGTTTTGGTCACAGTTTTATAGTGTATATGTCCACATTATTATTATTATTTTTTAAATACTCAATCTATTCAGTACACGGTCTCTTTCTCATGGTCATGCATAAAATTTATGAATGTATAGGGACACTATTTGCTTTTCAAATGTGAAATCTGTCAAAATCTGCATCTTAAACTATGGAATGGTGATTATTGCTTGTGTCTCAGAGAATAATAATATTTTAGGGAAACGTTTTACATCACTGATCTATTCAAAATGATATTTTTAAAAAACTTACTGATTTTTAAAATAAAACTTTGCAATGTTTAATGCAATTAAACCTGAAAGTGCCCTTCAGCAGTCGTAGTTCTGTTGTAACTCACTGGCTAGAATTATGGAAACAGAGCAGGTTTGCCTCATGCTGAATTATTGGGCAGAATACTGCCTGCATGTTTTTCCTGCTAGAAACCTGTTGTTGTTGTTGTTGTTGTTGTTTATTAAATTTGTATACCACCCTATACCTCTAGATCTGAAGACTGTTCACAACATAAAATCTCTCTATCTATCTATCTATCTATCTATACATAATGTTGTTGTTGTTGTTGTTCAGACGTTCAGTCGTGTCCGACTCTTCGTGACCCCATGGACCAGAGCACGCCAGGCACGCCTATCCTTCACTGCCTCTCGCAGTTTGGCCAAACTCATGTTAGTAGCTTTGAGAACACTGTCCAACCATCTCATAATAACACTCATGTTATTTGGCCAAACTCATGTTAGTAGCTTTGAGAACACTGTCCAACCATCTCATAATATACATAATAAAAATACATAATAAAAATCAAACAACAAACCAATAATCTCCACTTCCACAGCACATTTAAAAGGGCATCAGATGTCCATATGCAAAGGCCTAGTTAAAGAGGAACATCTTTGCCTGGCGCCTAAAGGTGCCAGCCGAACTTCCTTGGGAAAACATTCCACAAGCATTTCCCCTCACTGAACCTGAATGTTCAAGGAAGGGGCTTGCAGGATCCCTAGGACAGCCAGATTTGCAAAGACACAGAGGCATTCACACAGATACATGATACAGAGTGGAGAGAACTCAGTTCACTTGTATACAACTTCCTTACTTAGAAGCACAGCAGGAAACTTAGAAAAAACGCATGCTATCCTCACACAATATGAAGCTGGTCCTTAGTGCAATGGGAGAGCAGGTTAGTGGTAGAGCAACTTCTTGGCATGTAGATAGTCCCAGGCATCAATCCCCCACATCTCCAGGTGGGGCTGGGAGTGTGCCCTGCCTGACACCTGGAGAACCACTGCCAGTCAATGTAGATAGTACTAAACTAGATGAACGCAGTGGTCTGACTCCATGCAACACAACTTTCTATGTTCTGTGCTTCTGGGGCTGCTGTTGTTATGCCTCCCTGTTGTCACTTAGTATGTGGCTGTTTCTCTTGTCCTGGGTGGAATGAACCAAGCTGACCCAGGGAAATGCTGGACGAGAAGCCTGTTCTACCACTGTTGTTACAAGCCCATTGGCCCAATTAGAGGCGTGCCAGACATTGAGAGATTCCCAGCAAGTCAGTTCTGCTGCTCACTATCACCTCAAATTTGGCTGGACTGGCTGCTGTTGCCACTCACTCATTTCAAATTTGCTCATGGCCCCAATATAAAGTCCTCCTGCTGCAAATTCTCATGAATTTAGAAATTCATGCAAGGGAGGATCGGGTAGCATATCAGGCATGGAAGTTGTGACAGATGAGGATTTCTTCTTGCTCTTAAACCAGGTATGGTTGATGGTCTACTATAATCTGGTCTGCAGTTGATAGTAATTGAAATTCTGCTCATCCGTGCTAGATTATCTCTGCTTGCCCTGTCTCTTTGCAAGGCTTCGACACATTTGGGTTTTGCCTCAGTCAGTTTACAGTAGAAAGTCGGTCTTGTTGAGAACAGAACAACCTTATGCAGTTGTACACCTATTTACATGTAAAGGATAGCTTTGTTTTTATGTCTCTGTACTTTCATTATAAATCATCTGAACTAATTTCTCTGTTGAACAAGAATGCTTTTAACGCAGGTAATAAAATCATTGTGTTATTGAAACAGTATTTATCACTACCTCATTAAATACAGAGAAATAAGAGTGCTATTTTTTACCAAATAGTTTCATTTGCTCATATTTTCTTTGTTGACCCAAATGAATGAAATTAGAATAAACAATCTTGGAGTCATTTGTAATCAAGAGCTGATTAATGGAGTTTGGTTTCCTAGCCATTATTCATTCATGAACACCTGATATCTTTCCCATAAACAAATTGTGTTTGTCCAAATTAAGAAATTAAATGAAGCATTTGATGAGTTTATGATTGACCCTTCTAAGTTGGAGCCCATTAGTCAATGTCGTTATCATACAAAACTGTTTGACTAATGTGCTGTCTAAGAAGCATGTGGATTTATTATGATTTCTGATTAATGCATGCTGCAAGCCAAATTACTAGATTGTAATAATTTTTGATTCTCATTTTAGCAGTCACTGAAGATTTTCATCTCTGATGAAATGCATTTATGTCCCTTCAGATTTAGAGTTGATTATGAGGTGTTGGCTGAATAAATCTTTAGATATTACATTGTACATTTGCAAAGGCATATTTTCTCAAAACTCTCATATTACTCACTGCGGCTTTTGCATAAAAAGCCACTATCTCAAGCCTCTAAATATTTTAATGCCTTTTCTCTCTTTCCAAGTATGTTAAAGGTTCTTACCTTAATATGTATGCTTAGTTTAATATGTAGTTTTGGTCTGTTATAGTTAGTCATTCAAAAATTATGTTTAAAAAGTGCTAGGGTTGCAAAGTAAGACCCTTGATAATTACAAATTCACAGTTTTGAGGCTTTTCCAGAGGTCAGTCTAATGGTGACAGTTACTCATGGTGTTTCATTTCATTCCTCAAAAAATGTATTTGCTGTTTGCTTTGTTAATGAAAACAAACTGCTTAATACCATAGCCTTGTGTGTCCGCATCTTAAGCCATGGGTAGTGTTTGACTATGACCAAAGCAAAGGAACTATCTGCCGCCCCATCTGGGTAGAAGAAATAAGGCAATGTTTTAAGTGCACTGGCCCCATGTTGTTTAGAGCTTAAAACAGTGTCCATGAGTACCTATCCCATACAGGTATTGCAATAGAATGCTATGTTTGGTGGTAAGAAAAGCTTCTGAGAAGAAGTAAGATCACCCATCAGGACAACTAAGACTGATTCGGTTCTGAAAGGGGGCCTGGATCCAGGTTGAAATGGTTCAGATAGCCAGTCTCTTCAAAGAATCCCTGCTTTCTGGGCAGTGCTAATACTTCTAGGTTTCCCCCATGCCTGTAATCTGTACTGTGGCCTCACAAAATCCTCCTATGTCCTTGCTCCCCCACCATCAGAACTGTAGAGTCTTTGTAACAAATCTCTCTTGGTTGAGGAAGGTATTTAAAGAACACTTTATTATTATTTTTTATATTTTATTTAATATTTTCAGTGAGACATAAAGTGAAGGAGATTAAAAAAGAAAAGAAAAAAGTGCTTGAAACTGTGATACAATACGACATGGGTATATAAGTAGTACAGTTATTCTAGCAAGTATAAAATTATTAATAAGTCGTATTTTTTATAAATGCGTTCCAAATATCATTCTATTTATCCATATACAACCTGTGTCTGTTTTATGTTGCAAAAGTTATCCTAGAGCACTTAAGATGCAGTTTGTTGGTCTCCTGTCTCTCCTCCGCCCCCAGGAAAGCCACACAAACAGATCTCTTCTTGTCTCTTTGGATTATCAGCAATCTGTAAAACAGGTTCATGAGATATAAGAGATGCTTTTGTTGTTGTTTTTATCACTTAAAAAGAGCACATAACATTTATAAGCACTGTAAAACATAGTGATGTAGGGTAGAATTCCTCCCAATAAATGTTTCCAGTGCTTTATTTTTGGAGTAATATTTTCTATTTCATAAATTTATTAGTAAGACTGTTTGGATACCATTTGCAAATAGAATAGCAGATAAACTTGGAAGCATCCAAGTTCTTAGCTGTGCTTACTATGTACAAGGAAAATAAGCATACTAAATTAGATTACTGTCTTGGACATCTGAAAATTTTCCAGTGCAAACTGAACATTTGCTGATGCATATTAGCTTAATTTGCATTAGAATTTTTTCCAGTGCAAAATTTCCTGATAAACCCATACCACAGGTACAAAGGTTAAAACATATGACACTCCTTGCCCCCTGACTTATTATCAAATGAGACATGATACGAAAGATGAAAGGGACAGCGAGGGAAGAGGAAAGCAGAGAAATTCAAATATCAGATCTTGAAAGTTCCATCCTCTCAGCTGTGTAATTTGATCTTGACTGGTGGGTTTCCTTGCATTTAAGTATACACATACACATACGATAGATGCCCGAGAGTGAGATTGTACATAGAATCACAGAGTTGAAGGGACCACGAGGTTCATCTAGTCTAACCTCCTGTAATGCAATCTTTTGTCCAACATGGGGCTCTAACCCACAACCCTGCAATTAAAAGTTGCTTTGCTAGAACCCTATTGACCTTCTTGTTGCCAAAATAAAACTGCACATTAAAAAAAATTCCAGATTTTTAGTATACTTCTTAGATGCTTAAATTCATTGTGAAACCTGCTCTATATATTGCATGTGAAGAAAGAGCCCGAGTGTGCACATTATCATGGAGACCACTGAAATTGCAAATACAACTCCTAAATGACAAGCAAAATATTATTCATTATTATCTACTAGTTGAAGGTAGCCTGTTACATTAACGGGCGCTAGAGGAGGAGGAGGAGGCGGCAGGAGGCGGCAGACGCTGGCGGCTGACTGCAGCTGACAGGCGGCCCCGGCGGCGGCTTCGGGCGGGTAGGCCTCGGGTGAAGCCGGGGGCTCGCGTGATCGGCGCGGCCGGGGGAGAGAAGGAGCGTGGCGGCGGCGCTGCCCCAACTGACAACGCGCGTGCGCCACCGCTGCCTCCCGGACACGCCCCCTCTCCGGCCGCTCCAATGCCTGCATCACTGTTGGGGGGGGAAGTAGAGCTCTCCAATCCGTGCGTCCCTGTGGGACATGCGCACTCGCGCAGTTCCACTGACACACAGTGGACGCAGGGACACTTGAACATTATTATATGTGATTATCTATTGGCACTGTGGGTTAAACCACAGAGCCTAGGGCTTGCCGATCTGAAGGTCGGCGGTTCGAATTTCCGCGACGGGGTGAGCTCCCGTTGCTTGGTCCCTGCTCCTGCCAACCTAGCAGTTCGAAAGCACGTCAAAGTGCAAGTAGATCAATAGGTACCGCTGCAGCGGGAAGGTAAACGGCGTTTCCGTGTTGCTGCTCTGGTTCGCCAGAAGCGGCTTAGTCATGCTGGCCACATGACCCGGAAGCTGTACGCCGGCTCCCTTGGCCAATAATGCGAGATGAGCACCACAACCTCAGAGTCGGTCACGACTGGACCTAATTGTCAGGGGTCCCTTTATCTTTACCTATGTGCATAGTTTTGAGACCAGGTGAAACAAGCACTGTTCCTAAAATTAAAAAACAACAACAACCAGTTGTTTATTTTGGTTGTGAAAACATATTGCAAAGTTGAAAGTTACCTACTCATTTGCCCAAGCTTGTGGGGTGCATGATTGTCCAAGGACAATCAGTTTGGTTTTCATAAGGTTTCTGGGCAGTCTCCCATCCTGAAGTCTTACAGAAGGCCTGGCCTGCTTCGCTTAAAAAATGGAGCTGCATCATACACTTTCAAACAATTCTCTGAGCACATTGAAAGCATATGTTCCAGATCACTTATAGTATGGTGCCTAGTCATAGTCTTAGCTGTAGTCAGTGTATTTATATACCACAGTTTCAACAAATTTATTTGTGCACAAAGCAATCCAAATGCAATTTTCTTTAGATACATATGCTATAGAATAAACATAAAAACTATAATATCACTTCAACATTACATTAATAATTCAAAACAGTTTATTTAAAACTATCAAAATGAGCAAGTGAGCAAAATGCTTGCCAATAAGTTAGCTAACACCTTCACATCCCAAAGTAACCCCAAAGCTGATGCTATTAGTGTATTTCAAACTTTCCCCAAAACTTCCAGACCTAGACACAAGAAGCCATAAATTCCTGCCCCATAAGAGTTCCTCAGTGTAAGTCAAGTTTATTAACTCCAGTGTTCTGCTCTGAATAAAATTTACTTAAATATTATCCAGTGTCTCTCTCCCCAGCTGAGCCTAGGCTTTGGTACAAATATTCCCTTCCACCTAGTTTCGAATTACAGTCGTACTTTGGAAGTCGAACGGAATCCATTCCGGAAGTCCATTCAACTTCCAAAACATTCGGAAACCAAAGTGTGGCTTCTGATTGGCTGCAGGAAGCTCCTGCAGCCAATTGGAGGCCGCGGAAGCCGCGTCAGACGTTTGGGTTCCAAAGAACATTCACAAACCAGAACAATCACTTCCGGGTTTGCGGAGTTCAGGAGCCAAAACGTCCAAGTATCAAGGCGTTCGGGATTCAAGGTACCACTGTATATGTTCAAGAGTTTAACTGGGTAGCTGCAGTGTTTCTGATTCAATGGCCATTTTTATACCTTGCAGTTATTGATTGATTTATTACATTTATATTGGCCTTTTTATGCAATGCACTCAGATACCAGTGTAGTGTACATGCTGTAGCAACTGTGTATGTATATAAGCAGAAAGCTGCCCATGAATATATTTGGATATGGTGTTGATCAGTAATGTGTTGGTTGCTGTGGATCATTATTGCTGAACTTGTCTGCAGAGGTCACACTTCACTGTGTGTTTATATTTTTAACCACCGTATTTCAAACATTGACAAAATATGAGCTTCTGCCATTAAGGCAAATGCATTTGTCCCTCTTTTGCCCTCATAATTCCAGAGGAGATGCGTGCTGCTTAGACAAATTAGTTATTTTAAACTTTGCTATTTTTTGTATTGGCTGAATCTAAAATGTGCCTTTAAGCCGTATGCTATTAACATTTTCTTCAAAGACTCCAGCTAGAAACAGATGATAGAATGAGCTGTGCTCTCCAGCAGATAAATTTACAGTATTCAGCTGTTGTAGGTGATTATGCCAGGTTGCAACAAAATAAAGCCTAAAGCATCATATTAACTGTGCCATTTATATGGGTCCTAATACACTCTGAATAAAAGCCTCAATTACTAAGCACTTTTGAGTCCTGACAAAGCAGACCCATGATGTTAATGGTATCTTTATAACCTTTTTAACTTCTTGTTTTCTCTGACAGAGCTCTACAATAACAGCAATGGTTTGCCCTTGGCAAGCAAAAATTCATTTTGAGACAATAATAATTATTTACTATTTAGAAAGATGGCAGTAAAATTTATCTGAATGAGATTTTCCCGAGAAAATGCAAACTGATTGAATTACTTTCTTTAATCGAGTGGTGAAACATGTAGTAGTTGAAGCAATGAGCTTAATGTTTCTCTTCCTTTTTCAATGGAACAATAAACAGTTTTAAAAAGTAATCTGAATGATAACGCTCATTTAAAATCACATCTTTGTCATTCCTTAATAGACTAGAATTGCTGTTCCTTTTTCTTAAAAGAATATGGGGAGTACCAAGTGTTGTGTTCATCTCCTTAATTGTATCCTATTAATTTATCTCAAAGTATTTCTTGTAACCTAAAAAGCAGGGGAAATACGACATCAACTTGTGTTAAAGGCCGGGATCAAAAAAATAGAAGTAAAAATCCATATGTGGTATCTACTTATCACTCTTCAGCAGAGCCTTCTAAGAGATAAACAAAGCTTATCTAGAAATTTGATCTACCTGTGTATTCTTCTGAGATTATATGTCCCTTTTGATCCAAGCCATCTAGCCCTACCCCATAAGTGAAAACATGCTATTAAAACATGGGTCATATTGGAAATCAAGGGGATAAACCATTACAATTTGAAGGGAAAAGGACTAAGCTAAGAAACTTTTTTAAAAAAAAATCATTTAAATCAGTATTACTGTAAACGTCTTTGAAAATATGATTGTGTACATTGGGGTTTTACCCCCAAACAACTTGAGCTCCTTTGGAACAGCAGTTATGATCCAGATCTGGGTCTATATGTGCATAGATTCCAGTGGTGGATTTCCAAATTTGGCTTTCTATAACTTGTATAAATATTATACAAGCCACCCTCAGTGACCAGCAGGCAGAGTTTACCTTCTTTTATTTATGAACGTGCAACATCCTCTTGATTCTGAATTGCTTCTGGTTGTTTGAATTTCATTTGCAGGTGTGCGGCCCATTTCTTTGGGTGGCTTGACAATTGTGGTGGCTTAGTGCAAATCAGGTGTAGGTATGCTGAGAATCATATACTCATGTTAGGATTGTGGGCTATGATTGGCAATATAAAATGGCTGAGAAGCCCAGGCAAACCCTCATCAGGACAGAGTGTGACAGTGCATATTTGAATACTAGCATTAAAAAAGTTCTATCAAGTATTGCTAAAATTGGTTGGAAACAATGTGACAACAGTAAGTGTCCTGGTTATTCCCTTACTCAAAGTTATGAAAATGTTTTCTTGTATATTTTATATTGTTTTGGATTTTAAACTGCCTTCCATATTTTCCTGGGATAAATGCTTAAGAAGGGCAGTATACTAATGCCTTAAGTAAATAATAAATAAGCATTAATTTTTCTCCTAAGGCGTTGGCTCCACGCCACTCCTTTAGCATTGATTTTGTATTCCAGAATGTATCCCCTTTTAAAACCTGTTACACAATTGTACTTATAATTAATGAAACAGATTCACTTGGGTATTTCTAGGTAAAGGTAAAGGGACCCCTGACCATTAGGTCCAGTCGCGGACGACTCTGGGGTTGCAGCACTCATCTCGCTTTATTGGCCGAGGGAGCTGGCGTACAGTTTCCGGGTCATGTGGCCAGCATGACTAAGCCGCTTCTGGCGAAACCAGAGCAGCACACAGAAACGCCGTTTACCTTCCCGCCGGAGCGGTACCTATTTATCTACTTGCACTTTGACATGCTTTCGAACGGCTAGGTTGGCAGGAGCAGGGACCGAGCAATGGGAGCTCACCCCGTCGCAGGGATTCAAACCACCGACCTTCTGATCGACAAGCCCTAAGCTCTGTGGTTTAACCCACAGCTCCACCCATTTCTAGTGTGGAGTTAAAACAGATAAAAAAGACTAAGGGTGAGATCCATTGTAGCATGATTAGATATGTGCTTATGAAATAGGGCTTTTCCTTCCCTCTGCAGCCCCTTATGCATCTCCAAAACCTGCTCCAGATATCTTGAAATCCTTCAGATCTTTGAAATTGAACGAGCAGATTTTTTTGGGGGGGGGTTCATGGTGGGGGCTTAAGGGAGGAGAAACCAGTTGCAAAAGTGGGTGGACATTCACAATTAATGATAAAATGCATCTGTTAAATAACGCTCGAAATCCTTAAAATGTAATTTGTTGAAGTCAGCAAGGCAATTACAAGCACTTTGTGATTTAGCAATGTATGAATCTTGCACCTACAATGTTGTAAATATAAGAAAGCAAAATAAATTGTGAAGTTGTTACAAACGTTGACCTTTTTTATATTGATTGGCTTACTTGTTGTAGTAGTATATTTGGTATCTGAGGGTCATGCATTAAATGTTTTTTACTTTGAATTTTTCTTTCTTGAAAAGAGCATTTTTGTTTGTTTCACATGGGAGGTTCATGGCCATGGGTAGAGCCTTTTACATGGAAACAAAGTAACAGATTGAAGTGGTTTCAGGGCTTCAATCCCTTGGTAAATTAGCCAGCAGGCTAGCCTTTTTATAGATGTGCTAAACAACAGGTTGATGCCATTTGGGTTTTAGCAATGAGAATTACCTGAGGGAATATGAAATGAATAAGAAGAGAGATAACATGGTGAGCAGGACTATTGTAGCAGAGCAGACTTCTGTCAGAAAAAAAGGAATACCTAAAAAAAAGAAGGGGGTGTTTATGGTAATATATTGCATGATATCTATTTTTCTGGTTTCGTGATTACAAATAAGAACATTAAACTATTTTGCTGAAGTAAAGCTTTGAGATCTGAATTTAGTAAAAAAAATGGAATTTGTAATAATAAAAATGCACTGTTGTGTGCATGCAAGCAGTTAATGGGCCTTGTGAAAGCTAAAGGTTAAAGGAGTAAGGGGTTTATAGGTTATTTTGCAATGTAATAGTGCATAATAAAGACTATTTCACTGCAATACTTCACATTTGTACAGCAAATTTCATTTTCTCTCTATGGAAATAAGCATTATTTGTTGCATAAGCCAATAGGTGTGAACTAGCAAGCACTAATTTCTCTTATACAAATTCTAAAATCAGAACTAATTTTAATTGTGATATTGATAGCAGGAAGCAGCAGAGAAAATTGATATGATGAAATCATTAAACCTACCTGTTAGCCTCTGAGGCCCTCTCTCAGGGCTTTTAATTTTCTATTTATAAAGGGGTTTTAGAGATCAATATGAAGATCTGTTGATAATATTATATTTAATTAGAGTAATCAAAAACCATGCTCAGAGCATGACACCTGCCAGGGAGAGCTTCAAAAAGCAACTAAGCAGCATGTGTTAGTATAGCCTCTTTTACTTGTCTATGAGCACTAATCTAGCAAAAGTCCCAAATGGGGCAGCTAGTCAGCTATTTCATTGACTTTGATCTGGTTTGGGGGGCAGTTTATTTTCCCATAATGCCATTGATCAATGATTTCCTTTCAGCAGTTTTGTAATTAAAGGGCTTTAGTCAGTTTGTGCTGTGTTGTCTTGAAATTTATTATTCTTGGGGATTTAAAGACGATCGATAGGGTGAAGTGGCCCTGTGTTTAGACCAGACCAGAAGGGACCCTACTGATAGAATGAGGAATAGGGCAAGGCAAGCATGAAACAGGGCTTCAGGATATAAACAATATATTTACTTGGGATTTAGAGCTGACCTATTCACAGCCCATCCCGCTTAACTATTCATATTTTTGTAGCCTATTTTATCACAGTAAAACTAGTATATCCTGATTATTTCAGTTACTGTGTTGATATACATTGTTTATGAATTTGCAAACTTTTATGGAGTTTTATAAATGTAAGCTATTATTAGTTCTAATTTTGCATAATTCACTAAATCACACACACAAGTTGTTACACCTAGAGAAGTGATCTGTCTTTTAAAAATGGAAACACTGTAAAATGAGTGAATAATATATCTGAGGGACACTTTTATTTCACACCAGTTCTTGGCTTGTCCAAGCTCATGCAAAATAAGAAATCTCACTACATTTACATACAAAATGTTTTAATATTCAGTATGTTGGATAGTATTTGAAAAAGACAAGCAATATAATGTTGTGCAACACAGAGGAGAACAGATTTAACAGTGATGTTGAAAATTATTCTAAGGCACTTTTCATAGTGCAATCAGGACCCACATTTCAACAGTTTTTCAAATTGATATGATTAGTTTTATTTTTATAATTAAAACTTCCTTGAGCAGCACCTTATTAAGAGGACAATAGTAAGATTCATTTGAAAGAGACCAGAGACTGTGTACAGTTGGGTCACTTTATGCCTCTCCCCCAAGAACCGCTTCAGCTAGTTTTAATGGGCAGGCTCCTATGTAACTTAAGGAATTGCAACTGGAACATGAAATCTGGAATGCGTTAGTGCAGGGCTGTCCAACAGGTCAATTGCAATCTATTGGTTGATCGTGGGGTGTCCCTGGTCGATCCCGGGACACAGAGGTGCCCCCCACCCTGAAAAAAAAGCTCAACAACTTTGGCTGATTGTTCCCGAGAAAAGCTCTGATGAAGCTTCCCCCCCCCCCAAAAAAAAAACAACTCAACAACACTGGTCATTGAAATCTAAAAATTTCATTTATTTGACGATAGTGCAACCAATCATTTACCATTTTTTTTTATTTCCTCATATGGTTTTAATTTCCACTGGTTATCTTTTCCCATCAAGAAATCATCATAGGTGGCCCAATCCCCCCTCCCCCCATATTTAACGTAGCCTCTAACGGAGACAGCCACCATGGTCTTTTGTGTTCTAATAAAGTCTTATATCTATTCCACACCTCATATAACGACTTTCAAATTATGTGGTTCAAAAAAACCTTTGTGAACTTTTACCTTCTCATCCCATAAGTATGTGTGCCAACCAAATCTATTATCAAATCCTTCCAGATCTAATAGAGCTGTATTTTTTAAAAAATAAAACCCAATCCCTTAACCAACAAAGACAGGAAGCTTCATAATACAATTTCAAATCTGGTAGAGAGAAACCTACTCTTTCCTTAGTATCTGTAAGCAATTTAAATGTAATTCTTGGTTTCTTCCCTTGCCAGATGAATCTTGTAATTATTTTTTGCCATTCTTTAAAATTATGTACTCCATTTATAATCGGGATTGACTGAAATAAAAACAACATCTTTGGCAGCACATTCATCTTAATCACTAAAATTCTACCCCAAAAGGATAGTTTCATTCTCCCCCAGTTTTTTTTTATAGTGGGAGTAGATCGCAGTCTCTTGGAAGTTGGATGTGCCTGCCTTAGTGCATATGCAGAAGTGCTCCGTCCACTGTCCTTGATCTATGTCATGAGTGGGCAAGTTGTGCCAATGAATACGACATTGCATATTTTTACAATTGCAAATTAGCTCTGCAAGCGTGACTACTAGAATGGTCCAAAACAAGCTCTGCAAGCGTGACTACTAGAATGGTCCAAAACAACAAGAATAAGTCTGATTTGAAAGAGTATATTAAGAGCCCACAAACTTGGGGAATGAACACAATGGATATTGCCTACCATGATTTTATCTTTTTTCAAAAACTCACGGTCCTCCTACAGGGTCCTGTATGAGTTCAGAACTGCAGCCATCCATAAATTACATGGATAACTGGTCTGGACAGCTGTTTTCAACATTTCAGGACACACAAGTGCCCATTCTTGAAGATTTTCATAAAAGATCTCAGCGTAGTTAACATTCAGCATTAATACTTTTAGTTAGTATTCAAAATACTTTTATTGTTTTCCTCTGTTGAGCAACAAAGTAAAGGATATTAAGCTTTAGACCGCAACTACTTGGGTTAAAACTTGACAGATGCAATGTAATTGGTGGATTTTATCTAGTTTCTTATGCTGAATAATACTGCTTATTTATTATCTTGTTGTAGCTGTATACAAATATATTGGTGCACATGTCTGTGCTAATATTATTCCCCTCAGAGTTATGAGAGTGAAGTTGGGACTTTCAAGGTTCCAAATGAGCAAGATGCTTGTGTATATTATGAAACATGTCCTTGGAGAAGACTTTCTGTGCTGACAACAAATCTTACTTAAATACTTGTTCAAGAAACCAGGTCTTTGTTAACACATATTTCAAATCTTACAGATTTAATGCATGGCCTTCTAAACCACCTTTGCTCTGAATGTATTAAAAAATGTAATAGTTACAGGCAAATCAATGCAGAAAAATCCTTTACCTAAATCCTAAGAAATGTATTCCTGTTCATATTCCACATAATATCAGTACAGCTTTCTCTTAATGCAGCTACTGAAGCTCAGATAGGTTTGGCACAGCTCCAAGAGTAAACCACTATATGTAGTGAAGATAAATTGCTTGCATATAATAGCATTTCTTCATATTTCTCCCTATACCAGACTAAAATCTAAAACTCATCCACTGAATTTGTAAGCGGTATGCACAGGCAGTTTTGATTCTTTTCTCGGGGGTATTTAATAAGACAAATAGTGAGTGAATTATTATTTTAGATAATGGATTTAAGATAAAAATCCAGCAAAGTTTCTCAGAATTTGTTTTTCTCAAAATTGTGTGTGGATCATTGGTTTCTGATATAGAGTACTTATTCATTCTAAGAATATTGAGGCATGCTGTTTTCAAAGTCAACTGTGCCTTCTTCAAGGCTATTGGCTGTGTAATTGAGAGTGTGTTGGCATCAGCAATAACTTTTTTACACAAATCTCTCCTTGATGTACCTTCTCTCTTTTGATGCCAGGTGTCAAATCCTTTTGGTTGTCTGCCTTATGAGTTTTCACTTAATATACACTAAATCCTGCTAGCTTTTGTGTTTGCCCTCAAAGGTTTTCTCTTCATTCCCCCAGAAATAAGTACACATATTCAATTATTAAGTGGGCCTCTACCAAGTCTTTGACATCACTTCCAGACAACAGCTTCCCTTTAAAAGAGCATGTGTGTTTATGCTATTTTGGGTACCCTGATAGAAGGGGGGGGGCATTGGGAAGTTGTGCCTCTTATGTATTTATTTAACAGGAGTTATATACGAACCACTTAATTAACCCTAACTTCAAAGCATTTTTCACAAAATATATTCACAAAATAAATTAAAAATATTCCCCCAAAAATCAAACTTGAAAAACAGGCTCCCCTAAAGAATTATCAAAATATGAGTAAAATCAGCAATTGTTAAACATGCACATAATAAATGAAAATTACACGTTAAAATTCCTTGTCTGGGTGGAATCATCAGCACATCATTTAAGCCAAAATAAGCTCCTGGCAGAGAATTAAGCCTAGGAGTTTAGGGTTGAGAATGGCTGCCTGGGATACTCAGTTCAATGAGGAAGCCCATATACCCATGGAAGCCACAAAAGCTATTTGCACATGTCCTCTGTTCAGAATAGAAGGTAGGATGGGTGCCTATTCCTGGCATCTGATGAAATGTGGGCCAGTTTAAGGGGGCATGTTCAGGATAGGAGAGGCGGAACCAGTGCAAACAAGTCTGAGCAGAAACAAGATATTTACTGATAAATTTTGTAGGTGCATTGGAAGTACTGGTTGGCACACTGGTGCTTATGGGCACCATGTTGACGACTCCTGAACCACGGTGTTTTTCTGGGTTTCCGTATAGTGATGCTTCATTGGTATTTTGATGATACCCGATGACAAACCTAGACAGCATCTTAAAAAACAGAGACACCACCTTGCCGACAAAGGTCCGTATAGTTAAAGCTATGGTTTTCCCAGTAGTGATGTATGGGAGTGAGAGCTGGACCATAAAGAAGGCTGATTGCCGAAGAATTGATGCTTTTGAATTATGGTGCTGGAGGAGACTCTTGAGAGTCCCATGGACTGCAAGAAGACCAGACCTATCCATTCTGAAGGAAATCAGCCCTGAGTGCTCGCTGGAAGGACAGATCCTGAAGCTGAGGCTCCAATACTTTGGCCACCTCATGAGAAGAGAAGACTCTCTGGAAAAGACCCTGATGTTGGGAAAGATGGAGGCCACAAGGAGAAGGGGATGACAGAGGACGAGATGGTTGGACAGTGTTCTCGAAGCTACTAACATGAGTTTGACCAAACTGCCTGGCATGCTCTGGTGCATGGGGTCATGAAGAGTCGGACACGACTAAACGACTAAACAACAACAAACTTTTTTTGAATCAGAAAAGACCATGCAAGCCCTGGATCAGTGCCCAACACAGTGATGGACTGTGGAGGGCCAACAAACTGAGTCTGAATCATGGCAATATGTAACTGCTATGGGATAGTAGTCCCAAGTCTGGATAATTGGTTGCCTTCTAGTTGTGGATGGGGTTGTACTCCCCTTGAAGAAACAGTTTCGTCTGCTCCTAAGCCCAACTCTGTCACTAACGTCCCATGTGACCTCAGTGGCTGGGAGCTTTGGCTGATAAGATAGCTACAGGCATTTCTGGATCTAACAAGCCTGACCACTGTGGTCCATGTACTGGTACCCTCCAGATTAGACTATCCCTGAGATTGGCCCTGGAGCTGTAGGAAGTGCAAAATGCAGTGTCTCGACTGCTCACTGGGATAGAATATTGGTATCATGTTACACTGCTGCTGAAAGAATTGCACTGGCTGGCTGTTAGCCCCTGGGCTATGTTTATGGTTCTAGTAGTGGAGTACAAAGCCCCATATTTCTTGGGACAAGGATACCTCAAAGATTGTCTTTCCTCTTATATACCCAACCAACCACTGCACTTTGCAGGATCAGGCCTCTCACAGATACCTTCCCATCAGGAGATCCGTTCCGTAAAGTATAGGGATTGGGCCTTGAGTGCGGTGTCTTTTACGCTTTGGAACTTCCTCCCTTTACATTTCAGACAGACGCTGACTCTCTTATTGTTTCGGGGCCTATTGTTCGTTTGTTTGCCATGTTGTTATAAGATATCAGGGCATTAGAATGACTGGCTAATCATGAACAACTGTATAGGTATAAAAAGGTCTTCAAAAGACGCCTGGAAGTCAAAAGCAAAGATGCCTGCCAAATCTCTGCTGGAAAAGTGTTCCACAGTATGGAACCGACAACACTAAACGCCGGACTTCTAGTGGGAGTCTGACAGATCTCTGAAACACGAGGGACATCTAGCAGCACTCATCCAGATTATCTCAGTGATCAAGCTGGGCTATACCTTGGCCCTTAAGGTATTCTGGGTCCAAGTTGTTGAACAAGTTTTCCATCAAGCCTTTTAAATGGATATTTTTATCCCAATCTGTATCTTTGTTGGAATTGAAATGGTTATTAAATATGGTTGTTTTTTTTAATTGTTGGTGTTTTTTGCTGAATTGCTTTGGGATGATTTATGGGAAGCTATTCATAAATTAATTATATAAATGAATACTTAGTGCCTCATCAAAAATTGGTTATTCTGGCAAGCATTTAAGGGTATGTGTGATGGCTTATATTTGTTCCGCTGTGCTTTGTTTTTGACGTAGTGATTTGCTTTTCTGTCTGCTTTTCAAAAGCAACTTGGATATGATGCATTAGACTTTGGGCTCTCTCTTACCCTTTCCCCAGATAAGTCCATTTAAGTTATACTTCCTTTCAATTATACTTTCACTTTGTCTACTAAGAGAATCTTGTAGGATTTCTGGAGTGTTACATTACTTTTTTGAATGTTGTAACTAATTGGAACATTGTTTTTGGTCCAAAGTATTTTGTTGTTTTTACATCTGTATTGAGTGTTGCACAGATCTTGTGCTGCTAATAGAATTGTTCTGTTGAGCTACCAACCTCTTCATGCTGTCTTAGATTTCCTTCAGTTCTTGGTCAGACTTTTTACTCAGTAGCCAACAGATTTATTGCAGCCCTGTACCATTAATGCTTCTTGGTATTTTTTGTTCCAACAGGCCTCAGCCCTTGAGGGTTTTTATCAAGGTCTGAATTAACTGCTATTGACTTCCTTTAGTACTCTCTTTGCTTACCTTCATAACAGAGGCATATATAGGACTAATTCGTAGAGTATGATAATCATAAGAGTACTTTTACACCACCTAGAAACTTCAATTGCTATATACATTTAGTTCAGCTTTTTAGCACTGCTTTTAGAATGGTAACTGCAAAATTGAATAGCAAGACTTTCCAATATGGATTTCTGGTGACAGCCAGAACATATTTCTGCTTGTGAAATGGAAGCTGTATTTAATAACTCATGTTTCATATGCACACATCTCTGATAATAATGGATGATCACATACCTCTTAATTGCAGAGTTGTTAGCTGGTTATGCTACTGTCATGTTCATATACAAATATATTTCACATATGTTCGTGTAGTATATTTTGGTGAAGAAATATATTTTCTACATCTTATTTGTATGTGTTTCTTTTACATAGTCAAAGTCTTTTGTCATCTGTATGATTTTCATTTGTATGGATACCTGACATTTTTAAAATGGCAGATGAAAGTAAGGTTCATGCTTTAGCATAAGATAGTTCACGTTTGCAGGAAAACTGTCAGGTTAAATTTGGTTGTTAACTGCAAAGAGAAACGTCATCTGTCAAATTTAATGAGGAGATTGTAAAATAGTGTGTTTGACTTGTTGCTGCCACACTGAAGAGGAAAAAACGGGGTCTGGTTGGAAAACAAAAGGCCACAACACCATTTGGCAAACAAAATAAGTAGAATATACCTGTAAAGGGTGAACAGTCCCTCCAGTTTGCTAATCATGTGGGAGTTTCTCAACATTCCAGATGCTAGCATTTTTGGAGATCATAGCATAGATCAAAGGTGGCTAATATGGTGTTGCCAGACTCCAACATCTATGATTTCTGACTATTGGCTAGCCTGGCTGTGGTTGATGGGAATTGTATATTTGTATATTCTGTTTATTCTTACTCATTTTAAATTATTTAATTTTAATTTTAAATGGAGTGGAAGAAGAAGAAAATGCCTGAGTAGACTTACATTGCCAAAACGGAGAAGCAAGCCCTTGGCTTCAAAGCTGCAAAGCACTTGCCCTTCCTGTCTTCTCCTTTGCAGCACCCTGTGCCTCATTCTACTCTGAGGACAGAACAGACCAGAGCACTAGGCTTAAAGTTACAAATGAGGCATTACAAATTTATTGAAGCTTATTATTTTCAATATTAATAGAGCGTAATGTTTGTTTAAAGCAGGCTTCCTCGACCTTGGCCCTCCAGATGTTTTGAGACTACAGTTCCCATCATCCCTGACCACTGTTCCTGCTAGCTAGGGATCATGGGAGTTGTAGGCCAAAAACATCTGGAGGGCCAAGGTCAAGGACTTTGGAGTCCTTCAGACTTTTTGCAGGATTTCAACCTGATCCAGCTACAACTGTCACCTTAGATTCACAAGAACCAACTGTCACTTCCCAGTAGCTCCAGGGACCTAAGTTCCTTGGTTGCTTCTTCTGCTTCCCTTCAGATGCCAACCTTTGCGGCTGTTGCTCTGCTCCTGGCCCCTTCGGGCTTCCCCAGACCTTTTCCTAACTCCCTTGCCATTCCACTCCAACCAGCATCAGCTTCAACTACTTTACTTGACCAGTACTGAACCCTGGCATTTTATTCATTTATAACTAGGGTTAATTAAAATAAGCTAACTTCAGAAACGCATGGTTTGAAGTTGCCTTGTTTGAAATCAGTGTTGTGCCAACCATAGTTTGCCATGTAAGTTGAAAAGACAAAGTGCAGTTAAGGGGAGGCAGAAACTTCCACAGTCCTTTCATCCAAAAAGAAAGGGGAGTGGGGAGCACGTGAGCTCAAGGTTCAGTGTGGTAGCTGACGCACATCACATTCAGAGGACATTTGGTTGTCTTTCACAGAAAGCTGCAACTGTTAAACCTCAAGATCAGACTGCCCATGTGCAAACTGCTTTATAGTAAAGTGAATAAAAATGTGTGATCAAAAATCCAATTTAAACTTTCAAGAAACAGTTTTAGTAAATTTAACAGACACCCTTGTGGGATGTGTTCTTTTTAGGTTCTCTAGTTGATTAAACTCTTGTACCCTATTTGACATATAGGACAACCCCTGATCCTGTCTGTGTTTCACCGATTCTCACTTTTTCACATATTTTTGGCATCCCAGCTATATATTTGCTTTTATTACCAAGCACTCCAATTACTTCCTCTTGTGTTGAACACTTTAGTGTATAAACACCTAAACATTTCATTGGTCTCCAAATGCCCTTTCCATGTCAAATAAATTCTACAGGTGTTGTTTGTTTGTTTGTTTGTTTGTTTTGGTCTTTTTATACATTTGTTATTTTGTTTTTGTATGCTCATTCTAAAGTCTCGAGTTTAAGAACTCAAAAGTTTCAAATTAGTCTTTTAAAAAGTGAATTTAGCTTTTTATCTTAAACAGTTTTCATTTAAAAAAAAATCAAATTGTGAACCAGGAATGTGATTATGGCCCTCTCCTCCTCCTCTTCCTCCTCCTCCTCCTTCTTCAGAGTAGCGTTATAATGTCTACCAAATGCCTACTTGTATTTCTGTTTTTGTATCTATAACCAGAGTAAGAAGTAATAAATATAATATATTTGACTTGGAAGAACTGTTCTCATCTACTATAACTGATTGCTATATGCTGAGAAAAGTGCACTGTAACTTAATATGGCATTGTATTAAAATCAGATATGTCATTTCATTTGGCAACCCTTTAGCATCATATCAACAAACCCAATAGCGCAGCTAGCTAATTACATAATCTGTAAAAACAACCTGGTGAAAATTAGTCACTTCCTTGGCAAAGAAAACATTGTGTTGATTTTACCTTGCGTAAGATTGTGTATAATATTTTTGGTTTTCAGCACAGAGTTTATAAGGTGGTACTTGTTTTTAAAACCTTTTTTTCCCCATAAATAGGTTTCTTTCTGAAGTATAAGGGAAAACAATAGCTAAAAATAAAATCAGAAAGCACGTTAGTTATATTCTTAATTGTTTTGACCATAGAATTAATTTTAAAGTCAAACGGGGCACTGCTTTTTCATCATTTGTAGCTCGGAATATTCAGCATGTCACAGATGTTCATGAATAATGTCCATTTAAAACTGTTGGCAACAGTGCTGGTGAGTTGGCTAGATGAATTAAATGTTGGGGGGATCTGACAGGCAGCACGCTGCTTTGTGATCATTCCAAAGTTCTAATAATCTCCCTCACCTTCTCTGCCTGCCACTAATGAAAGAGAATAGGTGATTGCACCTCAGGCTACGTTCCGCGCCTAATGACTCCTCCAAAGGCAGATTTATGAAGAAAAAATTAACTTTGAATGAGGATTGAATTGGCCCTGACAGTCTGATAGACTGTGACACAGATTCTGTGGCAAAACAGACGTAGCCCTAATTGATTATCAATATTTTAAGCAAAGTGATGAAAATAAGCATTAAGTGATGAGAAACACAGTCTTAATACAGTAGGCAGTAACCAGGATTTGGAGAGTCTTTGGGGAGGTTGCTCTTGATTGCTATTACCGGGCTTTATCTGTCAATTTTTACTGATTCCTTCCTAACATTCATTGTCTTTTTTTTTTGGTACCTTTCCCCTCCTTTGCAGATCTATGATTAGCATGCTAATATTCCGGTAAATCTGCAGTTTCTCTAGAGAAGTTTGTCGTATTTAGCTGGAAAAGTATCTTGTCATATTTTGCAGCTGGAAGTTCTGTACATATTTCTAAATCTCCCAAAATATATAAAATTTTGTGCGTGCCTATATTTAATGTATATCGGGCAATCACATTTAGAAACTGTTGTAATTTTAAAATGTCACATTTTTGTTAAGTACTTAGTGCAATCAGAGTTTACTAAATTTTTTCTTTAATAAAATGTAGTATAAAAACCCACTGCAAGGCACCACTTCAAAGAGTTCATCTTTATAAACTTTCCTGAGAACAGTTGGGAAGAAAAATAACTGCTGCCCTTTAGAAACACAATGCATTGTTTTAGTTTATTTTTAAAAGTGTGTGTGTGTATATAGCTGATAATGAAATAATTCTTGACTTTTTTATATTGTGTCCTCTGCACTTATTTTATACCATGTACTATGGTTTTGTTACAAGCTGTGTTGGGTGTGGTTCACCCTGGAAGGCAACACATCATTTTCTAAAATAAATAATTTTTAAAAGTGTACATAACACAGTGGATTTCTTGAAAGCAAAAAACTATTGACAACCACAGGGGAATCTTAACACTCATCTAGTAAATGTTCAAATTATGAAGTTTCACTAGTGAATGTTAACAATAACAATTATGTGACAGACAAGTGATGGGCAATCTGCATTTCTCAGGCATTCACCAGATATGTGCAAGGTTGTTAGAATTCCCGTGTGCTTTTGGACATTCATTGTAATTTACATAAAATAACTAATTTAGAATAGTGAAACTGAATAAATATTTATAGATGATCTTTCACTTATTCATAGTTTTGAAGTAATATCAGACAAATTCAAATACATAAATGAATACACACAGAACCACTTAAGGTATTACACAGCATCATACACTTAACATTGTTCTTTGTCCTAACAATATTACTAAGAGTTATGAAAATGTTTGCATTGTGAATGGACAATAGAGCTATGCAGGAAGATATACATATGTAATATATGATTTTAGAAGTGTATACAGAATTTTTTTTGACATCGTAATAACCTGAGAGTTCCTCTATGAATAGTTTTTTGGGGAATTTTTTTTAGAAGCCCTGATACATGTAATATATTACAGAAAATGGCATGTAAATTAGGTAATGCCTTGCAAGTAATAGGAGAATGTGCTTTGCATTTTAGAGAGTTGTTTAAATGTTTTAGAAGTATAAAAAAGAAAGTTCATTTTTATGTAAGTAAAAAGAAAAAAAGAAAAACAGTGCAACCAAGTATGCCTGCAGACTGTTAATTTGGGAGGGAGGGGTTCGCTAACAGCATTTGTTTTACTATTTTCCATAAAATGGAAAATGTTCTTATTCATAGCCTCTTCTCTCACATTATCTTTGTAATCCTCTGGTCTTTAGCTCTTCTGCTGTTCAACACTAGTGAGAGTTGCCTGTTTGGACTGGCACACTGGCTTCACAAAAAGGCTAAAATCAACACTTATTCCAGTTTTCTTTTTACCTGAATTAAATATTTCATTCTTATAAATATAATCCTCAGTGATTAATTGGACTATATATGTTCACAATAAAAGTTTAGGATGCTTCTGCTAATCCCCAGCTAATTAAAATACATTGTACTGTAGTTCTGAATAGTTTGCAAACACAAATTTTATCCCCACATTCTTTACTTATGGTACAAAGTAATCACAAAGTAAATAGTATTAGCAGAAAAACAAAAATGGTTAGATGCAATGTACCCATCTTTGAGTACTTAGCTAAAATTCAAACAGTTTTTAATTCCTTATGGTTTTTGCTATGGTTGTTGCTATTAGTTCCCAGAAGGATGTGTTGTGTTATCAACACATAAATACTGTTAATCTTTGTTTTTTGGTAATTATTATTGTTAGTCATTGATTTAAGGTAAAAACAAGTCTTTAAAAGAATTTTTTCAGCAACATTTTAAAAAAATATAATCAGTTAACCTTCAAGAAATAGAATTGAAATGAATCAGACTTGCTTTCTTTGAAGAGCCACTTTTTTCTAATGCCAGTTTAAATAAAAGTAACATATTCTTATTAAAACTATCCTTTGGTTTAGCATAATTTTATTCCAGCATGTATTTTCTTAGCTGAAATCATCCATGGGACAAGTAGATCAAAAGGTTTCATTTCAACTTAATGCTTCAGGATTAGACAAACCCCCAATAATGAGTGCTTTATGCGTTATCTCATTTGTTTCATTCCTGTAGACAGACGCAGCATGGTTAAATAAAGATATAAATTATTCTAGTTGCGCCATCTAGTGAATCTTCGATTTTTTGAGTGACACCTTAATGATTACATCAACAGAAACTAGAAGAAAGTCATTAAAATAGAACCAAAGATTTGGTATTGCCATACTGTAGGTGCCTCAACATAATATTGTTGTGTCTTCAGATATAATGTTTTTCACTTTTCCAAATACGAAGTCTGAAACAGTAGAAGTTTTAATACAACTGTTACTTTTAATAGATTTCTGGAAAAGTGCTTAGTCTTTCATTTTTAGTCTATAAAAGGAAAAAAAACAATTCATAGTTTTAGATTACCTTTTTAGAATAATATATAAATATTGGGAAATAATTCTATTTGTAAATAATATGTAGACATGCAGTTTGTGCAGAAAACTCCTGTGGCACTCCAGATCAGGTAGTTTATATTTGTGCTGATTTATATCAACAGAATACTTCTCTGGAGGATTTATCTGCATAACTCAGAATTAGTTTTTAGCTTCAAGCCCTGCACCTGTACTTTGTGTACTGCAGCTGGAATAAAACCAGTTGAGGCATTAAATTCTGATTACTCTTGTACGTTCAAGTGAAAGTGTAGATACAATCGATATATCGCCTACTTTGTGAAGTGATGATCAACAACCTATACCATAGCTTTTCTGAGGAAAACAAAGTTTAATGGTTTTTAAAACCTAAAGCTATAATCCTGTGCATAAATTCCTGGATAGGAAGCCCCATCAAATTCGATGAGAATGATTTCTGTGCAAGCAGGCATAGGACTGGGCTGTGAATCAGGCAAAATGTAAATAACTGTTCTTCTGAAACACATTGGGAATGGAGACTCTCTTCTGCATATTCCAGAAAATCAGACTTCAGGTTCAGTAGAAATAGGTAGGTTAAACCTATTCTTGTACTATCCATTTTGGGAACAGGTCTGGATTTTTTGTGCATACCACCCCTATATGTTGTGTTGCTAATTTATTTATTCTTAAGAGTTATAGAGAGACGTATACATACATGCAGGTTTGTGTAAGGGTATGTATCATTATTGGCTTTGTTTGTTTTTCATTCTTCTGAATTCTGTGCTTCAGATTGATATTTAATGTCTGTTGGATAAATAATGCTGCATATTATTTACTAGTTCATTTTATTAATCACCCTTCATCAATCAGCATTTCAAGGCAGCACACAATAGCTAAAAAAATAAATGCATAACAATAATCAAAACATTAATTAAGGTCCATGTTGCAAACCACACTTTACTGTTAAGGGGATGTATTTAATGAGATGTGTTTATATATGACTAATAATAGCATTAATGCTGGCTGTCTTTCATGGATGGAGCCTTTGTGAAATAATAATGACCAATCTTATTTATTCTCAAGGAAATTCTGGAAAACACTATATGTACATCTTGGAAGATGTACTCCTTAAAAAAGTTGCTTGTCTGTTCTAGAGATTCTTCCTTTTTTTTTTGTCCTTTCAAATAAAGATTATTCACATATTTGCTGTTAGCTGTAAGGCCATAAAACCATTTATATTTATTTCTACTGCGGCGTACTCAACATGTTCATAGTTTTCTAATGTTCTGGAGCCTTATTGGTACCTCTAATGGCACATCCATCTGAATCAAGTGATTATATTAACAGCTTACGAAAAAGTCCGGGGATATCTGTGTAAATGTTTCTATTTAGTTTCACAGTTGAAAAAAAATGTGTGAAAGGAATTCAGTGCGTTTCAGTAAGTCTGGAAATAGCCACATAATAGTATTGTTTTTGAATATTGAATTCTATGGTAATAATTGTTTACAATGCTTTAAAATTCAGTGTTATAGCTCTACATGTTTCAGAGTTCATAATTACCGGTAGTTTCATAGCTTGTCAGGGGTTGTTGCTGTATATAGCCCTGGGTGACCAGGTAGCAGCAGGAGCTATGAGCATCTTTTACCAGTTTCAGTTTATATGCCAGTTACACCCTTTTCTGGAGAAATAAATCCTGTTTCAGTTATTCATGGCCTTGTGATTTCTAAGTTAGATCACTGCAGATGAGCTGTATATGCAACTGCCCTGAATATAGTTTGGAAACTTCAGTTGGTCTAAAACGCAGCTGCCAGGGTCTGTTGATGAGATCATGTTACTTTCATCTTACATTATCTGTGTTGGTTACCAGTTTGTTTCTGGGCTCAAAGCAAGGTGCCAGCCTTGACATTTGCAGCTCCAAAAAGGGCTAGAACCAACATATGTCAAAGATAACCTGCTTCCTTAAGAGCACTCAGATCAATCTCTGTGCTGCTTACTCTACTCCCTTACATTGTCAGATGTATGTTGTGTTGACCACAGGAGGGCCTTTTCCATAATGCCAACTTGGGACACCTTCTCTAGGGAGGTTTGTCCTGACCCTATTAACCTTTTGGTGAGCTGCAAAGACTGGCATTCCTGTTTTCTCTCTCTCTCTCTCTCTCTCTCTCTCTCTCTCTCTCTCCCCCCCCCTTTCCCCCCTTTGTATTCTGTCTGTTATATTGTATGCCTACACACAGAGACTGTGTTACTGGCCTTGTGTGTGTGTGTGTGTGTGTGTGTGTGTGTGTGTGTGTGTGAAATTGGAAACTGTTGCATTTTTCAGTGTGGTTAGTAATTACCATGCTGCTTTTTGAGTTCATTTTTTATTGTTTTCATTGAAAATAATTAGATCTTTATATTTTTGATAATCCACTTAGAATGTCTTATGGTAGAAAAGTGGGGTACAAATGTTAGAAAACAGATAAATTATCCTCTCAGGTAATGCAATTGTATGTCCTTTCGTAATTTCTGCCAGCAAGGCAGAAATAGAGGTTTCAAGCCTAACAGAACATGGAACAAGCCCAGATTCTCCAACATATTCCAGCAAAACAACATACCCAATCAGAGCAAGTCTAACCGCCAGCAACAACAATGATGTCAAGACTATCTACACTGGGGGGCATTCTAGATCAAAAATTCCTAAACCAATGGGTAGCCTACAGAAAGTTCGAAATGAAGATTCTTTCCTCCATCAATGAAAATCTCAACTCCCAAGACCTACTTACATAATAGATCTCCAGGAAATCTACTCACACATAACACAGCAAATACCTATATTTTGCCATTGGAAACACATATTACCAGTTCAGAACCCTCCCATTTGGCTTGGCCTGCGGGCCACCAACACGTTTACCAAGATAATGTTCTCCCTGGTAGCCCACCTCCACATCCAGGGCATGCACATCTTTCCTTAGCTAGACCTGCTAATCTGGGCTCACTCTACAGAGACTAATTTCCAAAGGCCTGGCCTTCCTCTCCCTGGAAAGAATAGAAAAATTCAGTTCAGAAGCTGAGACTCTCATCAAATCCAAGAAGCGGGACCTCATGTTCATGGCTCATGACCTGGGCTTGGGCCTCTCAGCAACACACATCACTCCATAGGCGAAGCACTATGCCCACCCTTCCATACCAAAGGAACATCACATTGAGCAGACATCTATACATCAAGCTGTCCCCTCACCTTCGCTGAGCCTTGCAATGATGGACAGTCAGATTCAATCTTCAGAAGGGCTCTCCCTTTCACGAACCTCCAAGAACAATGATCAGCTTGAAAGCCAGCCACAGGGTTTGGAGCTCACTGCAAAGATCTGGTCAGCCAAGGTCAATGGTCTCCTGCAGAAGCATCAGTGAGCATAAACCACAGCAAAATCCAATATTTACCGACAAAGAGGCACTCGATCTCAGGACCTCCTTTTGGACTGGTTGGAACACAACATCTAGTCAGTCACAGCCAAGCACATTTTAGGCCTCTTGAAACCTCAGGTGTATTGGTTGAGCCTCCAGAGTAATAACAACTACACTCATTGGTTTTTCGGCAACTCCTCAACAAGTTTGCCCAATGTCAGGTGGCTTTCTTTGCCTCCAACAAGAATCATCGCCACCCATGGTTTCCCCAAATCCTCCATTGTGCATTCTCTCCTCCATGGCACATGCTTATCCACACAGAGTCAAATTGTTAAATCCACTCATGATTATTTACATATTTTCATAAAGCAAAATATAAAGAACATAATTCACATTTTTCTAAGCAACCTAAGAATACCAATCAAACAACATATTTCATGAGTTTCTTAAATTGCACCAAAGGGTTTTATAGAATCCTTCAAGTTCCCATACCTAATAAAAATATTTTTTCAATCAAAATGTTATTATTAGCCTGTCAACCTTACTTGTTGCTGAACAAAATTAGTCAATTTGTTCATTTACACCAATTAGGAATATCCACTGAAATATAGAGGTTTTTCTCCCTCGCCCTTACCCCGTAAGAACTGATAGACATTATAGTTACTGTGAGAAAATGAATAATTTTTCAGTCTTCTGTGGAAATTTACTGATTTTACATAACCATACATAACCAAATCTAGATTTTGACCAGTCATTTCTTCAATAATGACAAAAATCAGCTCCAGCATTTCTTTATCCTAGGGCATGTTCAGACGTGTGTGTGTATACTGTAATTCTGATATATAATTATTATTGTGCTCTGACCTAAGGAAGCAAGCAAGTAAAGGGGCAAATGTGCTTTGTAAATCAGTTTGTTTCAATTTACAAGCAGAGATACAGGTATTTCAAAAATATTGCTGCTGTTGCTGCTGATTAAATTTTAATATATAATTTATACCCTTTGCAGTAGACAGTAACTAAATCAGATAACCTGGATTGTATTCCAAGTCATACTCAAAGTAGACCCATTGAAATTGCTGCACTTAAAGTCAGTCATGTCCATTGATTTCATTAGGTCTACTCATAGTATCTCTTAGTTTGATTCAATCCATAATTTCTATTTCATATTGGATTTATTTTCTTGCCATGTAGGAATAATAGTAACCTCACTTCTCGCAGTGAGGGAACCGCCAGAAGGCCCTCAGAGCTGGACCTCAGTGTCCGGGCTGAATGACGGGGGTGGAGACGCTCCTTCAGATATACTGGGCTGAGGCTGTTTAGGGCTTTAAAGGTCAGCACCAGCACTTTGAATTGTGCTCGGAAATGTACTGGGAGTCAAGACTCTTTCCTTAATTTCTATTTTTAGATCATGGCAACTTGAGTGCTGACTGGGGCATGCAAGTCTGATCACATTACACTTCTATTAAAAGATCAAGAAGAGATCTCGATGAGTTTCTGTGCACAATTCAAAGCTGTGGGTTTGACCTTTAAAACCATGGTTGGTTTGGAACCTGGGTCCACCTTTTCCCATATGAACCTGCCAATATGAACCACCTAATGTAACCCCGATTTATAAGAAGCTATTCAAGGGGCAGAGGTGATCCAGGAAATTATATGCTACTTAGTTATGTGTTTTGGGTAAACTGGTAAAAAGCAGTATTAAAGATAAAATTATCAAGTGTATAGAAGAACAAGTCTTGCTGAAGAATAATCAGAATGACTTCTGCCAAGCTAAGGTCTCTCTCAGCTTTTACAGTTCTTGGGAAGTGTTCTTGGACTTTTCAAAAACCAGTACAGTGTAAATGGTGGTGCAGGGGCTGCAAAAGAAAGGGGGAAATTTATAAAAAGCCCATTCCTCCAGCAAGAGCCTCTGCTGGATTGCAGTTCCTTTCTCACGACCACTCTAGTTCTCTACATGTGTGAAAGGACTTGGAGGAGTTTAGAGATGATTGAAGATAATAGGTGACCATTAAGGCATTAAGGGGATGTGGGTGGCGCTGTGATCTAAACCACTGAGATAGGGCTTGCCGATCGGAAGGTTGGTGGTTCGAATCCCCGCGACGGAGTGAGCTCCTGTTGTTTGGTCCCAGCTCCTGCCCACCTAGCAGTTCGAAAGCACACCAAAAAGTGCAAGTAGATAAGTAGGTACCGCTCCGGGGGAAGGTAAATGGCGTTTCCATCCGCTGCTCTGGTTCGCCAGAAGCGGCTTAGTCATGCTGGCCGCATAACCCAGAAGTTGTCTGCGGACAAACGCCGGCTCCCTTGGCCAGTAAAGCGAGATGAGCGCCGCAACCCCAGAGTCGTCCGCGACTGGACTTAACGATCAGAGGTCCCTTTACCTTTACCTTAAGGCCAGCTGAACTTGATTCACACTGCTTAGCAAGTGTTAGGCAACTGTTTTGGTGGGTTTTAGCCTATATATGGATGTTAGGAGTACATTGTCTTATGCTTCATTATACTTTTAGAAAGTTGCTTAGGGTAAGATAATATTTTTGTATGATAATGTTCATATCTTCTTAAGGGCTTCTAAAATATATCCAGCTGGACTGATCCGGGTGGCAATGAGGACCATTTTAATTGCCAGACCTGCAATACAGTGGCTCTTCGGGTTAAGAACTTAATTCGTTCTGGAGGTCTGTTCTTAACCTGAAACTGTTCTTAACCTGAGGTACCACTTTAGCTAGTGGGGCCTCCCGCTTCCGCCACCGCGCCGCCACCCAATTTATGTTCTCATCCTGAAGCAAAGTTCTTAACCCGAGGTAGTATTTCTGTGTTAGCGGAGTCTGTAACCTGAAGCGTCTACAACCTGAAGCGCCTGTAACCCGAGGTACCACTGTACTTGATCGTTTTTCTGACAGTGACATCCAACTGGTGTCCTTCTGATGATGGAAGACATCCGTTGGTGAAATAGGAAGAGAGGCCATTTTCTGCAATCCCCCCCCTCCTTCCAATCTGCTCTAGATGATTGGAGTACCCTCTGGAGCAGATGGGCCATGTTTTGAGGTATTTGGCTATGGGGAGAAATTGACTCAATCCCTGTACTGCTGGCAGATGCCTTTAATTTGTAGAAGGACAGCAATTGCATACCATCTATAACCAGTAAAAATCTTATGTCATTAAAGTGTTACAGGTCAGAAAAAAGATGAAATGAATTGAAATGTGTTTTTGGTCGTTGTTATGACTGTTCTCAAATATTCTGTAATTCAAAAACACAAAAGTAACCATGGCTTTTATTGAGAAGCTCTAGACCCCAGGTGGGCAAAAAGTAGATTAGGATCCACCACTAGATCTTTGGGTGATCTGAAGTATCAGCAAGGATTTCTAACAATGGCAATAGCAAAGTAGGCTGCTGAATTGAAGAAAGCTGCATGTGGAATGGGAGCAGGATAAATTGGAGTGGGGTTTTGTTTTTGTTTTTTGGAAGGATTAAGGCCTATGTTCAGTTCTGGTAATCAAAACCCCTGTATTTTGCACCAGACTCTGGTTGGTAGGTTTTGTTGTTCTAGTTAAAACAAAAACAAAAGCCAGCCTGGAGTCTGCTCATACCTGCTACAGGCTGTTAGCAAACCACTCCTCCGTTGCTGATATGTGGCTGGATAGTCACATGTTACTGTGGAGGAGTGATTTGCTGAGAACTCAGGCCACATGAGACAAAATCAGCTTATCATAACCTGAGACAAAAGGCACATCCCCATATGGTTTTACAGTTGATTAGTTGTATGTTATATGGACAACCAACTTCCTCTTTAACGTGTAGGTTTGGAGGGCTAGTGCTGGTTGTTCAGTGGACCTTTAATTATCTTCACAATGTTGGTGTGGAATTTCTAAAACTTGTCTCCTTACCCTGTTGATAATCCTTGAGATGGAAAAAATATGCCTATCCTTCTGGATGATAGCTAATGAGAAACGTACAGAAAGCAGCAATGCAGACATGAATTCAACACTGGAATATTTGGTTTAGAATTTTTGCATGCATGCAGTATTTTTCCAGCATTGCACTGAAAGAAAAACAGAAATGTTTATTCTCCTGATTTTAAACTGTGACATCTTAAACTTCTCAAAATAGATTATGTGTAATTCCTCAGCACATTCACTTGGAAGCAGTTGTTTCGCTGGAATATTCTTCTAAGTAGGTTAGGCTGAGCATTTCCATTTATGGGCCATATTAAAACATTTTAGGATGTTATGCATTTGCTACCATGCTCAAATAATGGACCAAGAAAGGAAAAGAAGCATCTCCTTTAGAATACCTTAAAAATTCCTACTGGTACATAGAAGTCAAGAAAATTAGCAAAGTATAGGTTACACAAAAACACATGCCTAACTATGAGATAACAATCTCTCTTTTAAACTTATAATTTTGCTATCTTTCAAAAATATGATGAACTGTTCCTATGCAGGTAACAAATCAGTTATGAAGAACAAACTGGCATAGAGAAATAAATAAATCAAATTTAAGCCTCGTAGTTTATTGAATCTAAATTTTGCCTGGTTAGCCTAAGAGCTATATATAAGCAATCCATCTTGTGTTGATAATGGAGGATCTTGAGACCCACCTAATGTTTGCATTATTAAATTTCAGTCTAATGAGCTTTGCTAATACATATTGAAGATGGTTGTAAGGAGTGGAATGTGAATCTGAGCAGGATAATTTGAAAGAAACATAAGCTGAGCATTTTACATGACTCAAGGGGTATAGCTACAATTACATGTATAACCAAAATTGAATTTAAATGGAATTTCTATTATCCTTATCCTGCTACTAGGGAGAATAAAGTGTAAATGAAGTAAAAGTCTTTACAGTTATCAGTGGTTTGTTTTTATTATCTAATTTAATAGATTCTTGTAAAGATATTGCTGGCAGAAAAGTTTTAATATTTCATGACTTTAAATGTACCCTAAGTGTGTCTAAAAGCTTGGAAATGGAAACAGATGTCTCTGTAATTGCTTCTATCATTTCAGAACAACAGTATTTAAATTGTATATTTTAAGAAGGTGTAGCTACTAAATACAAAGAGACATCAGACTTTGAAAGTTGTGGTCATGTGTCATTCATGTACTTCATACTTACTATGTCAATTGAATATTCATATAACTAATGTATTGGTGCAGCAAACTAACGTAGAGCAAAACATACTAGGCATATAATGGATTTATTACATATTAAGGGCTGGTCTAAAGTCTAACTACCCACGTTTTGGTTCTTCATCTTTTGACATGGCAGTACTTTTAAAAACTTAATATTTCATCAACTATAATGCTATTAGAGACTTATTCCAAGTTCACTCATCAGGCAGTGAGATGGCAATAAAAGAGAATGGCCCCTTTGAGACATTAACGCTTTGGAATAAATGATGTGCTAGAACAGAAATTTAATTAATTTACAGAGTATATTGATAGTCCCTTGTTACTGTGCTGTATATTTTTAATCTTCTTTAACATCTGTAGTAAAGTGTTTAAAACCCCTGCAGTTGAGCAACTTGTAGATAATTAAGTAATAAGGGAAGCTGTTTCTAAAGGAAAGGAGACTCTTCTTAGAAGATGCTGTAATAACATGAATTAAATGCTGCTGCTATGACTTGCACTGAAGAAAAATATATGTAGAGGCCCTGATCCATCAAGTGACACTCTGTTGTGTCTACAGAAGGAAACAGGAAGCAGTACAAGGTTTCTTCAGGGATGCAAACTATCCTGCATCCAGCAGACCAGTTGCAAAGTGGGCACCAGGCTATGGCATGCTTTGCTTATGGAGCCCAAACACTGGAGACGTAGAGCCCATGGAAAGGTGCTGGGAAGAAAATGCGTGGTGGGATACTTCAAAGCATCCGCGTATCTCAAAGATAGTCTAAGGAAATGTTCGGCTGCTCTAATGGTTTCTTCTTTCAGCATCATGTATATATTTTATTCAGGGACAAAGTTGGGACAATACCAACAAAGTTTGTCCCAAAATATTCAGGGACAAAGTTGGGACAATACCTTCTTATGTCCACAGTAAATTGCATTTTCCATAGGACACAAGAAGTGTCTTTCTGACCATCCCTTATAAGAAGTTGCTTTATCAGAAATGTTAATTACTGAACAACTAATCCAGATTTTATTTATTTTTAGCTAAAGCTGATGAAGCATTAAAAGCTAAAGAAAGAAGTGAAGAAGAAGCAAAGAAGAAAAAGGAAGAAGGTAATTCAACTATGAAATTTAGATGAACTAAAAGTACTGTTTTTATAGAGAGATAGATACAGATACATACTCAAGCCCTGGTATATGTACAACCCAAACCAAGTCAGTTATTTGGCATACACAGAGCATGAGACCCTGATAACTAGACAAGTCTGAAAGAGAGACATTTTTACAATGTATCTCTCAAAATGAGGACTCAAATTATTCCCCTGAATGGTTAAGGTACTTCCAAAATATCCTTAAAACTGAACTTTTGTATATGCATAGCTCAAAACACATAGTTTATTATTAGAGTCAAGTAGTAGTTGCAGATTAGTAGAAAATAAGACCTTTTTACACCAGAGAAAACATAGGACATACAAATACTTTATTATGGAGATCAGCTTTCCTGCACAGAGTAGGTAAAGTTGAACATGGGACACAATGTTGGGTTGTCTGAATTTTATTACTTCATAACATTTAGTTTCGTGGGAAGAGGTTAGTCCAAAATCACCCAGTAATAATTATCTGTTCTTGCAGAACTGAAGCTTCATTTACAAGTGGGTGCACATGTATGTTTCCTACTAGTAACTATAGATACTGCTGTTCACCTCAGTTTCCTACAAAAATAAAAAATAGTTTCGTGTTCAAGCACCTGAGACAGAGAACTACGATATCTAGGAGAGAGGATTAGCCTTTTGGTGTATTGCATTTTAAAAATAGTAGACAAGTGTTTCTCTGATGGATTGGTACGGAGAGAAGCACTAACAAAATGGTGTAGAATGGAGTTGAATTGCTCATCAGCAGGCACATCCCATACAATATTCAATAGATGTCAATGGATGTTCATAAGATTACATTCTACACATCCTAGTAGCAGCTGCACTATTGGGGGGATAGCATTTTAGGTTAAAATGTTGAGCTTTCATCTTGAAGAAAAATTCCTTGAAGAAAAATTGCCAATCATGCCTTCATTACATAGAAAAATGTTTTTATGGAGTCACCGTAGGTTGTAACATTGGTGGTTGATTCATTGGTAGCCTGCTGTTTTCTCCAATTAGTCTTTTTGAGGTCCCCACAAGTTTTGTGCTAGAAACATGTTCGCGAGCTTTAAAATACTTCCTTGTATGAAACCCTGGTTTTATACAACCTGAAAACTTGAGGTTAGTGAATTGGGATATGTAATTTTTATTCCGACAAAAGCAGACATATTGAGAGAGCTTAGTTCCCTTCTGCCTATAGTAATCCCAAAGGCCATACTGTCTTGTCTCCAAGTCTTCCTGTTCTCTAAATATCATCATTTGGTGTGCATAGTTAAATTGGATGATGGAGAACTTCTCAAACTAGATGCCTAATATACAGGCAATTGAGTGACACAATATACTGAACTTTCCTGATGTGCAATGCGAAACTGAAAATCTAAAACATAATTAGCCTCATAGATTTTAAGCTAATAATTTTATTGTTTCTCAGTAACTGAAGCAGAGGTGATTATAGATGTTCAAATTTCATAAACTTTTCAGTTTAATGATCTATTCAAAAATGGTTGAAGCTTTTTTCCCTTTAACTTCAAAGCACACTGGGCACTCATTACATCTGAAGAAAATCTTTTCTTTTATGTTAATTTTCTAATTAAGTTATCCAGATACACTGTGTGCATGTATTATAATAGACATATAGGCTTCTCACATTTAGCAATGTCCATTGTGACAAAAGATAAAACTGCTAAAGTTATTGCCACCTCTAGGCCAGTACCTCTACTCTTGAAGCAGTAATAACTGAGAACAAGAGTTACCTGCATTATCCCTGCCTTGAGACCCTAGCATGCTTTTAAGGCATCTGGGTAGGTTTTTGTAGTTTTACTTTGACTTAAAGCTTAAATTGGAAAGTATTTAAAAGGGCATTGTGTGAAAGTAAAACTGGATAACTCAACTGTGCTTCATGGACATCCTAACTTCAAAGTGGAATGTAGCTTCCTCTAACTTAGTCTGTCATCTCAATAGTACTCAGCAGGTGATTAAGCACTTTCAAGTCTGGGAGCTTTCATGTAAGAAGTTACATCAGGAGTGTATTAAGATCCCAGGGCAACTTGTTCAACGTGAAAGTGATTTGTTTGCCTTTGTGGAATCTTTATGATGCCAGAGCCTGGTCAACTTAAAAACAGAGGCTAGGGCCCAAAACTCCTCCCAATCCATTCTGTCCTAGGAGCAAAGCACAGATGATGTGGGAGAATTGTGAACACATCAGCCGGGGAGAGGGAAGGAGCTTGGGCAGCAGGTGAGGGGAGAGTCTGCTCCCTGTTGTGCCATTCATTCATTCATTCATTTTCCATATCTCTCCACCACCCCCACCACCCCGCCCTGCCCAGTGGCTATTAATCCACAGGCGAGATAAGACAGGTATCCTATTGTGCCTCCCCCACAGCAAATCTGTTGTCGGGTTTCTTTTTCTTTCTTTCTTTTTTGAGGGTGGGAAATTTCAACCAGAGAAAATGATGTAGGAGAGAAGGGTTAAATACCTCCCACAGCACTGCTGTTCTGAGGCTGCTTTTAAGTTTTTATAAAGATTATTGCAGAGCTCCCACGTCATGACACATGCAGTTTTGCTCCTACAGTAGGTGCAAGTTTACATTCTTTATTCCAAAGTCAATCAGAAGTGGTGTGCTATCTGGCTTTCTAAAATGTCTATCACATTAAGACTATATTTCAAGCCAAACTACGTAAAAGTCCAAAATACTCCTTTCCCATTTGTAGTTCAGTAAAGATATTGTATGATATGCAGTTCATAATCTATTCTAGAGCTATATACTGGTTGCTCAGAGATTTCTTCATTTCCCGTATTGTTCTGGGTTTACAACTGATTCTGAGAGTAAATGAAACTCCAGTTGCGAACCATAACGATACTAACTTAATTATTGGAGAGAAACGGTTTAGTAGTAGTAACAGTAGTTCATTTATTAATTGCTTCCTATGAAGGGCATCCAGTGATGCTGAACGTTGGAAGATTCAGGACAGACAACACTTCACAAAGCACCCGATTAAAATATGGATCTCACTTCCACAACAAATAGTGATGGTCATCACCTTGAGTAACTTTAAAAGAGGGCTAGGCAAGTTATTGGAGCATAAGACATATCAAAGGCTACTAGCCATGATAACTATTTTTTCTATACCACTGTCAGAAGTGGAATAATAATAATAATTTATTTATACCCTGCCCATCTGGCTGGGTTTCCCCAGCCAATCTGGGTGACTCCCAACAGAATATTAAAAACACAATACAGCATTAGACATTAAAAACTTCCCTAAACAGGGCTGCCTTCAGGTGTCTTCTAAAAGTCAGGTAGTTGTTTATTTCCTTAACATCTGAAAGGAGGGCGTTCCACAGGGCGGGCGCCACTACCAAGAAGGCCTTCTGCTGGGTTCCCTGTAACCTCACTTCTCACAGTGAGGGAACCGCTAGAAGGCCCTCGGAGCTGGACCTCAGTGTCCAGGCTAAACAATGGGGGTGGAGACGCTCCTTCAGATATACAGGGCTGAGGCCGTTTAGGGCTTTAAAGCTCAGCACCAACATTTTGAATTGTGCTCGGAAATGTACTGGGATGAAGGTCTTTCAGGACCAGTGTTATATGGTCTCAGCGGCCACTCCTACTAGGAATCACAAGTGGGTAGTGTTGTGCTTAGTTCCTGCTGTTGATCTAGGCATAGTCATCTGGTCAGTCACTGTAAGAACAAGATGGTGGACCAGATGGGTCAGTGGCCTGATCTGGCAGGTTCTTACATCCTTATTTCGAAGTGATGGCTCCATCACTACCATCAATACCTGGCATTGCCGGTAAATGTACATAGTCATCAGTGTACATGGTGCAGCTTTTCCCAACCTAGTGTTTTTCAGATATTTTGGGCTACAACTGCCAATCAGCCTCAACCTCAGTCAGCACAACCATGCTGTCTGAGACTCATGAGAATTGTAATCCAGAATTTCTAGAGGACACCAAGTTAAAGAAGGCTGGCATAGTTCTTTAAAAAGTAATATAACAAAACAAAACAAAAACAGGTCTTTGCCCCAAAGAGCTTACAGTGTGAACTTTCACCAGCAGGGGAAACAATAGTTTCCTGTATTTTTGAAATATGTCTCCGTTTGAAGATTGAATTTTGTAACAAATTCTGCCACTGGTTCAGTAACAGATACTGTCAGTATTAAGAATTCTGCTGATGTAATTTGCTTGAAAAATAATCTGAAATGAAATCCAGGTTGAGACCAAAATACCTTTTGAAATGATTTCAAGGAATTAGCATGTTAGAAAATCATTTAATTGGTGTAGGAGGGGGAAGAAACCAGATAACCACAAAATTCTTATAGGTGCTTTTGGCAAAGCTAGAAAGTTAATATCCGAAGGAAATAAGAGGAAATTGTTGTCTTGCTATTTTTAACTTTTGTTGACACCCCCCCCCACATTAGCCATATTTTATCTGAATACAGGTTGTATCCAACTAAGTTATACACAGAGTAGACCCAGTGAAATTTATGGATTTAAGTTAGTCGTGCATAATTCTTAATGGGTTTACTCTGTGTAGAACTAACATTGGATACAACTTCATATAGTTTATAAACTCTCTGCAGCCAGCAAAAACTATTAGTCGAAAATAAATTTTGATTTGTAATTGAAATTACCGATTCATTGGATCCTTAGCTTTTATTCCCCATGCTTTGGCTTGTATTTAAAATAAATGCAAGAAATTGCCATGCCCCTCTCTCAAGTCTTAAAGGAGCACTTTGGAAAGTAGCAGGATTCTGGAAATGGACAGTTCTAAAAAAAACCTACCTTGACTGCTTTGCTAAGGAAATTATGTGGTATAAAGAAGCATATTGTTTTCCAGCACATGAAGAAAGGTTGTTCTTTTATCTGCCCCTTAGTAATGGTGTCTTAACATTACTTTTATTTTAATTTTATTGCCAAATCAGGTGTGAGATTAGATGTTGGATGTTACATGTAATCTGCTCAGAAATCAAATTATTTGACCTCCAAGCCCACCACTACACCCTCCTGCTGGTTTGCTGTTACATATGCGGCATTTTCCTGTCATGAATACAAATGGAGGACAAATTAGAATTTACAGACAGCTGACCTGAGCTACAGATTAGAGACTAGGGGGCTTGTGCTACTTTAAATGTTTTAATTATCACAGTCCCTATAACCAGTTAAAGGACTCCCTCACAAAAATAATTTTTGTAGCAGAGGAAGGGAGGTGTGAGAGATTTCCCCCATCTAATTTGAATTTGACAGTGCCAAATTGCACTTCCATTGGAGCTATGCTAATTTTCCGCATAAAATTAGGTCTATTAATAAAAATACACCACTTTTACAAGAATGTTTTCAATGGCAGAGGGTGTTTTAATTTGGGACTAACTGAAAACAGCATTTAAATTTTATTTATGATGGCATCAGGATTTATGACAGCTTTATTGGCAGACCTGCTTTTCTTTAAATTCTAGGCCTGGCTAGTCAAACTCAAAAGTAAATTAAATATGTAGCCACAAGAGCACTGTGATAAGGTGCAATATAAATACTGCTGAAGAAGAAAATGGTACTTTTCCATATTAAAACCAGGCATGTTGGATTACTGCTATGAGATGCTTAAACGGTTGACTTTAATATATCGTGCATAATACAATTAAAAGTTTTCCTGATTTATTAAAATGGAGCTGCTCATGAAAACATACAATTTGAAAAATGTGAAGTGAAAGATGATTAAAATATCTGACAGTGATAACACTATTTTGGTACCGGGAATGAATCAGTGTGTAAAAGATTTAGAGGGGATTATAGGGAAAAGACATTTGTAAAAGTGATCTTAAATATCAAAGGGGTAGAGTGAAATAAGGACTCGTTTCTTTGAATTCAAGAAATAATATTGACTAATGCTAAATGAATATGTTATCCTGATGCCTTCATTCTTGAATTTGCATTTTTGTTTCTCATGTGTGTTGGCCCAGTGTTGAATTGATTAGTTATGCCTAGCTAGTAAGCAGTGAAACATTTTATATACACTTGGGAAATAAATTTGGCAGAAAATCAGCATGAGTAGATTTAATTATCGCTCTGAGACCTTTCCCTTTTCTAGCTTAGTGATCCTGAAACTCCATGTGTTTCACTGAAATCTGTGTGGACGCTAAGCTTCGCTTCCCAATTTGTTCCTCCACACAATGATAAGCCAAGCAATTACTGCTTTATTGATTTTTCATCATGGCAAATTTAAAGTTGATTTTTCCCTGAAAAGGCAGGGGTGATTAAGTGTTTCCCCTCAGTTTAGTACAAGAGAGCTGTGTGGCAGAATCTAATATCCTGAGGTCAACCTCTGCAGGGAGATAATACGCTGTCTTGGCCACGTGTTAAGGAGAGAAATCAGGGCTACAAATGTGATAGGATATATGTGGAGACAGTTTAATTTGCTCCATTTATATGAACAATTCACATGGTCCTTGCTTGGAAAACATTATATTGAATAGGCTTGGAAATAAAGCCCACGTGGGCAGAAAGAAAGGGTGAGTACAAATCAGCAGAATGCTTACTAAATTGTTCTTTAGGGAAGATAACTGTAGTTTCAAAATATTTATAAGTAACATTTGTAAATATTGTTTCAGATTCATATGGTAAGATCTTTAATACAATACCGAAGGGCTTCATCTAGCACCTTCAGGATGTTTTTTCTTTAAGTAAGAAATTAAGAATCTGGAGAGTATGGACATTCCAGTTGCATTCTGTATCATTCATGCAGTTAATGCTTTGTGTAACATGTAGGTTTTTAAACGCACCATTCTCTTTGTTATTCTGACAATGAGACCTGTGATGTAAGGTGATATAAGGTGATTTTTAGTTCCATTCTACAGATAGGAATCATAGAGTTGGAAGGGACCCCAAGGGTCTTCTAGTCCAACCCCTCGCAATGCAGGAATCTCAACTAGATCATCCATGACAGATGGCCATCCAACCTCTGTTTAAAAACCTCCAGTGAAGGAGAGTCCACCACCTTTCATGGGAGACTGTTCCACTGTTGAACAGCTCTTAATATTAGAAAGCTCTTCTTTGTGTTTAGTGGGAATCTCCTTGTAACTTGAATCCATTGGTTTGGGTCCCTCCAGAGCAGGAGAAAACAAGCTTGCTATAACCTCCATGTGACAGCCCTTTAGACTGCAAGTGTGGAAATTACAGAAGTGCATGCTCCTTCAGAGATAGAGATGGGATAGGGATAGGGATAGGGATAGGTGTGTGCGTCCTGCACATAGAATGGCTAGAACTAGCAGGATTCTAATGCAGCCTTCTCTCTGATACTTAGTTCAAAGAATATTATTTTATTTATACTAAAGAGAATTCAGTCTTGCTAACCCCCATCCTGCAGCCTCCATGCACCAGCAGGCTTGACCAAGGTTTGTAGAATTACTTTTTTTTTTTAAAGAAAAACCCTAAGAGGGGCACCAGAAACAGTTCAGTGGGCAATGTTATGCATGGTTGCAGTAGATGGTCAGAAAACCAGAGGGGAGGCAGTCATGTGTGGTCATGCTGGAGTCTCCCCCAAAGGGTGTCACCATCCCCTACCGACCCAAGCCATCCAGTTCTCCTGTCATCTTTGCAGGCGGTCAGGACAGGTACAGCAGCGGCAGTGCAAGTTACCTCCACACCACCCCATCAATGTGCCTCAACTCTGACCTGGAGGGACCACCTCAAGAGGCCTATACCATTCAAGGACAGTATGCCATTCCACAGCCAGATCTGAGCAAGCTGCACCAGTTGGCAATGCAACAGTCACACTTTCCAATGTCTCATGGCAACACTGGATTCCCTGGTTTGGATGCATCAGCTCAAACTATTTCTCATGAACTCACCATTCCAAATGATCTGATTGGATGCATCATTGGGCGTCAAGGCGCCAAGATCAATGAGATTCGCCAGATGTCTGGGGCGCAGATCAAAATTGCCAATCCAGTGGAAGGATCTACTGACAGGCAGGTTACCATAACTGGATCTGCAGCCAGCATTAGCCTGGCTCAATATCTAATTAATATCAGGCTTTCTTTGGAGACTGGTGGAATGGGAAGCATCTAGGACAATGCAACCGCCTCACTTATTACCTGTTTCTGCTGTTCATCCCCATGATCCATCTGTGTAGTTTCTGAGCAGTCAGCGATTCCAGGTTTTAACTAGTTTGTAAATTTTCAGTTCTACATGCTTTACCCATCCACTCATGGTTGTTTTTTTTAATTGCAGCATTTTAATTCCCTTTCTCTGTTCAGCTGTTAAAATGCTGATTCATATTTTAGTTTATAAGCTTCTCCCCCTTTCTTGGCTCATGAAGTTTTTCTGTTATGTCATGAGATGTAAGAGTGGAATTAATACATTTCTGTTTACTTCTGTAATGTCAGAATTTTTCTTTTTAAATAAAAAGATGGACTGGGGAAAAAAAGAAAACCAGAGGGGAGGGAGAATGGCGTATCCCAGAGGAGGGCATGGCTGGATGGGACCTTGGACAGGAGCTTTCCACACAGATACATTTCACTGCTAGTCCTATTTGCTTAGTTACTAAAAAAAATGTAGATATTTTTCCATTTTAGAATACAGAGGGCAGATTCCATGTCTCAGTGTTCTATGATAAATTAAAGTAGCATATTGGGATGAAGACACAGCCAGACCACTTCTGATATACTAGCTTTCCTGAGCATGAAGGTTTTGACTTGTGGGATTTGAACCAACCTCCACATTATGAAGTGGTACGGTCCCAAGATTGCAGCGCATCAGACTTTTTGGGTGCATTAACCAGGCATTGTGTTCACTCAGGTATCCTTCCTACATAAAATTTTACATAGTCTTCTCCTGCATAGACAACTCCACGAGAGGTCTGGAGGGTGGAAACACAAAAACGGGCTTTTTCTGTGGTGGCTCTCAGCTTATGGAATGCTCTCCCCCGGGAGGCTCGCCTGGCACCCTCATTACAGTGGTACCTTGGTTTACGAACTTAATCCGTTCCGGAAGTCGGTTCTTAAACCAAAGCGTTCTTAAACCAAGGTGTGCTTTCCTATAGAAAGTAATGGAAAACTGATTAATCCGTTTCAGATGATGAAAAACAACCCCTAAAACAGCAACTTAACACGAATTTTACTATCTAATGAGGCCATTGATCCATAAAATGAAAGCAATAAACAATGTACTGTACTGTACAATCAATAAAACAGTATTGATGATTTAAAAAAATGAAAATGTGATTTTCTTTCCCCCTTACCTGCACTGATGATAGTCATTGTTTGAATGGGGGGTCGGGGTCCTCTTCCAGATTCACAATTGGTGACTGCTCTCCTGCCATTCCTTCCATTGCTTTTTTTACACCACTGCCACCTAGTTCAGATTCACTGGATCTTTTCCTTACCAAAAATTGAGACTTGCTTTTGCTGATGTTTTAAAACTTGTCTAAAGTGAGACATTACGTTATCATTGAAGGTGTTAGTGGCATGACTTACAGCAGCTTTATCAGGGTGATTTTTTCAGCAATAGTTTGCACTTCAGCCCATTTTGCAAACATTTCTTTGATTGTTGCTGTAGACTTTCTCTGCTCTCATCCTCCGAAGATATTTCCTCAGTTGCCACCTTTTGCTACTCCATCAGAATGTTTTGAAGTTCTGTGGTGAGCGCAGTCCTGTGCTCCTCCACTAACTCCTCCACATCAGCACCACTCACTTCCTAGCTCATGGAATTTCCCAGAGACACAATATCCTCAACAAGAGGATCATCCTCTTCAACAGCCTCTGTTACATGTTCTGGGACAGCTTCTGGCCACAATTTCTTCCATGCTGCCTTCAGTGTTCTCTCCATGCTTCATCTATCATATGTAAGCAGTGGAGGATATTAAAATGATTCTTCCAGAACTCTCTCAGGGATAGCTCTGTGTCTGAGGTCACCTCAAAGCACCTTTGGAACAGTGCTTTGGGGTAAAGCTTCTTAAAATTAGATATGATCTATTGGTCCATGGGCTGGATGAGAGAAGTTGGGGGGGGGGGCAAAAACTTTACACTGATGAACGCAAACTATTCCAACAACCCATCCTCCAAGCCTGGAGGGTGACCTGGAGCATTATCCATAAGAAACAGGCACTTCATTGGAAGATTTTTGTCCTGGATGTATTTTTTCACATTTGGCCCGAACAATTCATGAACCAACTCAATAAAAAATTGCCTTGTTACCCAAGCTTTGTTGTTCGCCCTCCACATCACATGCAATTTGCTTTTTATGACATTGTTCTTAAATACAGTGGGACCTCGACTTACGAGCGATTCGACTTACATGTTTTTTGACTTATGAATGACTTCTGGGAGAAACAAAATGGCCACCACAACTGAATTTTTCGACTTACGAATGGAAGTCGCGGCCGCTTTTAATAGGATTTTTTCGACTTACGAATTTTTTTCGCTCAATGCATTCCTATGGGGATTCGACTTACGAATGTTTTCGACTTACGAAAATTGCGTCGGAACGCATTATCGCCATAAGTCGAGGTCCCACTGTATCCTGGGGTTCTCAGAATGGTAGACTAGCAAAGGCTTCAACTTAAAAATCTCCACTTGCATTTGCACAAAATAAAAGGGTTAGCCTGTCTTTCATGGGCTTGTGTCCTGGCAATGCTTTCTCCTCCTTTGTTATGTAGGTCCTCTTTGGCATTTTCTTCCAAAAGAGGCCTGTTTCATCACAGTTTAAAACTTGTTGGGGAACGAAGCCCTGCGACTCAACATAATCTTTAAATTCCAAAACAAATCGGTCAGCATCTAATTTGTTGGCACTGGCAGCTTCACCATGTCTCACAACACTGTGGATGCCACTTCTCTTCTTAAATTTTTCAAACCACCCTCTGCTTACCTTGAAACTCTCAACCTCAGCACTTGCTCCAGGGGTGTTTGCGATGAGGTTGGCATGCAAATGTAAAGCTTTTTCACAAATTATGCTTTCAGAAATGCTGTCACCGGCCACCTGTTTTTCATTTATCCATATTAAAAGCAATTTTTCCATTTCTTCCATTGTCTGTGTTTGTTGCTTGAGTGTTTTAACACCCTTTGCAACACTGGCCCCCTTAATGACATATTTGTTTTTTAAGATGGCACAAATTGTAGATTTGGCCATACTAAACTGCATTGCCAGATCACTTACACCAGGGGTCAGCAAACATTTTCAGCAGGGGGCCGGTCCACTGTCCCTCAGACCTTGTGGGGGGCTGGACTAGATGGGGAGGGATGAACAAATTCCTATGCACACTGGGAAGAATGGGTCGGGGAAAGGGCAGGCGTAATAAAATAAAATAAAATAAAATAAAATAAAATAAAATAAAATAGTGTGCATTAAATCGGGGTGGGCAAGGCTCCTCAACAGACTAGCTCACCCACCACCACACTGCTCATCTTCCTGCCACCCCCCCAAAACACACACAGAGAGAGACCCACAATCACCCCACGGAGAAAAGGGTGGCAAGTTAAATATGCAGAGAATGGCTGAGGCGAAGGAGGGATGGTGATTCCACAGAAGCGGCACCAGGAGGGAGCTGGAAGAAGAGGCGAGGGGGGCAAGTAGTCCTCTTCCTCACCCACCCCAGCCCCAGCCTCCTTCTTGGTTTGCTGCCACACCCCAAAGGGCTGGCGGTGGTGGCGCAAAATGGGCTTCCTCCCTGCCTAGAAAAAGAGATGCCGCCACCACTGCTGCTGCTTCTTCTCGTGAAGCGGGTAGGCAGAGTGAGCTCGTCCGCTCCGCTCTCTGGCCCACAGGAGGACCGGGGCAGCGGAAGCGGCGGGAGGAAGATTATTATTATTATTATTACTACTATTATTTCCCCAATGGCCTGACTTGGAGGGAGAACAAGAGGAGAAAGGCTGGTGAGAAAGCAGAGAGAAAGAGAGGGAAGAGGATTTTTGTCCTTCCACCATCTAACTCCGCACGCACGCTCAGCTTCCGGGGGCACAAAACAATACAAATACTAATGCTAATGATATCAGGGTAAGTAAGCAAGCAAAGACGGCCTGGCCATCTACCCGAAACGAGTGGGGGGCATGTGAAGGAGGCGAGCGGTGCCGCCCAGACCCGCACCTTTTCTTGTTGCTGGAGCCGCCCGTCATGATGCAGGGCTGCATGGCGGCTGCAGCGCTGCCGCCGAAAGCCAGCTTGACTGCCTGGACGGAGCTTCCGCAGGCGAAAGGAGAAAGAGGACAAGCGGCGGAGGCTCTGGCAATCAAACAGCACGCCTTGTTTACCTCAGCGCGGTGCGGGGACGTTTCTGCCAATCAAACGTCGCTGAGGTAAACCAGGTGCGGCGTTTGATTGGCAGAGACATCACTGTGCCACGCTGAGGTAAATCAGGCGCTGCCGCTCGGCCTCTTCCACCCGTCGCCATAGCCGGGAGTCTCAGCTTTGTGGCAGGTTCTTAAATGGCTGGGCAGTCCTGATCCAGCCCGGGGGACGTAGTTTGCCGACCCCTGACTTACACGGACCCCACTTTCACGCTTGGAAATAATTTACTTCTTTACCTCTTGGAGTCATCATGGTTCTCTTGCCTTTGCTGCTTTTATCCATGTCAGCAGTCCCACTGACAATCAATAAGTAGCTGAACTGGGTCCCACACAGTCCCCAAAACAATGGCACAAGGCAGAGTCCCCCCAAAGTCCCCAAAACGAAGGAGCAAAGCAGAGACAAAGGCACAAGGCAGATTCCCCAAAACAAAGGAACAACACGGAATTCCAAAATTTTCCACTCACCACCTCCCACAGGGTGGGGGGTGGGGCTTACCTGGCCAGGTGCCACTCACCTTGCTACCAGCTGGGGGTGGGGCGAGGGCCAGTAAAGGGCTGATGCTTTTCGGCCCAGGCTCACTTTGTTTTCTTACCAGGTTCACCGCTGGACTTCGCTCTTGGTCTTGGTTAGGTAAGTGTTCCTCGTCGGGGTTTGGAGCTGCAGTGCGGCCTGCTGGGCCTCATATGGCCGGCACTTCTTCCGCGGCTTCGGGGGCGGGATGAGGGCCGCGGTGCGGCCTGCTAGGCCTCCTGTGGCTGGTGCCTTCTTCCCCCAGCAGTGGGGGCCGAATCTGGGCCGCACAGGTTGCACGGTCTAGCTCAGGGTCGCGGGGCTGCCTACTGAGGCCTGCGGCCAGAGCCTGGCAGCAGAGGCTGAATCGAGGCCACACAGGTGGTGGGGCCTAGTTCCGGGCCGTGGCGCGGCCTGCCGAGGCCTCCCACGGCTGAAGCCCGCATATTCGCATTCCCCCAAAAAATAAAATACGCAAACCGGAACACTCATTTCCGGGGGTGAAGTGTTCATGATCCAAAAAGTTCGTTAACTAGGCTGTTCGTAACCCAAGGTACCACTGTACATATCTTTTGTTTCTTGGTCCATCTAGCTCATGCTCGCTAAGAGAGACTCTACAGAATGTGTTGAATATATAAATGCATTAATTTAAGTTTGCTTGGTACAGATATTATCAGGAGCAATGTGTGTAAGAAAGGGACAGTAGCTTGTGTTATAGACTATTTACCAATATTCATGCAGTAACTTCCGCTAAATGTGATCTCATAGCTCTGACTTTTTTCTTGTTCCTTCCTTCAGTCTATAAGTTAAAGGATTTTACCCACTCTTCACTAACATTAAATAATCTTTCACTTTCACTTGAAGTACTTTTCTGTTACTTCAAAAGGACGTTCTCTTTTGGATAATCTACAGGCTTCTTAGGAAGGTCTGAATATAGGTATACAATATATCATTTCTGTCCTAGTAATTTTGTGCTGAATAACTGATCACATACTGATACTTACAGAACTCAGGACAAGGACACTCAGCATATTACATTAAGGACAACAGTTAGAAATTGCCTTTTATTTAACACTTCTAAACCACTATTCCCTGCAAATTGCTGAATGGTGCACATTCAAGGTCAGTTTGCATTATGCTCTGCAGCACGTGGATTGAGTGAAGGCTTCTTTAACTTGCCTTGCATGTTTTATTAAACTGTGTATGATGAGTCAAGATGAAGCATCTACAGATCTCATGTCACTCTCATGGGCAAAGGGACTGAGCCACATGATGTTTTGATCCATAGTGATGTCCACCACCAAAGGAAGGTGATAACCCAAACAAGGTGGAAATCAGTAGGCCAGGAACCAAAAGGGAAGGTAACAGATGAATAGGGTAGGCAAAGCAAGGATAATGACCAAGGTTAGCTAAGGTAGGAGTTACACAGTGGTTTCTTAGAGTAACTGGAAGATATGGCAGCCTGTCTGCTTTATGCTGTACTTGGACTGTTAAAGGGCTGGTGTGTTCTTCTAGACAGTGGCGTTTCAAGCTGTGAGGACTCCCTAGAGCAGGGGTCAGCAAACTTTTTCAGCAGGGGACCGGTCCACTGTCCTTCAGACCTTGTGGGGGGCCGGAATATATTTTGAAGAAGAAAAAAGAACAAATTCCTATGCCCCACAAATAACCCAGAGATGCATTTCAAATAAAAGGACACATTCTACTCATGTAAAAACACGCTGATTCCCGGACCGCCTGCGGGCCGAATTTAGAAGGCAATTGGGCCAGATCCGGCCCCCGGGCCTTAGTTTGCCTACCTATGCCCTACTAGAGGAAGGCTCAGGGGTCTCCTGATCCTCCAAGGAGTCTGTGGTCTGGTCATCAAGAGTCCAGTGGCAGGAAGATCTCCTCAAGGTTCAGTGCATGAGCTGTGCCAGCAGTTTCACAGAGGAACGGTTGGGGAGTGGTTCCAACTCCTCAGGACTACTGTTGTGGAAGGATCTACATTTGAGGATTACTGGTCTGGGGCCCTTTAATTGAGCTCTGTGAATTTAAATTGCTACATAGCTTCTCCTGTATTTGTTCCACCAAAGAAAAGTGCAAGAAACTGAGGAGCACTGGCCCTGCTTTGTCTTGCATCTACTACTTTGTATTTTCACTTTTGGAAACTACTTTTGAGATTATGTTCACTCTTAACAATATCTAGATCAGAGGCAGACATTGCAATATCTTCCACATGTTGTTGGATTACAACTCCTATCAGCCTCAGCCAGAATAGCCAGTGGTCACAGGTGGTGGAAATTGTAGTCCAGCATCACATGGGGGGCACCACATAGGCTTCCCTTATTTAGATTTAAATTTAGCAAGGTATGGGAATCATTTTACTTTACTCTTCTGATTGTTACTGCTCATATTGTTCCCTAGTTCAATTGGCATTGAAAACTAGGCATAACTTGCTACAGGAGGATTCAATTGCATGAGGTCATACCACGTGGCACACATAGCTGTAATAACTTAGAGTGCAGTACTCAATGATAAGAAAATATATTTAGATGCCCTTAAGTTCATTAGAGATTGCCAAAGGTCGCACTTTATGTTCCGCTAATTTTATTGAAGTTTATTGTTATGGCAGTGACCTGAACTCTGGCTGTGTGGCCTTTAACACATAGTGTATATATATTCTGCAAGAAATTCAATTTTAATTTTAGATAACATATGGTTAAGTTATTGCTTCATTAATCAAAATCGGTTGATCAACTGTAAGCTCAAGTAACAAAAGTATCTAACTTGAATGAAAGCAGGTTTAAATGCTCAGCAGAAATTTCCATATGATATTGTGTAAATTAAATGCATATATGGCTCCACTATACAAAAAGCAGGATTTCAAACTGTTCAATTAATGCCTAACAAATGGCATATTTTAAGCAATATCTGAGAGCCTCCAACTGCACCCTTCATGTCCCTGGAGAGCATAGATGTTGCTTCATTAGGCCGACATAACCACCTGGTGTTGAATTTCCAGTGTCTTGAGTATTTGTAACATCTGGTACATACTGTGATCTCCTTTTACGTATGTTTCATCTTTTATTGTAATTTTATGACAAATGGATTAATTAATATGGTGTACATTATTTGAGATATTCAGCTTAATATAAAGCAACATTTAGAACACAGATGCACCCAAAAAAATGAAATACCTTAAGAAATGTTGCTAATATTGGTCAAGTCTTAATGTTATTTTGTGGCAACTGTTGTTTGTGGTTAACTATGGATTATGGCCACCAAAAATTGCATGACGGTATGTAAATAAAAATCTTCACCTGTTTTCAGTTTTTAAATTTTAAGATTTCTTCTTAAACATAAAAAAAATAAACTGATCCCTTCCTGCAAGCTCTTCGTCTTCACCTTGACTGCTGCTAATTAGACTGAATATTCTTGTGTACTTTAAATTTTGCCTTTCATAAAGTAGTTAGAAGAATGATTGGCCATTTCATAGTTTCCATCCCCTCCTTGCCCACCCTTTCTTTGCCTTTCAGAACTTCCTTTCATTTTACCTAGCCTTCTCAGTTATGCCGTACTGCCAAGTTGAAGATGTTTGGATCGAGTCAGATGGTTTTTCTTTAGTATGTTTTGGACGTTAGGTTCAGTTAGCAGGAGCTCATCGAGAATGGAAAGAAATCTCTTGTAGGCAAGAACTTGAGGCCCTTCTTTGTATGGTAGTATGGGCTGGGAACTGATTGGGGGAGGGAGAGTAGTTGGGAAGTTGATTGTTGAGGAGTATCTGGAATTGTCCTTGTTCCCAAAATAACCACCACATCTGTGAAATTTCACAGGATGTTTCCTAACTTGCAATCACTGATACAGAACAGTATCTCCATCTCAGTCTATAAGTACACAAATAACTAATCAGAGGTCTAATATTTCTGTTGTAAGTTGTTTGTGGTGTGCTTGAATTTATTTATTTTTTATTTGCCATGAATATGCTATATGGCCCTGGCTGTAAGTTACTTATCTGTCTCAGTTCTCCAGCTGTAAAATTGAGGGAGGAGATGGACTGATTCATTTAAGAATGTGTATTGGATTGCTTCAAATGGAACAATTTATTTCTGTTTCCTTACTTTTGTTGTGCAGATATCATTAAACACTACTTGTTGTACACTTTGCCAAGTGCATTGTGGTACTTGTGCAACAGTTTCTAGAGTGGTGCTTTCATATTACTTGGCTTGTGATAGACTTGCCAAAATGGTGGGCCACCATTTTTTTTTTAGTATAATGACCACAGAATGCTTGAGGTTGGATTGGAAGGGAAAAAAGTCAAATTTTCTTCAGATGTGAGAAAGGGGCAGAGACTGCTATCTTTAATGTATTGGCTCCTGGTGCTGCTGCTTGATCATGGCTTGTTTAACTATTTGGAATATTATATAAGTCAAAGGGACAAATTTTAATAAGTGCTGATCTGATATAAATAATTCACCAACTGCAATTTCATCATTATAAAAATCACGGACATTTTTTGTGAGGCATTAAAACGTGCTTATATTTTAATCACCAACAATAGGGTTTTGCCAGGAAGAACTTATTCTTCCTCTATTTTTGGGGGGTTTGTGTTTTTCTAATATATCCAGATGTGAGATTGCTTGTATAATAATATTGTGAAGCTGAAGTTCTAAAAAAGAAGAAAGAGAGAAAATAGCAACTCTGGAATGGCAATATGTCAAGAAACCTCTGCTATTTGTTAAAAGCTGTCTTCATTTTAACGGTTATAAAAATGAGAAGTGTCCTTAATATTGGGCTCTATTGATCAGTAAAGGTCAGGGGCAGGCTGTACATTGCATGTACCTACCATTGCAGAGTAGCCGGCTAGCTTATAAAAAAAAATGTTCCTTTTTGTGAAGGCCATTTTCCTGCAGTCATAGAGATTCCCCTGCTGCCATGTACCGGTAGCCTTAGGATAAGGCTATCAGTGGCTAGTAGCCATGATGGTTATATTCTGCCTCTAGTGTTGGAGGCAGTAGGTTCCTGAATACCAATTGCTAGGAACTGCAAGGTCCTGCTTGCATGCTTCCCATAAGCATCTGTATGACCACAGTAAGAAGAGGATGACCTGATCTGGGTGGCCTGATCCAGGAGGGTTCTTCTTCTACTAGATATTACTGGAAATGAAGGATTGGGTCTGCATTGATTGACATGAGAGGAGAATTCCATCCAGTCCACATACCTTTTCTCTCCTATTTTCCCTTGATCCATTTGTAATTTATTTGATTATCTAGATATTCTGTGTTAAAAAATTGTCTCTACTATCAAAGTGTGACTTAACATTAAGCCTGTTTTTGACTAAAGGTTACATCCAAGTCTTACATTGCCGGGGGGGGGGGGGGACAACGACCATCTTCCTGCCAGCAAAGGAGGCAGAGAAGCATGTCTTAGTGGTTCTTTGTTCCTGATCGGCTGCCAAATGATCTTATTTTACAATCCTGCTGATGGTCACAAACTAAGGGTTTAGCAGTAGTGGGTCTTAAATACAAAGCTTCAGAAAATCTGAAGTAATAGCTGTCAGTTTGAAAGGATATGATTTCAGAGTTGCATTATTTACAACATTTTCTTCACAGACCTAATGCAGCAAAGTCATAAATCTGTTTGTGAAATTACATCTGGCTTTGGAAGTACTGAGGTCTTACCAATTTAGCATTGGCTTGATTGCAAGTTCAAAATTGAAGAAAATGGGCTGTGAAGGAGATTTTGTGTTAAAACACTGTTATTCTTCATGATTAGCAGAAACTGCAAAGGGCACCCGCAGCTACCTCACAAGATGAAAACATAAATCCATATTATTAGTTTAATATGTTTTAAAGGGTTTTTCAGGCCGAAAGACCTTCCTTAAGAGTCTACAGATGTTCTACAGCTGCTTTATTGCCAGTTGGCTTCAGAGAACTGTCTGGAACCTCTGATTATTGGGTTCATGAACATTTCTAATACAGCCCTTGTCCTCCCAAGTTAGATATACCACTATATGTGATTTCTGGCATATTTCTGGAGTATTTGTCTTCCTTGTGTCATTATCGCATCACAATGGAATTTCTAATAAATGGAGCCCAAGGTAATTAATTATGGAAATAAGATCCCACGTGCTTAAAGTGCATGAATAAGTAGCTTAAACTCATCTTCAACGTTTAGGTGAATTATATAAACAGATGGTCAGCAATACCTTGGGCAAGTTATGGGTTTCATTTAAATTCATGGTTCTTAGAGAAGCCTTTAAATATTTTATAATTACCTGGAAGATGATTATTTTTAATAATACTGCAGCACATCTCTACATAAGGCTTCAAACATTATGGGTTGGATGCTATGAGCAGCAAATGGACTTCTGCTCAGGCGCCCCTACATTTTTTATATATTGTCTTTTAGATTAAAAATATATGTATGTATGTGCCTATTCCCTTAACTCATGTCGGCATGAGATACCTGTAGACTAAAATGCATCATGAATATAAGTACCTCATTTAAATTTCTGAGGGTTAGGCCTTAAATTTCCATTTATTTGCACCGTTTGGCCTATTGAGGTTTTCATTTGTCAAAATTGTTAGCTCTTGGGTATTAGTTACGCAAATATTGATGTGTAGCTTTGGCCTGTTAGCTATCAATTGAAATCAGAAAATCAATGGTCTTAATAGTTCCTTATTACATAGTTGATGCATTTGCAAGGCTAAGTTGAGTACTGTCAGTGAATAATCAATTCAGTCAAAAACTATTACCTGATCACTGCCAGAAACAGTTTCCTATAAATACACCAATATATTATGTGAGTGCAACACCCTGTAGTGTATTTAAAAGAGAGGAATAACATCAAGCTTGTCATTCTAATATGTGCTCAAAACTTGTGGGGAAATGACAATTTTAACATTAAAAAGCTAATATAAAGGTAGTAGATTGATCACTGAGTGAAGCAGACCAACAAGTGAAGCTGCTTGCTCCAAATTTAGGCACAGATTGTAGTTGAGGTAACATTGCAAACCTTCCAAAGACAGGATGATCAGTGCCATGCTCAACTAACTATTATGGAGCCATTTGCTAATTCAGACAAACACAATCACACACAGACACAATCCATCCACCCTCTCTCTTTGTGGTTGGCCCTCAGCATGCTAATCATTAGTAGCACAATGGAGGAAGGTCTATATGCCCATCCTATACATGCATCCAGTCACCCTGCTATTTTTAGGGCCAAAGTATGTTGATTGTTCAGGTTGTCAGTACACATTCTGTCAATACATCTCTTTGCTTTGATAGATATATCCATGGATTGCTCTAGTTTGCTTGGAATTATTTAGTATGAAACATACAGGCTACTAATGTATTTGGCCAGCTTTATACAGTACACAAATGTTTAATCCTTGACCTCCTTCGGTTTAGTACCTGTGCAGCAATATTTAAAGGTCAGGGTGCTCTTACTGGAAACATTCCAAAGCTGGTTTTCTGGTGGTGGTTGTCACTGTAATTTGTTATTTTTAAATCACCTATACATGTGCTTTGTGCTATACAATATTTAAAAATTGCCTTGGGTCTTGCCCACAGTCTTTTACACATGCTATGCCTGCCCTCCATGTATATCGGTCAGAGGTTGATCTTGCCCTTAGATTGTAGGCAGAACAAAGATTGCCGAATGAAAAGTTTCTGATGTAAATTATCAGTTTTGCAGGCATTACATCACAAAGCCTTTATGGTTTGGGTTTTTTTGTAAGTATAATAAACATGTTTTTCTCTGTCTTAGTTGTTTCACAAACACATCATATGCTAATACTGAACATTCACCCCCAAATGTTCCTTTAAGATAGGGGTGGGGAACCTTTTAATGTGCAAACACCATATTACTTCATAACCTTCTGGAATCTGTGTACCAGTGTTGGGTGCGGCCAATGTAAAAAGTGGATATACCTCTTCTTACAAAACCCACACATATGTGTTCTCACATATAACCAGGGCTTTTTTTCAGCTGGAGCTCACTAGAACTGAGTTCTGGCACCTCTCAGGTGGGTGCCATTGCCACTCTAAAAGAACAAGGTAGGTGTTCATGTTGAGTTCTGGCACCTCTTTTTCTAGAAAAATAGCACTGTGTGCATATAACACACAGCAATTGATTCACACCCACACCTATTTCTCTCTCTCTCTCTCTCTCTCTCTCTCTCTCTCTCACACACACACACACACACACACACACACCATATATTGTCACTTCCCACCACCAAGCAATTAGGCTTGAAGAAAGCATTGGAGCTTTTCCCCCAAGCTAAATTGCTAAGGTGGTGATCTTCTTGAAGACTGCAGCCTATGGTGCTGGGAGGGTTAATATCTTACTCCCTAGCTGCCTTCTCGGTGAACACCACCACAGCCCCCAGCTTGGCAGTTAGGCTTGAAAAAAGCCTCAAATTGGCTCCAAAGGAAAGCTGTTTTCAAGCCTAATTGCCTAGCTAAAGGAGCAGCAGTTTTCTGGTGGGGGGGGGCATCACATGCCCTTCGTTCTTTAGCTGCAGACCCTCATATGAAAATGCACCCATGCAGCAATTGTGCTTCTAAAAAGCTTCCACTGGCACCTATGGAAGCTTTAAAGAAACACCCTAATTGTTGGGGAGGAGAGGGTTCCCCACCCCAGCCTTAAGAACTGTAGTGATTATTCTCGAATAGTACCTTGAAATTTTCTCTCATCCCTAGTAGATGAAGTTAAAACAAAAGCTGCTAAATGTGGCTCTGTATAACTTGGTGGCCACCTCTAATACAATCCCTACACTCAGCTAATACTATCCTCTTCTTTGCAAACCTTCTACATACAGAGGCATGTAGAGATGTCTTCTGAGTGGCTGTTACCTTTTTCTGGAATTCGGTTCCGGGTTGTTCAGATCCTAAGTGTGAACGTTATTCAAAAATCATGTAAGCCATTTTAAGCAAGCAGTTTATGGTGAAATGTAAATGTGAAGTGCTTTGTTTGTTGTGTGTTAAAACATTTCATAATTTTAAATTCTTCTGATTTAACACTATTTAAGATAAGTAAATAATCTACACATTCTGCTTTGTACTTCTGTGCTACACACAGCTCTGTTCTGCTAGAGCAACCTATTTCTTTACAGATGGATCTAAGAGGACTTCATATTATGAGATTGGTGAAACGATTGTCTCCTTGGCAGCTGTTACGCATGTCACAAGGAATTATCTCAAGTTTCATTGTTCTTCCATTTCTGGCTTTTCTTTCTCCTTTCTCCTGATCTCCCACTCAAGAATAACAAATTTAAGTTAACATGTTTCCCCATATGGCAAGGGGGTATTTCTGATGCCAAACTTTCCTCCTTATATCTGAAGCTAATGTTCATTTGCTATTACACCTTTTGCCAGGGCTTTCAAGGTTTCTTACCAATATAATTTCTAATTTAAGATCGGCAGGATGGGCTGAAGCCAAGAGTGAACAGCTCTGTTTTTGTAGCACATGGGATTCTGCATGGAGCTCAGAGGAAATGCTCATTAAGATTATTTGCATTAGCAGAGGAGAAACTTAACAATTGTTCTGATTTCTCCTGTTATAACCTTCTACTATGTATATCTGATTCTTACTTTCGGTTATTTTATGACATCTGCAAACTTCACAATTGCTGCCTTCCGTAAGATTTTTGAGGTCACTGGCATCTGGTACACAAGTGGTGAGCTGTAATGCCAAACACAAAATTATGTTTGAGTATTTGTTAACAAGTCTGTAATCCATTAAGTACAAATTGTTGTTTGCTTAGTGCCAATCATTTTTAATCAGAATATCAAATGATGGATTAAGTATATTCTGTAAACAAATTGTCCTGGTAGATCAAGTTTTGATTACTTCCCTGTGTCATATCAATCTTGTGGTAATTTCAAATGTCATTTTATTTATTTATAGGCTTTCTTACCCGCCCTTCACCATAAAGCTCCAAGACGGGCTACAACAATATAATAATACAGTATTAAAATCAATTAAAACAATTCACAGCAGAATATTAAATGCTAAACACTTTTACTACCTGAATGTCTAGCACAGTTTGAGGCAAATGCCCCCAAATTTGAGTCAAACTGGAAGATATGAATCCATGGTCCCTGGTGGTTCAGCACACATGCAATGGATACAGGCTAACATCAAGAATTTATATAACACTTGATTGTAGTATAACTTCTCCGTGGTTGAATGAGGCACAACAAAAGGAAAGCTCCCAAACTGAGCACTTGCATTTAAGAGAACATAGCAGCTTTAGGGCAATGAAAGCATTAAGCACATTAACCCTACCCATAAAAATTGAATGAATCTTTCCTCCTTCCTTCCTTCCTTCCTTCCTTCCTTCCTTCCTTCCACTGACCAGCTTCAGCTGTCCAGGTTTCCAAGCAGAATCCTTTCCAGTCACTTGGTATCATACTGGAGATGCCAGAGATTAAAGCTGGGACCTTCTGTGTGCAATGAACTATGATTCCCTCACCGGAGCATCTGTTTGTTTAATGTTTGCTTTATTTAAAATAAAAAATAAACATTACATATATAAGATATTATCCCAACCTCTCTGTATCGCAGTGTCTATTCTAGTATGGAATGCTATGAAATAAACAGTAGCCCCTGGGAAATTGCTACCCAACCTAGCAGTTCAAAAGCATACCAGTGCAAGTAGATAAATAGGTACCACTGCGTCGGGAAGGTAAACAGTGTTTCCGTGCACTCTGGTTTCCATCACGGTGTCCCATTGCGCCAGAAGCGGTTTAGTCATGCTGACCACATGACCCAGAAAGCTGTCTGCGGACAAACACTGGCTCCCTCTGCCTGAAAAGTGAGATGAGCTCCGCAACCCCATAGTCGCCTTTGACCGGACACCGGACTTAACCATCCAGGGGACCTTACCTGCTATGAAATAAACAGCAGCCACTGGGAAATGAGCCAACTGTTGTTTGTCTACAACAACAACAACAACAACTTGTCGATTTGTTCATCTGTATGAACAAGATCAGATTGACTCCAAGTGATTCTTAATGGTAATTTCTTTGAGAAAGGGGATTTTACAAATACCAGTGAAGATAACTAGTAGCATGAAGCAAGCATTTGAATCTCCATGTTAACTGTATCCTAAGCTTTTCTTCAGAGACTTAAGGCTGTAGATATGAGTGACCCCTTAGGCAGATAATGAAATTGTATTCCACTTTCCCCATTTTTCGAGATGGATCTGTTCTAGTACTGAAACAAACACAAACCCCCAAAACATGTTTTTTAAAATCAGTAAACATTAATCTATCATACATAGCAAAAACTGCACAAGAAACCAAAGCAAGAACATTTACTGCACCTATCAGAAGAGTTGAAAGTATTTTGTAATCCACACTGATTTTGTTATCTCTGCTGGGAATCCAGCTGTAAGCTATCAATAGTGTAGGGAGATCAAGGATTCCTTGAGCTACTTTGGGTCATGGCACAGAGTAGTAGTAGTTTCCTGTAAATCTGCATTTCTTATACATCTGCATTCTTCTACAGGCTTTCTTTGCCAGCAGTTGCAGTTATATATATATATATATATATTTACGGTACAGCTGGATGTATAACAAACTTCTGTGTGGTTCCTCGTGATGGATCATTACCTGAATTAAAGTAAAACCATGTTCTTGTACCACATGTTGCCACATGGCAATTTGTGTTCTTCTGGGATATATATATGCTCATGTCTTCTGAAAGTTTCATTTGATCTTGTGGCACATGTGTAGCAAATGAGCAGTGTGAAAAAAAATGTGCCTGCGCAGTTGCTGTTTTTCCAATTAGGATAAATTATAACTGAAAGCCTCCCAAGGCTTGTTGCTTAATTTATCTGTTTAATATTAGCATTCCACATCTTTGATTATAAGCAGGGTGCTTTTCGCAGTCGTGCTTATTTAATGTTAACAAAATGCCCGTGTTTTTTTTCCACAGGGGGGGCTGACACTGAAAGTCCATTTATTGTAGGTGTTTCACCAGGGATAGGCAGTGCATCACTGTGTGCTTCCTAAGGACCCCCCCCCTCACTGTACGTCAGTGTTGGTTGGGGTGGAGGTGGTCTGATTTTGCCTTCATCCCAGCCATGTGCCCAACTTCACAGTTTTACGTTTCCCTGGAGGAGGGAATGGCAGTGATTCCAGTTATTCACTTATATGAGGAGGGGAGAGAATAAAAAAGTATGTGCAACTGAACCACTGAGAGCCACGGCTGCTTCTAACTGAATAGTTTCTTATTGAGCTCTGTGGCCTATATATATATATATATATATATATATATATATATATATATATGACCCTTTTAGTGTTTTTCTCTGTGTGCTTGTATTCTCTTTCTGTCTCCCAACATGTCTTAACTTACAATGCGTATGCTATATATTGGTAATAAGCCACATACTTTAGATGTGTTATATATACTATATAAAGTTTTTTGGGTTGTGTTTTTTTTTGTACTATGGATATATAAAAGACAGAAGAATCTAGTAATTGCCTTTAAGATCAGAGCACAAAGCATTACCTTGGATTTTACAAGGCCAACCAGCAACAAAAGAGCAGTAATTTATGAGCTCAGTGTAAAAGAATAGCATAATTGCATTAAAAATTAATGCTAATGAACACTAAAATGGGGAAGGTGGTTATGATGAAAGTTTGTATTCATCTTCTCTGGTTTGAATGATGGCTAGTGGCTTGATTAATGGCTTAATTTCTATCAATTAGCGGGGGGAAATCTCCTACGAGACAAGGGTAAATTGAGCATTGAATTACATATCGTGCTTTTGTGTGCTGAGAAAAAAGAGCTGAGTATCTCTGATATTAGCCACAGTGACAAATGTGGTGTGCCCCACAATGTCTGCATTAGCTCTCCTGACAGGCTGGTTGTGTGTGGTTATGGGGTGTTTGGAGATGGCTGGCAGACAACATTCACTGGCAAGTTCCTGAGAAACCTACAGCTCTTCCATCTATAGAATTTTAATTAGAGTCAATAAGAATTCAAGAATTGAAATGAACAGCTAGCAGGCTGCAGGCTGGCTTGCTCATGTGCTACAAGATGAAACTTTATTCAGCCTTTCTCTCTCTCTCTCTCTCTGTGAAAATGCAGCAGACATCCAGCATCCTTCAGGATATTATTGATGTTCTGTACCATTTTATCCTATGAATTCTTATGCCTTTATAATTATATGTCTTTTTTATATACACGTTAGGTGTCTGGAAAACACTGAGTTAACATTGACGTAACATCTTAATCATTTTGCTAAATGAAAGTACATTTACCCAATACAAGAAAGGGGATTGTATCCAATTAAGTTCTACTCAGAGTAAACCCACTGAAATTAAAGGACCTGTCAGGCCGATTAACTTTAATAGATCTACTCTGAGTATGACTAATGCTGGATAAAACCTAACATGTCATTTGACCTATATATGTGACTTACACGAGGAAGAAATCTTTTTAAGCTAAAAAACAGCAACAGAGGGCAAGAAAGGCTTTGGCTGAGACACCACCACAACTCTTAGGCACTTTAGCTGTGCTGGCTCCAGACGTAAAGCATGAGAGAAGGTGGTGAGCAACTGAGGTGAGTAAAGGAAGAGTTGCTGGGTCAAAGCTCGTCTTGCTGCTCACACTGAAAAGGAGACTTAAGTGGTTCATTTGCCCAAGTCCTGACTTATCCAGGATTCATTCAGTGGAGGTCGGATCACTCTTGCTAGCCCTTCTATTGTTGCTCAGTTATAAAATATGGCCCTTTTTCAATTTTAAAAAAGTTGCTAACCCAAGGTTAAAATGTATGCTACCAATATGTGTTGGAACAGTGTTTTATAGAACTGGGGCTGCCACTGAAAATGCCCTGCTTCTTGCTTCCTCTGTCATGGGGCAGAAACCTGGAGAGTAAGAAAGTGGCCTCATGAGAAGGTTCCACGACCTGTGACATTTATCTTCATCCTTTCCCCACTCCTCTCCACACCTTCCTCTCCTGGCAGTTTCCCCTCCCAATACCCTTTGGGATCCATGCTGCCTGGACATTCAGTCCCCTTCCCCAATGACCCTGTTAACTTTCAGCGGGGAGATGAAACGAAAGCTTATTTAGTTGAATTTTGAGAGATACAGTGACTTTATCTTGCACCGAGATTTGTAATAGATCTAACCACATGCTGGAGCTGGCAAGAACAAAATGGCACTGCAACCTGTGATTTTTAAAGTGCTGAAAATTTCAGCTCCCCCCTCGCAATTATTCTCATATAAACTATTGTGTGACTTGGTCATTTGGTTTTAGAGACCAAGTGCTTAATTTTCTTTTCATATACTGTAAGTTTAAATATTAATGCATAGTCAGCGCATGAATTATAAAAGCATTCGAGCACAAAACAGGAATAGGAAACTAGAATTTGTGAGCCCAATTCCTGGGCCTTCAAGGAAAGTGAAACAAACCCCTTCCATTTTTGTGTAGATGTGCTCATGACTTTTTTCCCTTCCCTCTGTTCTTTGCCAATCGCAGCCTTAGACAAGGGGTGGGCTGGAGAAAGAAGGGAAGGGTTATTTGCCTACTGAAAGAAGTAATGTGTGGTAGGACTTGAAGCAGGGGAGATGATAGCAATGGGAGCAGAAATCCAAATCCACTCCAAAGCCCAGTTGATGCTTAGGGTTCCTTCACCAGTTCCTTCAGTGTATGTCACAGATTGCCCTGGCAATGCAATGGTACCTAAGAATACCTAAGAATAAGTTTCACTCTGTAGCATATCATTTCTGTTGTGTCAGTGATTTCTCATGTTCCCATTTCAGCTGCGCTATTTGAATCAAGAGGATGAGAAATCGCCATACACATCCTCTGTATATTGATTGCATTTATATACCACCCTTTTTCTCCAAGGAGCTTACGGTGGCACACATGGTCATTTAACCCCCACAAAAACCCTGCAAGCTTCGTGGCCTTGACAGGCCCAAGGTCACCCAGAGAGCTTTATGGCTGAGTAGGGATACTGTATATGTTGAACTTATTTTGCTGCTTACCAGTAAGTGTTTTAAAACGACTTTTCCTTCACAGTTTTCAGAAGGGTGAGTGTGTTTCAACAAAACCAGCAGAGAGTCTTTTGGCCTCTTAAAAAGACTTAACAAATTAGTGACATACATACAAGTACACAAATGGTTGGAAGGGATTGTAAACAGTGAGGCCAGAGGGAAAGGAGACTCAGAAAGCACAGACAGCGACAATTACATTATTATTAACAGTGACCATTCACAAAGCAGCGTCAACGATAACACAAACATCCTGACATCGGTAAGCTAATTAACACGTGTAATGTAATAAAGCCCATTAGCCCAATTCAAGCCACAGGTGACAGAATTGAACCGCTTGAAACATTGTAATTTAGTGGTTTCTTGTTGCAGTGTCCTTTAAAACACTGCAACAGCTATATCAGAAGACCACATCTTATGCTGTAAGAAATTTGCTAATCTTAAAAGGTCCCACAGGATTCTTTGTTGTTTTTCCTTATTGGTTTTCCTTGGGCTGAGTTCTGTTATTAGAAAATTGTCTGATAAGCATATTTTGGCATACCATTTTTTTGGTTGTAACATTTAAATAGAGCAGTTCACAAAATACTAGCTTTCTGTCATTTTGTATTGTTATATAGATTATGTTTTTGTTTTTAAATAAAACATTTGCCCCCTTTTACTTCCTCTCTGGCTGTGCTGGAGCTCCTAATTATGTTTGTGAACTGTTCGACCGTATCCTTGCAAGTGGCAAGATTTTTAACCTCTGTGTTGTCTTATAAGAGGCGAAATGGAATGCTACAGGAATTTTGAAAGTTTTTATATGTATATGTTTTATATGTATATATTACTGGCTGTGTCTATTTTGTATGTGTATATGAGCTTAAAGCTGCAATAAACCTGATTGATTGATTGATTGATTGTGAACTGTAATTGCTACATGCCATACCCTGTTAGCCGTATAGGTCCATATAGTTAAAGCCAGGGGTCAGCAACCTTTTTCAGCCGTGGGCCAGTCCACCGTCCCTCACACCATGTGGTGTGCCGGACTATTTTTTTTTGGGGGGGGGGGAATGAACGAATTCCTAGGCCCCACAAATAACCCAGAGATGCATTTTAAATAAAATGACACATTCTACTCATGTAAAAACATGTTGATTTCCGGACCGTCCGCGGGCCGGATTGAGAAGGCGATTGGGCCGCATCCGGTTGCCTACCCCTGGTTAAAGCTATGGGTTTCCCAGTAGTGATGTATGGAAGTGAGAGCTGGACCATAAAGAAGGCTGATCGCCGAAGAATTGATGCTTTTGAATTATGGTGCTAGGGGAAACTTGAGAGTCCCATGGACTGCAAGAAGATCAAACCTATCCATTCTGAAGGAAATCAGCCCTGAGTGCTCACTGAAAGGATAGGTCCTGAAGCTGAGACTCCAATACTTTGGCCACCTCATGAGAAGAGAAGACTCCCTGGAAAAGACCCTGATGTTGGGAAAGATGGAGGGCACAAGGAGAAGGGGACGACAGAGGACGAGATGGTTGGACAGTGTTCTCGAAGCTACTAACATGAGTTTGACCAAACTGCGGGAGGCAGTGGAAGACAGGAGTGCCTGGCGTGCTCTGGTCCATGGGGTCATGAAGAGTCGGACACGACTAAACGACAACAATATCCTGTTAGCCATAGAAAAAGCTGCCCTTTAAAAATAGGAACAGCACATACATTAAAGGTACTTACGAAAGCCAGGTTTACACACAAGAAAGAAATCATTAATACAAATATTCTTAAGTTACAACAAAAGGAGTCACAGTCTTGAAAGATGTTTGGTTTTTTGAAATAAGATGAATTCTGGATACTTAAGGCAAGGCCTCTGAAGCCCTTCTGTTGTGCATTGCGGTTTAACTGGTAATACAATGCCACCTGCTGTTTTCAGAAGGTTACTGCTGCCGTATGATTGTGTTGACTTACAGATGTAAGCCTTTATGAGCAGACACATTAAAACGGAAGGTTATCACAAAAAGGTCTTGACAAGCCTCCCACACAAGTGCATTGATAGTTTCCAATGTATGCTTATTTCTCCAAGTTTTCCCACCCGCTTTAGTAATAAGATAAAAAGAACAGAGCTACTGGGAGCAAGCTTAATTGTAATTCTTATAGAAGGAATGATTTATGTATGAAAAATGGCATCAACAGTCACTGATACAAATAGTTCTGTATTTTCAGTCTGACCAGAGTGAAAGGACTTGCTGTCCAATGAGTTAGTATTGATTTTTTTTGTCTCTACCCTCTTAGCTTTCTGACTCCATTATTTTTGATTTTACTATGAAATATATATCCTTTCTACTGACATCTGACAAACACTATATGGAAGTCATTTTATATACCAATAATGTGTTTGTCAACAATATTGTAGACTAATGGATACAGCTTCCTTCCAGTCCATTTTTATCCAGTTAATGTCACTGAAGTAATTCTGGAAAACATTCTGTGATTTTGTTTCTCTTGGGGACCATGTTCCCCACATTATGACTGTCATTCACATTACAGCACTCGCCAACACCAAAGGTCAAACCTATGTCTACTAACGGTTTCCCCATTGAATGTTTAAACTACAAAAACATTCAGGTGCATGCTTGTCAGTTGTGATGATGTATTTATATATAGTGCATACACTTTTTCTTACACAGATATCTGTCACCGGTGTTGGAAAACCATAAGTGAAGCAGACACAGATATACCTGAGCATCGAGGGCAGCTTGTCATGACAGTATCTGGCTTTTTGATTATGCGTGGTTATAAAATCTTGATACCATTTCCATCATAGGAGTGACTGGCAAGGGTGTCTCACAGGTTCCATACTAGTTCATCAGTGGGAGAGAAAGGACAACTGTTGTAGAAATTTAATCCTAAATAAGTTGACATTATACCAGTGGTGGCGGCTGTATTCAGTGGATGCATAAGAAAATAGTGAGCCATTTGACTTAGTCTTCTGTGTCCACTACAGTCCAGTCTTTTGATAGTGTAGATTAGCAGAACTAGATTTCTTTCCATTGCTTATGTAAGGCAGAATTAATTTCTTTTAAATTTCCTTGGCTGTTTGACTGACATAGAGCAGCTCTAAATTATATAGTGTGCAAGGTTCTGTTCTGTCTGCCTCTGATCAAGCAAAGCTTTTACGTATAATAAAACTTGTATGCATTGTTTGTCCACATAAATACTGGAATGCTCTTCTGGATAAGAGTTGATGTGCTTAGCACGATACAGTGCTGGCATTTTAAAGGGAAGGTTGCCAAAAAATATATCTACCAGTAGTCCCAGGCAGAGCTCCAGATTGTCCAGAGACCTTTCTCAATCCAGCAAATATCAGACTATTGTGTTCCTTAGTGTATGCTGAATACCTATGTTATCTGAAGAGCTTTTCTATCATGGATTGAGTTCTATTTGGTTTCCTACTGTGGATCAAAGTACTTATATTTCTGATGGATCTTTTTGTTGTCATTATATACATGCCCGATCTTACTAATTTCATCTCCAACAGAAGTGGAAAAAAATGCGGCATTCATATTTATTACAGTGAAGCTCAAAAGGAAACAAGCAAGTCTGTAAAATGAAATTTTTCTAACTCTAGCACATTCTTCAACTTTTTCAATTGTTAAAAGATTGGAAAACTTTTTAAAATGTCACATAAAGCAGTGCTGGGATATTAAAATGGTTTACATGAATGCAATAAGCATACAGAGAGCTACTTTAGAGATACAATGGGCTCTGTATAGAATTACCCATCATTGTTTGGAGTGATTCTCAGTGTGGTAGGTGGAACCCCATTGAGAGGCTCAAACCGTGGTCAGATGCTAGGGGACTTTTTATGGAGTCAAGAAACAAAATGCCAAGTCCCTTCTTTTTGGCATTATATTGAACTACGGGGTGGGGGTGCCTGTACTCATTGCAACAGGAATCAAATTCATCATTACCAGATGCTTTGTCAGCAGTGTCATCCTGTTTGTAACTGGTGTAAATGGCAAATATTTCAATTCCATTGTCTAGAATCTGCTTTATCCTTCCTACCCTTTTTTTTGCTGAACAAAATAAGAATAATTTCTCCTTGGCAGAGCCATCACTTACCTTAGAGTTTTCCATTTTTCGAGCAGAGGAAATACTTTAGAAGAATATTGCACCGTGCTGATCTTAAGCTTATGCTAAACTATACTGACATTATACCCTCTTCTATAGACCAAACCAGCCTCGTAGAGCAAGTGAAACGAGTAAAAGAAATTGAAGCAATTGAAAGTGACTCCTTTGTTCCACAGACATTCAGATCAAGTAAAGAAGTCAAAAAGGTAAGTTTTCAATCTTCTTTCTTTGCATAGAGCCCCTTGTGAGCTGGTGGAAAGCCGGTACATTAATGCAGTTGACATTGACATTGACTTTGACTTTCATACTGGTAATCCTAATCCCAGTCATCAGAAATCAGAAATATATGGATCCCATAATGATGTAACTCTGCATTTAGGTATAATAAAGGAATGCATGTTTTGTCAACAATAATGTGCTTAATTCAGTTAGTGTGTTCTGGTTGCAGCAAGGCACAGGTACCGCTTTTAAGTATGGACATTTTTGACACAAAGGCCGTCTTTTTTTTATATAGCAATCCAAATTATTAAACTGTCAGTTTGGGGACAGAAAAATACAAGGCTGCTTCTTGCATATCCAGGGGCTTTTTGTCTTCCCTCTTTCTGATGGCATCACCCTAGGAAGGCCCCCCTCTGTCAAGGTCAGGGTCATGTGAAGCAGCATGTATTGCGATGTGAGAAGCTACCACCAGACCGAATCAGCCCTCCAACCTCCACCCCACATCAAGGTGCACGTGTTCTTCTCTGAATCCAAACAAGTGTCATATGAATGTTGCTTGTTTGTTTATTAAATCTCTATACCAACCTTCATCCGAGGATCACAGGGCGGTCCAAATGAACAGATAGAGATATTCCAGATGATAACAGATCTGAAGCAGTAATAATTCCAGAGATGTTTGGGCTGATGATTAAGAGGGAGTTCTCTTGCACTGGAGTTGTGGGTTAGGTGTGGGTTGGACAAACTATATTTGGAGGGAATCTTCAGTCATTATTTTTCCCAACACTGAAATTACCGGTAGTCTGTGTGTCAGGAAATGCTTGTCCCTTGTCATGTAAAAGGTGAGTAAAAGGATACCCTTGGGGGGTTGCTAAATAAGATTATAAGTGCTGCGTGTATCATGTGCATGACCAGTTGTTGAAATCTTCAAGTACGGCTGGGAAAAGCTCATCTGAAACCCTAGAGATCTGTTGCCAGTCAGTGTAAATAGGACTGAGCTAGACAGTGCCATAGTCATCTACAGAACTATTGCAGAAGCACTATTCTTGTTTCAGCTGGAGCCTAGTATCCTGCTTCTTCAAGCAGGCCTTTGTAGTTTTCACTATATATGTCTTATATTATAAGGCATCCCTTGCTGCAAATATATATTAGTTTGTGAGCCCTTGTAAACAGTTCCCTCCCTTATCTTATTAATTTTGTTTCATAAGAGAAATGCACAAATACTTGTGACAACTGTTTTGAGACTTTAGGATTTAGGATCCTATAAAGATAAATGAAATTCCTTGTTCTAGAATTCAACAAGTTCAGAATCTCAAACTGGCTTCTGTCCAGTCTATAGTTCCAGGTTCCAAGGCATTCTGGTGCTTCCATGCATCCACTAAAATAGACATAGTGGGTCAGTTTAGGCAAAATCCTTTAACAAGAAATTCCTGTTATTCAGTATATTTCTCACTATCAGTCTACTGTCACAGGACAATGGTGTTCTCATATTATTCAGAACGGAATTGATTTGACTATGAAGATTGTGTGTGAATTTTATCCCCCACCCTGCACTCTCAATTAGGCAGCAGAACCCGCTGAAGTCAAAAGTGAAGCTGCAGCAGCAGAACTGGGAAATTCTGTTCTCACATCTATTGAAAAAGAAACAGTGCCTGGAATTATTCCTACTGCTATCAAATACCAAGATGAAAACTCACTGGCCCATCCTAACGTGAGTGTGGTGGTGCTTATTACAACAGCCTTTATCTAACAAAGTTCCTATGGAAGGGAAGAGATTAGGTTATGCAATATATATGTTCCTATGTGTATGCTGGGCATTTTTAATAAAGTCCAACAATTTCACAAAACATTTAACACTAGAGCTATTAGCATGCACATTACCGTGTAAATGTGGGAATCAAATTGCTATAATCAGATTTAGGTAGAGCTAAATCTGGGTTTTTCCATTCCCTTTATTCGTTTTTCAGGCTTATGAACTGTTGGGGAGGGGGGAACCAGTCTTACCTCTCAAATTCACTTACATTCCAGAGGATGTCCTCTCTTTTTAAGAAGTATTAAAAAGGGTATTCTGAAAATTGCATCCATTTATTACTTAAAAGTTTTTTTTAGCTACATTATGGTATACAAATGTACCCACATTTCAATAGCTTCCTTTGAATTGCCCGCACTGCATTGTATACATCAGAATATAGAAATCTGTCTTTCTTACATGCTCTTAGCATACTTGGAGGAAGTACCGGTACCTATCTTCCTGAACTTCTGTCTAATTAGATTCAGGCTTTGTAGGCACTCTTCACTTGCTGCAGCAGAGATCTTTCCAATTCTACAGAGATGCCCGAAGGATCCAGTGATGTGACACAGGATTAATTCATAGATAGTGATGCCAGACCTCAAAATTGCCTAGATAAGTGGAGAGTGATTGTGGTTACACAGTTGGCATGGTACAGATATATGGCATATGCTCAAAGCTAAGACCTGATGCAGATCATACCACAATTTGACAGATGCTGAAAATCCATGGAAAAACACAACAAAATCCTAACTTTGATGAGGGCATCTCAATGTAGGTTTCCCACAGCACTACTGATTGCTTGAGGTTTCTGGCAATGGATTCATGGGGTATGTTCACTACTCACAAATGCTAATCCTCAGCAAGATGTCTACATGTATCTTTTCTTCCTCTCTTACAGCTGTTTGTTGACAAGGCAGAAGCAGAAGAAAGATGGTTCCAGAGGCTGATTTCTCTTCGTCAAGAGAGGCTAATGGGCAGCCCTGTGGCCTGGGTGAATTAAATAGCCTACAGAATTCCAGTGTCTTCTGTGTTATAAAAATCCAGTGGTAAAACTGGATGAGTGTCCAAGTAAGCATAGCCTATCAAGAAATAAATTTTTTACCCTCACCTCTATTTGAGGCCAACATTGTTTTAATTGAGAATTGTCTTGGCATAACTGCGTATCTGAATGGCTGGTGGGTAGAATGAAGGCGAGATGAGAAGGAGCACCAGTAGATCTGCTAAGTTACTGCAGATAAGAAATAATGCCTTATTGTCCTGAAGGCAGCTGAGAGATCCTGGTGGTGTTTTGACAGAATTCAGTCCTGTTGGAAAGAACGTTTAGGATTTGTTTCCTTAACAAGTTAATACCTCTCTCCTCCCAACAGAAGCAGGCAAGTCCTAAGTTTCTCTGTTCTCTATCATTATTAAAATGCTTTGCTGCCTGTGCAACAAATTATTCTGAATACAGGACACAGACAAATAGAGGGGAAAGAGAAGGGGAAAGAGAAGAGATCATTTGGTGTTTTGCAGTTTTCATTCTTAAACTGTCTCCAGTGTGTAGTTATATAGATGCAATTGTAAGGTATTAAGATACTATTTAATAGCTGTGCTCTAAGGGGGAAACATATCTCTGGACTCTGTGACACTTTCCCCATTGATGCTCATTCAAAGTCCAGGCATGGAGCTCCTTGATAAGAATTGGAAACTGGCAATTGTATAGGAAAGGCACCCACTATCCCTAAACTACATAATGACAGTGTGATCTTATTAAGTACGCTTTGCTAACAATTCAAGGTTCTTTAAATAAAAGAGTATTTTGAGCTATGCACTCTTCAGTCTCCCATTTGAGTTTTATTTGGATATTTTTAGACTAGTGGCAAACAATGTCATCTTAAAGACACTGCAAACTTCCACTCAGTGAAAGGAGGATTGCTGTTAGTTGATAAAGCAGATGTTCCTCTTTGGCGGTGTCCACGTTTTAATATTTCCCCAATAGTGGCTGAGATTCAAAGTACTGTATGTAATATTTCACACATGTGCAAGGGCATTTCAGTCCCCCCCCCCGTCCCGTGGCAGCCCTCAAGCCCTACTTTGAAAGTTGGAGGAGCCTCTGGATGGGGGAGTGAAATTGCTGTTGGAAGTGGCCAGTCACTTCCTCGTGTGCCCAGGAAAATGTTTTGCACAATATTCACAGGACTCTCTGGATCCACTAAAAGGTAAAGGTAAAGGTAAAGAACCCCTGACAGTTAAGTCCAGTCATGAATGACTCTGGGGTTGCGGTGCTCATCTCGCTTTACTGGCCGAGGGAGCCGGCGTACAGCTTCCAGGTCATGTGGCCAGCATGACTAAGCCGCTTCTGGCGAAACCAGAGCAGCGCACGGAAACGCTGTTTACCTTCCCGTCGGAGCGGTACCTATTTATCTACTTGCACTTTGACGTGCTTTCGAACTGCTAGGTTGGCAGGAGCTGGGACCGAGCAATGGGAGCTCACCCCGTCGCGGGGATTCGAACCGCCAGCCTTCCGATTGGCAAGCCCTAGGCTCAGTGGTTTAGACCACAGCACCACCTGCGTCCCTACTGAATCCACTACTTCTCTCCTTTTACAAATTACTTTCTCACATGTATAAAAGATTGAGCTGAGCTAGATCCTAAGCTGTAAACAAAAAGTCATGTATATGTATGCACTCTTATCATGCCATACATTCTGGGGGATAGGAGATCTACAGCTTTCATTGTACCAAATTATTGAAGGTATAGTTGTGGCATTTTGAGCACATGATTGTCTGCTACAAGTGAATGATATATATTTTCTCAATTCATGTTTAATGGGTTTTTACTAGTGGTTGTATCAAATGTTAGTTCCACTCAAACTAAACTCACTAACACTAATGGACATGACTAACTCAGAGCCATTAATTTCAGTAGGTCTACTCTTATGTATGTTCAACTCTTAGGAATAAAATGAAAGGATAGAATCAAAGTAAGAAACATTTGCTGTTGACAGATGCTCAATTTTTTGAAAAAAATAAAAAATCAGTACACTATTCATAATGAGATACCCAAAGATATATGATGGATGATTTACCTTCACTGAGGTAAAAAAGTACCGGTAACCCTGATTCCCCATCGTACAATGTTGGCTAGATTTTAAGACACTCAGTTGTGAGGTGGGCATAGAAAGCAAATCAATAAAAGCATTCAGTATTGCAAATATACTTCTTGCTTATGGAGGCCATATTACATATGCAATCTTGATCTTCCCAAGCAGCTTCAGGGCCTTAGATTATATCTGTATCTTCTCCCATACATTTGTAGCTACAAGTTACATTAATTATTGAAGCATCATGTTGCCAACTAAACTTTGCTTCATCCCTTAAAATATGTCGTTATGTGAAATATGAGTAGAAAGCTGAAGGAGAAAAAGAGAAATATTGCTTTATTCGGTTGGGGCAAGGATATCAGTTGTTGTTTTGATGCAACGTTTAGCTGCTCTAGCAAGAAAGGAACATGTCACAAAAATGCAAAGTTGTGGTCTGCCTTCAGGCATATAGTTTTCCATAGATATGTGAATGCTGTCAAAGGAGAAATCATAAGTTTTTGTCAATGGCTTTTGGGGTACCAGGTTGTAACTGGGCATATATGGCACATGAGCTCTTTATTTCAGCCTCTCTCATTTCCTATTGGCTACTAGTCATGATAGCATGGACAACTTCCAGGATCACATGCAGCAAGGCTCTGAATACCAGCTGCTAGAAAGTCAAAGATCTTCTAGTGTTCCCCCTTCCAGCTTTTGGACTTCTCATAGGCATCTGGTTGGTTGCTATGGGAATCAGGATGCTCAGCTAATTGGTCCTTCAGTCTGATCCAGCAAGGTGCTTCTTGTGTTCTCACTTTCTTAAGTCAATGCCTCTTGTGCTAAGCACAGTTCACTAAACATTCAGATCTTTCAAGCGAATTCATATTACCATAGCAGCATAACCCACTTGTATTAGTAGGATTTGCTAAGAACAAAACCGCATTACCATTCTTACATATCTTTTCACTGGATCCTATGTTATCTAGGAAATGTGTGTATTCTTTTGTTGATGTGTTCTTCAAATTGAATCCCACACATTGGGCTATCATCAATCATCGGCTGTGGTGTGGGAGCAAGAAGCAAAACCACAGAAGATCCAGGAAGGCTATTGTTGTCCGAAGTCCTAGCCAAAAGAGTAAAGTTTTATAGCCCTTCCAGTTAAATAGAGCCACTCCACCTTCATGGGTGTAGCCGGTCCAGTACAGGTAATTCCCAATTTACACAGGGGTTACATTCCAAGGCACCGTGTGTGAAATCACATATATTTGAAACACTATTGAAAAAGCCTGCAAACACCCCGTTCTGCCCCTACAGTGAGTTTTGCCACCAAGTACTAAGTCATCTTTCGCAAAGGGATCACATACTTATTTCACTCATTATAATGAACATCAATCTCTGACTTTTGTCTTCTGGGTTTCTGGGGTTTTTTCCTGTTGTTATTCTGTCTCTCACAGCTACAATAAACCTACCATTAAAATTATGGACTGGTCATTTCTTCGTCAGAGGGCAAATGGGCAAATTTAGCAGGGGATCAAATACTCCCCCCCCCCACTGTATTTGTGGCATTTTCTGGTCATTTCCGGGTTTGGCATGATGCGTGTGTTTGCAGTTGCACACATATTGAACACACATAAATGGGGGGGGGTGCGTATGTACTGTAAACAGTTTGCTGCCCAGGAATATGCTCCGTACTACATACCTGCTGGTTCTTTGTACACAGCTAGTTCCCAGAGCTAGTCCCAGCAACTCTTGTAATAGTGTGTCTTGCCATGGATATTTTGGGTTACATCAGAACAGACAAATGATGGGCAACATTGCTCTCCATGGATTCCCGCCCACCCCCACCCCCCGATAGCTGTCTCAGTGATTAAGATACCGGGTTTTTGTTTTAACAAAACACAAATAAAACATTTCCTCTCTAAAATAATACTCAAGACTTTTCATCTGTCTCCTGATTCTCAATGAATTTTCTTTGTAAGTTTCCATGATACTACTGCCAGCTTCATCTGCTGCTGTTTGAAGTGCCTTCAGAAAGGTGCTGCAGGCTACTGGCTCATCTCACAGAAATCACATAGAAGGGTAACTGCACATTTTGCTTCAAAACTTTCTTTCGTGGAGGGCTAGAGTCTTACTTTTTTTAAAAAAGGAAGAGCTCAGAATCTGGAGCTCTTTGCTAGTTGTGGGCCTGCTACCAGAACCCCCTGAACCTGCCTCTTGGCAGTCCTGAGAGCAACCACAGGGGATATACTCCCCAAAAAGGAACTTTGGTGCTCATGGTATTTGTCTGTTCTAGTTATATCCTGCTTGTTAGCAGCTGGGCCCAATTTGATCTAACCCAGTACTCCTCCTTTCCATCTCAGAAACCCTCTATTCATTTATGACATTTAAATGCTGCACTTTAGTTGTTTAAAAAAATCTGAGGGCAGCTTACACTTAAAACAATGTCAGGATGAAATATTCGTAGTTGGAAGAGATGTACAGATTTAAAGGTAAGCTTGGAAATGTATGGGGAATTAAATTTCAGACGCAGAGGGAGGTGCTGAGTGGGATTTCCAGCTGGCAGAGCTTCAGCACCCTCCATAAATCCTTGCTCCTCCTCAAGATTTGCAGAAGCAAATGTTCTGATGTGCTTAATTTGCATAGTTTATGTAAGCTGCAAGACCCAGCTCTTCTAGGCACTTATTTTTCTATTCAGTGTATTGTTAGTTAATTCAGTGTATGGTCCATGTATCTGCCGCTGCCAGAAGTCCTTTCCCCTCTTTATAGAGAACCTCTTGACATCTTTTTAAAAGAAAACAAACAAGGAAGCTTGGGGTCAAGTCATAAAACCAAACTGATGTGCTAGAAATGTGGGTTTACTGTATCTGCCAAGCTCCAAAAGTGCATTGTGGCTCATGTAAGATAGGTTGCAATCTATGCTTGTAAAGTCAGCCTAGATACCGGTACTTTCATTCTTAGTGTGTCAACATGGTCATGTGAACTGACCGTCATTGTGAATCCAGTTTGAAATCTTCGCCAATAAATCGTGACAAAATCCTTATAAGAAAGCTGCACACACACACACACACACACACACACACATTTCTTACTTAACACTTTGCAGCTACCGGTATTAACATGATGATGAGCGTGGAAGACACGGGGCTCTCCCTTAACATAACACAGATGTTTAATGAAACAGCACCTGTCGTAGACAAATGTCTCCTTTAAAGAACAACGAAAATATTCCAATACAAGTACTTGCTTTATAGATTTGCAACCTTATGAATATTTTCTGAGAGGTACATCACAGGCTGCTGACCTCTGACACAGTATGAAAGATTTTTGTTGCCGTGACTGCAGTATATACGCATTATTTATTTACTGGTAAATTATTGATGGTCCTCTAATTCATGTGTGATGGGAGGAAGTAGGTCTGCAAGTGACTTATAAGTGGAAGTGTGTTGAAAACCTGTAGAAATCAATGATGAATCTATCTATATAGTTGGTCCCAGTGTAGGTTCTGTTTATGCAACAATGATGAATGGCAGATCTGCTAATGGAGAGTTTTTAAATGTTGTTATCAGTGATTAATGTGGGGAGCTTCGAACCCTGGAAGATGGGTTTGTTTTCTGCGGTGTGTGTAAAGGATTTCTTAGAGCCCCCTACCAATACCTAAGAGGGAAGGAGCAACATATAAAGATTTTCCCCACCCTCCCAATCGCCAAGTAATTTACAGAGTCTATTAAAAGAAGTCTCATGCATTAAGCAGTCTAATGATAGGGTTAGTTCATCCAAGCACACTCAGGGATGTACAGGATATTCTTAATTAGAATTGGACTTATATTTTCAACAGTCATTACCTTAAAAAAAATAAATCACATCGGTTTATAGTCAAAGTAGAATTGAGATCAGTTTGGGAGGAAGTGATTCCCACCCTGCTCTTAAATATTTATAAGCCTGCTATAAAGCAGTACATCATAATACCATAACAAAATGGGGGGGGGTGTTCCTAGAAAAACAATATTATAATATACCAGGTTAAAAACATCAATTCTTAAGGAAAACAGCCCGGAGTGCTCACTGGAAGGACAGATCCTGAAGCTGAGGCTCCAATACTTTGGCCACCTCATGAGAAGAGAAGACTCCCTGGAAAAGACCCTGATGTTGGGAAAGATTGAGGGCACAAGGAGAAGGGGATGGCAGAGGATGAGATGGTTGGACAGTGTTCTCGAAGCTACTAACATAAGTCTGACCAAACTGCGGGAGGCAGTGGAAGACAGGAGTGCCTGGCGTGCTCTGGTCCATGGGGTCACAAAGAGTCGGACACGACTAAACAACAACAATAAAAACATGTTCCAAAGCAACAGAAGTAGAATCGTAAAACAGCATCTCTGCATAGAGGCGCGGTATGAAAAAGTGTGGTTTCTGGAGCTTTCCGAGAAGTTGGCCACTGTAGTGCAGTTCTTTAGGGGATCACCTTTAAAAATACACATTTTATATCATTTGGTTTGACTTTATTGAACTTACAGCAAAATCAGAAGATGCAAGCAGAATACCAGCATGGCACAATGCGCACTTAAATGGAACCAATGAGTTATCTGTTTCTTCAGAGTCCAGATAAACTTGATGGACAGAATTTGCAATGATTATCAGATATTTCTGTGAAGCAAATGACAAATTTCAAATATGTTATAATAATTCTATATTTTATTTTATTAATATTTCTTGTTATTGACATATTATGAAAAGGGGGAAAATCTTCCATCTGTCTGTAAACATACATACTTTGATTGATTTTCCAAAAATAAGTTACTGAATAAAATCACTGTAATAAAGCAGAAAACATCACTACCATTTTTAAATAGCCAAGCAAACTTCCATTGGGAGTGAGTTCCAGAAGGTAGAAGAAGAAGAGGAGTTTGGATTTGATATCCCGCTTTATCACTACCCGAAGGAGTCTCAAAGCGGCTAACATTCTCCTTTCCCTTCCTCCCCCACAACAAACACTCTGTGAGGTGAGTGGGGCTGAGAGACTTCCAAGAAGTGTGACTAGCCCAAGGTCACCCAGCAGCTGCATGTGGAGGAGCGGAGACGCAAACCCGGTTCACCAGATTACGTCTACCACTCTTAACCACTACACCACACTGGCTCTCAGTGGTAAGAGCCACTACTGAGAAGGCCCTGTCTCTAGCGCCCACCAATTTAACTGATCTTCGGCAGGCCATAAGCAAGGCCTTCAGTGGTGATTTTAAAGCATGGAAAGGTTGATATGGAGAAAGCCCTTCAAATGCCCTGGTCTCAAACCATTTAAGCCTTTGAAAGTCAGCATCACTTTGAATCGTGCCCAGAAATGCACAGGTAACCAGGGAAAACCACAAAAATGATACAAAGAGAGTGGGGGAAACGGCTAGCAATCCCAGGAGCCATTGCGCCAAACTTTGAGGCGGTGGAAAGTTGGAAATTTTTTGCATCTGGTAAGTGCTGCTGGTTTTTAATGGTATTTTCAAGGGTTTCCAGAGGTTTAGAGGGTGCTTGCAGTTTTTTTTTAAGATGTTATTTCATGTATACACACAGTACCTAGGACTGTTAACAGCTGCGTAAGCAGGGAAATGCCTGTCCTACCATATTATGTTTTCAAAACCCACCTTTTCTGGACTGTCTTTTGGACAACTTATCTCCCTTCTCAGACTAACCCTATTAAGGCAGGTAACTGAACTGAGCGCATACTCGTCTTCTGCTTACCTTTGCCTTGTATCTCCCTTCCTCTGTTGCCTAATTTGTGTTGTATTTTAGGGCAGGGATCTGTCATTATCTTGATGTCTCTGAAGTTCCAAGCACATGGATGGCGCTATATAAATAGCAGCACAACTGTAGGTCAGGCTCCATAATGAAGCTGGCACCATCTGCCAGTAAGGGTTCGAAGTTCAGAAACACAGGCAGGTAGACATAGTTGGTGGCATCCAACAAAATCAGACTTGGAGTAGAGCCGTTTAAATTAGTGGACATAACTAGCTTATGTGTGTTCATTTCTGTGAGTCTACTATATTGCATGGAGATGTATGCTTACACATGGCATACAAGATTTTAGACAGACATAAAGGTATGGGATGTGTTTATTTCTTACTGCTTGACAACATTTAGTTTCCTTATAACTGAACTGTCGACAAGTTTTTAATATACCTTGATTAAAATTTGGTAAGAACACTAAAAACCAGCTGAAATTGTTCCATGAACCTTGGTTGGCCTTATAAACGTAATACCCTAATACCTATTTTGGAATTTTTCTTATGGGCAATCACAGCTACATTTGATTTTTTTGCCTTCTGTTTAGTATGTTAATTCCATCTTAAACCAGCAGGTGGCATCCAACAACGCAGGCTCCAGCACTTTTTTTTTTAGTACTTCAAAGCACATTATGTTGTGTATGCAATATGTTGCTATTTAAATCTGATTACTTAGGCTTCAGTCCTTATCCGGGAAGAAGTTCCCACTAAACTCAGTGGGACTTGCTTCTGAGAGGAGTGCACTGTTGATCTGCAGTGTTTATTCATGGAAGAAGGAAATATTTACGAATTTGTTGGAAGACAGATGTGCAGAAGATACCAGTAATGTAACAGCATTCTTTAAGGGGGGAGGAGGAGGCATGTCTAAAATGGCCTCGGTTTCTAGTTGCCAGTTGCTAATGTCTGCAATATGCACTGGAACTTTGCCTAGGTACCTAAACAGGTCTGTGTGTATATCCATGATCTGTAATGAAATTTTCACCTTCAGATCAAATTAATTCCTGCTAATGAAAAATGAAATGCATCATGGGGAGGAAACCCCAAGCAGCTGACAGTTGGCTGTCCTTAGTTAACTGTACAACGCACCCTCCAGATTATCCCATATTATGTTCATCTTACTACAGAAGCTTTAGTTAGCTAAAGATATCCAACTTACTATTTTTTCTTTCTTGCAGTATTGCTGAAGGTCTACCTACTTTAAGATGGAAAAACAATGGGAAAAATATATATAGGCAGAAAATGACATTTAAGCAAACACAATTTCTAAATATTCATGTAAAGGTAAAGGTACTGCATGTAAGGTACTGCATTCATGTAAAGGTAAAGGTATTGTGCTGGTCAAGAACCATAATCAATCAATCAATCAATCAATCAAGGTAAAGGTAAAGGGACCCCTGACCGTTAAGTCCAGTTGCGGATGAATCTAGGGTTGCGCACTCATCTCGCTTTACTGGCCGAGGGAGCTGGCGTTTGTCCGCAGACAGCTTTCAGGTCATGTGGCCAGCATGACTAAGCCACTTCTGGCGAACCAGAGAAGCGCACGGAAACGCCATTTACCTTCCCGCCGGAGTGGTACATATTTATCTACTTGCACTTTGATGTGCTTTCGAACTGCTAGGCCGGCAGGAGCAGGGACCGAGCAAAGGGAGCTCACCCCGTGGCAGGGATTCGAACCACCAACCTTCGGCAAGCTCTAGGCTCAGTGGTTTAGACCACAGTGCTACCCGCATCCCAAATATTCATGTACAGTGACTCAATTGAATTGGCTGCATATCACCCCTGTCAGTGAAACAGCCCTGTCCCCTGATTTCTAATTATGTGGGTAATGAACAACTAAATGTGTTCCAGGTAACTTGGCTGGAATGTGGGCTCCTAGGATGATGCACATGATATAGGTGGAATGGATGGCTAGATGAATAGGTATTGCTAAACAGGAATATTTCTCTTGTACACCCCACAATTGAAATTAATGGGATTGCTGCAATGTGCCCTGACCGTTTAAGGAGCGCTTGCACAGGAGAAGTTCCAGTTGCATTGCACCCTTTGTTATGGCAAAAAATTAAAAGCTCCATATAATGTTTACGGAACTGAACAATATTAATACCAACAATCCAGCAATGTTGCAACATGACCTTTTTGTTCATGATGAATGTGCTTAACAAGGCTGCCAATTCTGAATGAGATTTAAATAGCCATATCTTGGAAATGAATAAGAATTAAGAAGGTAAATTAATTCCTAAGGGGAATCGCAGCAGAACTCATTAGCTCAGGAATAAAAATACCTCAAAACTTTTAATTAAAGATATTTACTCTGAATGAATACCACTTGGCAGGTTTCTGCAGACTCCATAATCTCATTTATGCAAAAGTTTTCATATATTACTGGAGCCATCATTAATCTCATTGGTAATGCCCTCCAGACTGACAATCCTGTAGCTGCGAGATGATTTCCTCCCAAATCCTTTTTATCTGTATAAAAGAAATCTAACTCAATCAGACAACAATCGTAGAAAGGCCTGAGCAATTAGGGACATCACTCTCAGAAATGGGCTACTGACATTAGCGTGTTAGTATGGCTCTCATAATGAGCTCCTTCCTAATAAGAGTGTCTTTTGCCTCAAACACATGAAAATAATTAAGTTTCTAAAGCTCCTCCTCCTTATTTGTGCAACAGTACATTCTCAGAGATTTGAAGGAAGCGAGGAAGGAGATTCTATCTCCTAAAGTGAAAGAATATTTGAGAAATCAGTAAATAATCATTGTCCACAGCAGGCCAAAGGCTTCATGTTGCTCTCTTGTTAATGGTAAAGAAGAGAGAGAAATTTTGTTCTTCTGTAATGAACATCCTAAGACGGCTGCGCTGTGTGTTCTAGCCTAATTTATGATACAACTCTCTGGACATCAACTACAAATGAATGCAGCATACATTATTTATTCAACTAACTCACTGTGGGAGATGGCAAAAATGATATAACCAGGCAATAACAAATATTCCATGGGATGATACACTCCAGAATTTGAAAGTCTGCATGCCTCAATTAGGGCCAATTTTACTGTTGCAAGATGTGAGATGCGTAAGAAAATGCTGGTATATTACTATGAAGAATAATGAATTGTTTCATTAGTTGAAAATAGGTGCAATAGGAAGCCTCAGCTGTGCACAACCTAGAGGCAAGTCAAATCCATCCTACCTTTCAGGGGAGAATCAAAGACTGCTATTTGCTAAAAAATACACCCATTTCGAATCCCCGCGATGGGGTGAGCTCCCGTTGCTTGGTCCCAGCTCCTGCCAACCTAGCAGTTTGAAAGCACGTCAAAGTGCAAGTAGATAAATAGGTACCGCTCCAGTGGGAAGGTAAATTGCGTTTCCGTGCGCTGCTCTGGTTCACCAGAAGCAGCTTAGTCATGCTGGCCAAACGCCCGCTCCCTCAGCCAGTAAAGGGAGATGAGCGCCACAACCCCAGAGTTGTCTGCAACTGGACTTAATGGTCAGGGGTCCCTTTACCTTTATCATATTTTAAATATACCCTAGCAATGTTTGACGGGCAGGATATAAATAGCTAAAAGAAATACATCACACACAGAGAAATCTAAAATGGTGCCAACTATCCTTTCACTTCCCTTCCCAGCTGATTCCTATATGCAAACTCACTCTCAAGGTCAAAGCATGCTACCTCTACAAGGTAAATGGGTACTGTATCTGAATTACAACACAAATGAGAGAAATATGAACTGAGCACTCTGGATTGTTTTAAAATTGCTTTGTAGACAAACAGTGTGTCTGAAAACAGTTAAAATCTTCCAATTGGGCTGCAGAAAGATTAGGCTTAAAAAAGGGGGCTGCCCGATTCAGAACAGGACACAGCCACCTGTGGTTTTTATAGGTGAGGAAAACTGGAATAAAGAACAGCACAGAGAAAAGATTAAGCAGGCCACACTGTTTATTGAAAGGGCTTACAAAACAATTTGTTTCAGTGGGTCAACCAAATCAACTTGCCATAAAATCACAGCATGAGAATGCCCCTTTTAAAATGCTTATGCCATCAACATAGTAATAAGTCATCAAGGCCAAACTTAAAACTAACACAGATTGGCTGTCCTCAAAACTAAGAGCCTGTGTAATTTTACCGAATTAGAGTTTAAGATGCTTGGCCTATAAAATACAACAAATAATTAAAAAAAAAGAATAGAAGTAAAAGCTCCCTCATCTGTGTCCTTTTCAGGAGATCTAAAACACCTTAAACAGGTCTAAGCTTATCCAAGATCTTGGCCCAACCCTACAATGTAGACACAATGCTGTATCAGATTGTGAATTCACCAGAGTTCACCCCAGCCCAAGTTAGTCAAAGTCTCCTCCTTCACTACCTCCTTCAGGGAGCCTGATGAGTGCTGTAGTTCATATGCCACACATGCTCTAGTTTTTTCAAGGGGTTCCAGCCTTGAATTCATTTCCCAACTTCCATTCATTCTCTCCCTCAAAAGTAATTTATGTCAAGCTTTAGCTAACGGAAGTACAACTCACAACAACTGGACATCGTGTTGGAATCTAGGAGGGATTTAATCACTCAGTTCAAGGGAGTATTAATTACAGTGCTTTTATAGCAAAAACATAATCATACAATTAGTATATTACTCAGTTCATTATGTAGCTGTCGCTGTTGATTCCCAATGGCAATCCCATTTCTCAATACTAGCGCAGTTTGTTGGGTTTTAACTTTCAGCATAGAGTGCTTAGTTTTAGATAAAGGCAAGAGCATACAGAATTTGCTGGCTGTCTCTCCTAAGATAAGAGAGACACACTGGGTGAGGCATATTCTGTGTTGAGTGTGTTCTGATAACTGTTTGCCTCTGTGTTTTTCTAAATGGTAACTTGCAAACTTTGAGTGTCACTGCTGAAGGATGTATAAAAACAGTGTCACATTGTGGAAGGCTTCACTGAGGCTTAAGATGCTTCTAGCTACGGTAATTAAATCACAGGATCTTCCAACCTTTAGTTTATGCGGCTACATCTTTTCCTTTGGACAAAAGGAGAGAAGCACTTGGGATCTTTAAAATACTAACAACATGTCTGTGGAAACTGAAAAGCTCGGGGGTGGGGGACAAACCACGCCCAGTTCAAAACCAAAATAACCAGTAGGAAAATAACCAGGGTCTATCCCATACTCAAGGCTTCTGATCGGCAAGCCCTAGGCTCTGTGGTTTAGACCACAGCGCTAAACCCATCCCAGCATATTTAAAATACTCAAGTGCAATTATACAACAACAATGATAATATGTATACCAAAAACCCCAACAGCAATAAAACCTAAAACAGCAGGTGGCAGAGTAGCATAAAAACTAATCACTGGAAATAAAGCTCACAGTTAAAATGCCTTGGAGAATAAAAAGGTATTTGCAGCTCAGAATAGGTCAGTGATGGCTAACCTTGACACCCCAGATGTTTTGGAACTACAACTCCCATCATCCCTAGCTAACAGGATCAGTGGTCAGGGATGATGGGAGTTGTAGTCCCAAAACATCTGGAGTGTCAAGGTTAGCCATCACTGGAATAGGTGTTAGGCAAACAACACTAGCAATGTATTCCACAAGCAGGGTGCCACCACTGAGAAGGTCCTTTCCATGATTACTGCCTACCTTATATTTGACAGCAGGGGCATCCAAAGATTCACAGTGATACTCAGAGGACCTGGTCTTGAATATATTACATTGCAAAGTCTGTTTTAAGAGCATTTGTTGTTACTTTTTAATAAGCAGAGATGTTGGTACTCCTGAGAAATAATCTCCTGTGGCCTGAAATATGGACCACCAATAAATCCACTGACCACTATGGGAACAAGTTCCATAGTTTAACTACCGGTATGCTTTGCATGAAGAAGTACTTTCTTTTATCTGTCACTTGGATCTACAACCTCTCGCAACAGGTCCTGTGTGCCACTTAATATTAAGTCCATGGTCACCGCCCTCCCGGTCAGACCAGCTGTTCTAGGGCACAAGCATTTAGGGTACCTACAAATTTTTCCTCTTTGTTGTGATGAACACAATATGTAACCAGTCTATGAGGCAGTAGCTGAAGTTAACCATTCTTGCAACTTTTTGATGTTTCCTTGATTTCATTCTTTATCTCAAGATCTTCTGAGTCTTTTGATGAGGGGCACAACAGCATGTCCCCAGCACTATGTTACTCTTGGGGCCTGGTATCACTACCCACAACAGTTCTGCAGAGGAGTGCCCCTTTTGGGATTTCTAGCTTGCTGGACTCAATGCTCTCTTTGACCTCCAGGTGACACCACCTCCAATATGTCCTTCCCTGTCCTTCCTATAGAGTTTTTATCCAGAGACAACCATGTCTCACTGGTTCTCACCATTCTACCAGGTGCCCATTATGCCCTCTATATATCAATGCCATCCTTTAAGACCAAGCACTCCAGTTATTATTTTTAAAGGTATTTTTAAGGCAGTCTTCAGCCAAAGCTCGAATAGCAGCTTACAAAATCAAGACAGCTAAACAATAAGATCACATGGTACAGTAGAATAAAATGCTAGCATAAAAAACCTTGCAGATTAACAGAGCATTCCTAAGTAAGAAATTTGGAAATTCCAAATTCCATTCAGCAGTACCTGGGAGGGTCTTCTGCAGGCTGAACCAGCAGGTGAGGTGGGCCCAAGTTTTGAGCATTGCACAAAGGTCACATGACCATGCTGAACAGGGTTTTGTATAGGTCCTTGTCTTGCTCTCACCACTTCCCCAGAATGCCCCATTTTGAGGATTTACACTAGGGCAAATTAGGCTGGCTGAGCAACTAATGCCAGTGTAGCCCCAGCTGAGCCAAGAAATCCCAAGATCCCCCAATCCCAAACTCTTGCATCCCACCTGATCTTGTGCTGTAAAACACCTAAAACATATAGGCTAATAAAACATAAATGATACAAAATATGGGGTGCAAGTATGGTTGTTTTACATAACTAATTCTTATTCCAGATTACTGAATTCTGATTTATTACTTAGTATGTCTTTTCATGCCAGCTGGGCAACCTGTCATCATTCTGTCAAAGGAGGTTGTTTTAAGGACACATACTTGTCTAGCTATTGTTTATTTTTTCAAACATATTGCATCACCTGAGCCCTGAGAATGGAATGTCATTTATGATTATGTCATTTAAAGCAGGATAGCTTACTTCCTGTAATGATTCAGATCATATTTCTGCTGCCATCACAAGAATCCAATACTTAGTTTTGTCAAGTAAAAGGGGGAAATGAATGATAAACCATGTCTTACTTATGAGTTTGGGGGTGCCAGAGTTCATGGGTGCAAGACACCAATAATTCCTGGATTTACGGTAGTTAAGTGTTGGAGTTCAATGCTTGGAGTGTTAAGATGGGTTGCCGGACACTGAATTTAGCAGTGTCAAAATAAAGGCCAAACCAGTTTTTATGTGCTGAGGAAATCGCCCAGGGGAAGATGAGCCATTAGCAGGGAACAAAAACAGGAAGATGGGCTACCGGTATCAGCAAAGCAAAGATTCTGTGCCAGCCAGAATACCCACTTCCTGAGCTCTATGATAATGAAGAGAGATGAAAGGAGAGCAAAATAAAAAAATTCCTTCTAGTAGCACCTAAAGGAGAGCAGTTAGTTTAGGATTTCTGTTGACTGTGGCGTGCTGAAGGGGGAAAGGTGGCGGCAAGCGGAAGAGTAGGGGTCAGAGGAGGGCCAGATTTAGGTTTGATGAGGCCCTAAGCTACTGAAGGTTAATGGGGCCCTTTATATGCCCAGCTGTCCTTTGTCAACAACAAATTGTCGTTTTTTGTGTTGAATATATGCCATATGGTAATTTATGGACCTAATAGGTATCTAAAGCCATTTGCACATGTTGTCATGCAACCAGTCCATGCAGAATGTAGACACCCTCTGCGCCAGCGCCGTGGCCCCCAAAACCCTCGGGAAGGGCGTCCCGGGGTCTTCAGGACCTGCATGAGCTCGGACGCCGATCCTGCTCCTCGGGAGACCCCAGCAAGGGCTCCTGAGTGCGAGCGGGCGGCGGAGCTCCAGGGTCCGCAATCCCCCGTCGGGTGAAGCTGCGAGATCGCCTGCATCGAGCACGTTGATTCCTCCAAGACTTGAAATTTGGAAGAAGAAAAAAGTGAGTACAAAAAAAGAAAGAAATTTGGATTTAATTTGGACTGGCTTGGGACGAAAACACGGAGGTCCGCCCCCTGCCATTGTGACAATGTAACAGGAAACTGTTACAGAAGCACTGAAAGAGTTAAGTTGAATCCTGTACTTTGGGACTGAGTTTTAACCCTTTCCTTTCCCCTGGTCCTGGGGGTAGCAGAAGGGAAAAACCAATCGTGACAGCTGAGTGGATTATGTTGAAGTATTCAATTTAAAGAATAAGGAAAAGTTTTAAAAGGAAAAGTAACTTTTTAAATTGTGGCAAGTTGTGCCCTAAAAATGGAGTCGGAACCGGATGCCAACTTGTGGAAACTGATGGAAATGTTGGAGGAATACAGAGCAGAACAGAGAGAGATAACAGCTGAACTGAGTTATGTTATGAGAAGCTCTGTGACTGAGATAAGGCAAAGTTTAAACAATGTTCCAGCTGCAATGGATGTACAAATAACTCTGGAGAAAGTGCCGGTCAAGGCCAAACAGCAACAGACTAACTTTAAAATAACCAGCCGCAATGAGAAATCTTTCAAACGCAGGATGAAAGGAGCTAATAAACCAAGAAGTAAGAAAAGAATCATAAGGAAAATTAATAAACCAAAAGCCAACGACAAGCCGTGGAAAAGGAACCGAGCCGACTTGAGCATGCAATGGAAAGACTGGTTTAAGACTTTGCTGGATGCAGTTGTGGATGACAATATGCAAGAACATTTGTGGTACTGGTTTCCGGAAAAAATAGGAGTGGGATGAATATAGTAAAAGATGTAACTTTCTATTTTTGGATTTCAGGTTTTGATTTATGGACACGTTTAAGGACTGAATAAATGATATCATGCAGAATATATATTATGTATTATGAAGGATAAGTGTATTAGGTATTATATATATTATGAAAGATAAATGGAGTTAATATCAAAGCTACATACCCAGGGATTGTGGGGAGGAGAATGGGTTGTATTTGAAGTAAAATATAAGTATGCTAAAGATGTTAGTTAATGATAAATGATTTTATTTGAAGGAGAAAAAATTGATAATGAATTAGGAACCTGTTAAGATTGAAAAATTGGTAAGCAGATGAAGACAATGGGGTGGGCGTGAGGGAGTCATTGGTTACTGTTTATAATACAAGTGAACTGGCCTGAAACGGGGCCAGGCATTGTAAAATCAATAAAAATTATTTAAAAAAAAAGAATGTAGACACCCTATACTGTACATAGAAATGAGCAAATCAGTGATATTTTAGGGAGCAGGCTAGCAGGCGGGGCCCATTACTTATATCATAGGAGCCTACACAACACAAAACATTGTTGCTGTATGTAGGTTTTATTTTATTTTTTTATCTTATATTTTGGAAATGTACATCCAGTTGTTTTTCCTTTAAATTTTTTGGGGGGGACCAAGAAAGTGGGGCCCTAAGCTATAGCTTCTTTAGCTTATATGTAAATCCGGCACTGGGTCAGAGTATAAGGTGGGCTTACAGTTTGAATCAGAGGTTGCAGGAATTGGAGGAACTGGACCCTCTTGGGGTGTAATGCTTAGAACCCCTCCATTGGAGGTTGTATATATGTGTATATAAAGACACCACCGTCTCTGCTGTTTTTTCTCATTTCCAAATGAGAAACACAAACCCTGGGTAAGCTCCCAAACCCCTGGAATCTCACACTCCTCATTGGGTGGGTGTGCAAGGCTTACAAAATTTCATCAATAAAGGGAAGGTGGTTGCATTTTCTCTTTCTCTCTCTCTCCTCATTCATCATTATCATACTCTCCTAAAAATGCATCAAAGCAGCATGCAATTTAAATTACATATTAATAAAACAATTTAACTCAGATATATTATCCTGCTTTTTAAAACTGCTGCTGGTTTCTCTCGTTTGTAAGATGTGTACGCTTTTTATGTATTCGTTGTTATATCAGACTCCTGTTTAAATTTTCTTTAAAAAACAAACAAAAACCCTCAAGGATAGATAAAAAGGAAGGAAGGAAGGAAGGGTGGGCAGCCTTCATGTTAACTCGGCGCAGTCCGAAGCTGCCTCCTTGGCACCGCGATACCCATATGATGGGTAGCTTCCCCCCGGAAGCCGGAACTTTGTGGCGGAGGGAGAGCGGCCGCGGCGGCGGAACAGCGAACTGAAGACCACTTAAGGCAGCCGGGCACCAGCGGGGAGGCCCTGCCTCGGAGCCCGTTGCCATGGCAGCATTCCTGCCCTATTGTCGCCCGCCGCCATGTTGGATGCTCGCCAGGGCCAATGGGAAAGAGGAGCGCTGGTTCCGAGGGGGCGTGGCGAGGGAAAAGGGGCGTGGCGGCAGAGCGGGCGGGTTGGCCTCCTTAGAGCCCGTCGTCAGGCGAGGCCCGCGAGCGGCGGCAACACCTCGAGGGGGACGCGGCGGGCTGAAGGAGAAGCGGGAGAGGCGCCTCAGGAACCGGAGCCATGTTCGGGGGTTGGTCCAGAATGTTCGAGGACGATCCTTTCTTTCGGTGAGGGGGAGGAGGGTCGGCCTGGGTTATGAGGGGGCGGAGGGGGCTGCGTGTGGGGGAGGGGGCTCCGTCCCTCACGGCGTCGCCTGGAGGGAGGCGGTGAAGGCGGCGTCGTTGTTTCCCCCATTTGCCCCCGAGACACCCCCGCTGGGATGCGCATCTCTCCGTTGCCTTTTCCTCTTCTTGTCACACCCCCGCCGACCGTTTTCTGACGTTCCTTCTCTCCAGACGTGTCAAAGAGAGAGAGAGCGGAGCCTGACGGTGTGGGGGGGGGCCCTCAAGCACAACAATAATTCACTCCCCCCCTCCTTTTAAGGTCGCTGAATTCTCTTTTACTATCCCCCTCCCCACCCCCAACCTTGCTTATTCACTTCAGCAGAATTTGCCTCCCCGCCCCCGTTGCGAAGGTGCAATTTAAAAAAAAGTTGCATTTTCATGTCCTCCTCGCTGGATCTGGGTTGTGGCCTCATTGATTTCCTTTCCCTAAGCTCGACTAAGTTAAATTTGGATCCAGTCCAGACTAGTCCCTCAGCTCCCACGAAACTATATGTTATGCCTGTTTGAGGCGTGCAATGGGAGAAGAGGGCTGTAGTTCATGAAAGCTTGCACTACAATAAAGTTGTTGGTTTTAAAGGTCCCCCTGGTCCCCCCCTTTTTTTGGGGGGTGTGTCTGTCTGAAGCCTTCCCAGAGTTCTGGAACTGAGCCACTGGCCTCCTTAGGAAAAGAATGGTTGGAGTGTTCTTTTGGTGCCTTGCTAAGATTTGGTGTGAGCAGTGCTGTTCTCAGGACCTGGAAGTAAAAGGAGTTCAGTCCCATGTTTCCAAGGTGCTGAAAGTGTCACCTATATAAACAACCCTATTTTCTCTTGCTCCCAAGAAGTTTCTAAGTTTCGTGCTGATATGCTGAAAGGGATGCCTTTCTAAAGCCTTTTTGAAATGCTGTGGGGTTTTTTTATTTATTTTTATTTTTCAGATAAACATAATGTTTGCCTTCACTTTTAGGATTCTCAGAATCCCTAGACCTCCCACCGCCCTTCTCTGGTTTTCAATGTCAATCCCTTTTTCTTTCAGCTTATCCATATTTTAACTAATTTGTTAACAGCATTATTACCTTTTTCCATTGTGTTTTGTACATTACAAGTATTACTCTAATCCTGCCAAAGTTTTTAGCTGCTTACAATGTTCTCTTAAATAAATTATATATTTTCCCCATTCTTTGTTAAACTTCTTCTCATCCTGGTCTCCGAGTCTCCCGGTCAATTTTGCCATTTCGGCATAGTCCATCATCTTCATTAGCCATTCTTTTTTGGTTGGAACTTTATCTTCTTTCCATCTCTGGGCCAGTAATATTCTTGCTGCTGTTGTTGCATACATAAATAGTCTTTTCTGCTCTTTCGGAATCTCTGTACCTAAAATGCCTAACAAAAAAGCCTCTGTTTTTTCCACAAATGTTATTTTAAACATTTTCTTCAATTCGTGGGAAATGATATATAACGTATTTCATTTTGTCCATTTTGCCCTGTCACAATAGAACATGGGGTGGGGGAAGAGAAAAGGATTTATGTTCTTTTAAATAGTTTAAAATACTACTTTCCTCCTGCAGTAATCTAGGCCAAATGCAACTGTTCTTGTTCATTTAAATTTTTTATATGTCAGGCATTGTATCTGGTTAATCCTAAACACACTAGGGAATAAAACCCATTGATTGCAGTGGGACTTACTTCTGAGTAAACACTGCATATTCCCCCTTTAATGCTGCAATACTATATAGGCTTACCTGGAAATAAGGCTGAGTAGATGGGTATTATAAAATATATATATAAGGCTGTGATCCTCTGTATATTTAATTGAGCTCTGTGTGCCTTACATTCAACATGTATAGGATGTGAAGTTCTGCAACTTTCCTTTAATTACATGTTTGTAAGCAACCCTAAATAACTTCAGCATTTGACATGTTGAGGGAGGACCTATGTAGCAAGCTTGTGGTTGACCTTTTAATTTTTATGTCCTGGTTAAACCTGGAATGGGTTTCAAACCCATTTCTGATACTAGCTTTTGCTTGATGAATGCCCAGACAGAAGTTATATAACTCAGTGGGCCATCTTCATGCTTAGGACCATACTTAAAAGTTGTAATCTGTCTTGATTATATAGTTCAGTTTAAGCTGAATTCAGGAGGCCTAATGCTTTCTTAACACTGTATATGCAGGTGTTTTGGTTTTAGGAACTCCCTTAGTTAGTACACACCCAATCCTGTCTCTGGTGTATCCCCTTAAGCTAAAATTGTACAAGGTCACACATCCTTTGAAATCTGAATGGAACTTGTGGATGATTTTACATAGTGTCAGCAACTTTTTAGATTGCTCTTTTAAAGTCCTTGACAAGGTTCTCAGCTTTTATGTCAGCTCTGCAGCCAACTCCTACTGTATTGAAATCCAGTGGCACTGATCCAAAGCCTTGCATGCACAGGCAGGTTCTTTCCTTTGCACTCGATCCTCCCTCTTCTTAACCACAATCTTATCCTTTTAGTCTTCATGTAGAAGTCTAAAGGTATCTTGCTGCTGCTTAGGAAGAAATTGATGGGTGGTGCAAATGAAGCAAAGGTACTGGCCTGTGGATACTCCACTTCTAGAAGGTCCACAGTACTGTTGCTGGATTGGGACCAATGGGTTCATTACTGACTCTGAGCCTCAATACTTCACCTAATTTCTTTTACTAGTCATCTAATTTCCTTTGCAATTTAGCAGGAATTAAGTTTGAAAAATGCATAGCAAGCACCCACTAGAGCATTTTGGGAATACTGTAGTCTCTACAGGATGTTTGTTTTGGTTTCTTGATTGTCTGGTTCATGTTTGAAGTGAAAATTCATTTCATAGAAGGCCAGCCTGCCTACCCTTTTGCATTTGGAGTAACATGAGGGAGTGCCTGTTAATAGATCCCATGCTATGTAATGTGGGAAGCAATAGAACCATGGATGGATGCTGAGACCAGCAATGCACAAAGTCCTATACAGTATAGAAACTGTCAACATGTAATGGTAGTCTGATAAAAAGAATCCTATCACTATCGGGAAAGGAAGTGTGAACTACGAAGCTCCTAGTTCAAATCTCCCAATTTTATGAACTTTCCGAAAATTCAGGGCTCCCAACTATTACAAAATAAAACAATTACAAAATGTGAGTGTGCGCACACACACACACACACACACACACACACACACACACACACAATGTAGGGACTGTGCAGTTCTGTTATTTTAGTAGCCATAATGGCTGACAATTGTCTGGTTTGGAAGCTGTTCAGAGTCTAATCCAAATTGTAATAGCAAGTGCTGTCCTAGACATTGCAGACTAGATTATGATGCAAGTGGATAGGGCTACTTCACATTGGAATTAATTTCTAAAACAGTGTACTAATGTGAAAGCTTCCTCAGCCTCACAAGGAGAGATCTTGATCTGGCAAGCTAGAAATACTGTCTAGGATAAAATTGGTTTTATAAATGTCTCCCTGACCAAGCAGCTGTTCCAGGGAAGCTCTAGTTGATCTCAGTCAAAATGTTTTCTGGTCCTGCCAAGTTTTTTCCTGAATAGCGCAGACAGGTGCAGAAGCAGTTTCCCTCCTGCAAAAGACAGTCCTGTGCATTTAGTTAGCCAAGAAGTACTCTGTATTATCTCACTCTTGATATTACAGTCATCTGCTGTGTCTGGTCTCTTGTACTGAACCATCTGTTCTAATAAAGCTTTTCTGTAAAAAAATATTCTGCAGACTAAGCTCTTTTCAAGGGATAAGAATCTATAGGAGAACAGACACAGCAGACTGGCTGCTGTTTCCATGTTGAAATGATGCATATTCAGGTGCCAAGGACAGAACAATTATATACACTATCTCAGTCATTTCTAAACTGCATGACAGAACACACCAGTGTCAGTTGGAAGAACGACCAGCATGCTCAGAGAAATGGTTTAGACTCCTATAAAGCTCTAAAAGCCTTCCTTTAAAAATAATAAATTTTGCTGTGTGTCTGCATTAGGAGTGATAATGATTGAATGAACCCATTATCTGACCTTAGAGGATGTCGTGTTGCCTCTCTGTATGAGTCACTATTTTGGGTATGCCACTTCCTAATACTCTTTGTGTAACAGCGAAATGTGTATTGATTTTAATTTAAGACAGCAGTATGCTGTGGCTGTCCTAAGTAGGGTAAACACTGTACTCTCTCCAGTTTTACACCTTGGAATCTTGTCTGTTTTTCCTACATGCATGGCTATATATATATGAGCTGTTTCTCTCCCCCCCCCTTTTAATATTATTTTTAGGGATCCATTTGCCGCACACAATGATCATATGCGTCGTTTCTTTTCTGAACCTTTTGGACGAGATCCATTTCTCTCAATTAAAGATGGTGGGCAAGGAGCTCTACATCAAAGAGGACGTCCTGATTCTCAGGTTGCTTTGAGAGACAATCACAAGGTAGGTCATCTTATAGTCTTGCAGATTACCTGTAATCAGTGACAAAGTATGGTGGATCTCAGCTTGCTTCTCCACTCAGTTGATGGTTTGGTACTTGGGCCAGTCAGTTTACTCTTGGTGCATCTTGTGAGGGTTATACTAACCCCCCCTTTTTCTTTATTCCTTCCCCTCACCGGGGTACCTCAGGACTCTGCGTTTGAAACCCTCTTGCCACCCGTGGGACCTCCCTTCCTGGGTTCCCACCTACTGCAATTTGCCTTCCCTTTAGGTACAGTAGTGGCTCACTTGGCTTCACTGTCCAGCCCTCTGTATGACGTAAGACTAAGCAACCAGTTTCCTCTTCTCTCAGGAAACTTTGCTCTCTCCTCTTTGTCACACCTCTCAGGCACTGACACTCTGTCAGAGTCAACGAACGTTTAAGCACATTTAACTTTATTATGGTAACAGGAACACATGGATGTCACGGGCTATTACGGTTACAAATCTTCCTTTCATAGGCTTCCGCTTTGTTATAACCTTTCCTATGTTTCTTTAGTCACTTTCCAAAGCCTAACCTCCTAGTTTCCCTCTCTAAACCTCCAACCCAACTGCCAACCCCCCAACTGCCTTTCAACTGTTCTTTTCCTCCTTTTAGAATGCCCACAAGCTCCGCCTCCCAGAGCACACCTGCCCAACTGGGAAGTGATAAATTAACCCATACTGAGCCTGAACCATCAGCAGGCATCATTCCGCCACACATCTCTCATGTAAATTAGAGATAATGATGTTTAACTCTCTTTGTAAATAACCACCAAAACCTAGAATATTAACTCATGGAGCAAATAAACTAAACAAGGTTTAAGGTGTTGAAACTTGCATTCTAACTGATCCCATCTCCTATAGAAAGATGTATTAGTTGGCACATTGATCCTTAAGTTTATCTGTTTATGCAAACCTGTAACAGTACTATAACATCATGCTTAGTGATGTGATAGTATATTCCATCTAAGGCTGCAATCCTAATGGTGAGCCCCATTGAATTCAAAAGAACTTAACTTCTGAATGGACATGGTTAGGGTTAAAGTCTTGCTGACATTGCAAGTCTTGGCAACAGCTGATAAAGAACTTAAATAAATTGACAGGAAACTTAATAGACATAGCAACTTCAAATATGAAACTGTAATACTTTTTGCTTTACTTATATATTCACTATTGTACAAGGTATCCACTTGTAATATTTCTGCTTCAAAATAATGTGATGGTTACATTTTTGTTTTGGTTCCTGGGGTTTGGAAGACTGTGTATTTATTTAGGTGTGTTGACTTTTACGATATCTTCTCTTGGCTACTTAGTGTCAAAACTAAGCCTATGGAATTTGCATTCATGGGTAACATAACCACAGGGGGTGTGAAATTGTGCCAAGCTCAGTGGGAACTGATGCTTAATAAAGCTAGCAGCAGCAGAAACTGTCACCTGCAGGGTAGCCACCAGATCTTGTGCTTCTAGTTTAGAAGCATTTCTATTTGTAATGTAACAGTTCAGTTTGCTTAAGATTCAGTTCTGCTTTTGTGAGCAGCATCAGACTTTTCAGCAAATGTTTAAACATTTAATCAGATATGCAAAGATGCACTTGGGCTTCTCTATCTTTTGTTGCAATTGCAAGCCTGGGAACTTATATTTAGTTGAACGTTTCCCTGAACTCTGATAATGGCTCTTGCTTGTCTCCAGGAGGATACAGGGGTGTGTGGGAATGTATGCAGAAACTAGTGTATTGTACAGAAGTAAAAAAATGACATTAGCTGCTGTACTGACTGTTATGTGACCCTCAAAAGGTTGCCCAGAATGGAATGTGGCCCTTGAGCTGAAAGAGGTTCCCCACCCCTGCTTTGAATTACAGGCTTATGTCTACAATTCAGAAAAGAATAGTTAACTAATCATTTGTCTTTAAAAAAGACCAGATAGACGAACAATGCAAACATCCCCATTAAAGCCCTCACATTTTATTTGCTATTACAGTACTTAAAAAACAAATTCCAAACACTCTTGCTCTGAGTGCCTGTCATACATATTGCATATCTAAGAGAGTACATTAGAACTTGGGAAGCTACCTTAAACCATTGCACAACTCTACACTGGACAGTAGAAATCTTTTTGGCTGTGGAGATTCATATCTTACATGGATCAGAAATTGGGGAGTTATTCTGACCTGGTTGAACAGAAAAGGGCCCAGAATACGTTCCTTATAAACATACTTGGTATCTGTAAGTACTGTATACCAATTCAATTCACCTATCTGAAACAATTGCATTTAAATTGATGGGGCCAAGTTGGTATAACAATTGTTGGAAAACATAGAGACTGCCTAAGCACTGTTTCCAAATAGAGTTCTTTCAGTCATTCAAGTTTTTTACAAGCTTGTTTTTATGGCAATGGCAAAATATTTTTTTTAAAGTATTTGATGCAGACCAATCTATATGCTTTGTTGTTATTGTTTAGTCATTTAGTCGTGTCTTAAAACTTCTCTGTAGCAAAGCTGGGGAACCTGTAGCCTGCTGGATGTTTTGAACTGGTCCCAGCCAGCAAGGTTGATGGTCAGAGATGATGAGAGTTGTAGCCTAGCATTGTGTTTTGAACAAATAAATAAAAAATCATGTTAGTTGACAGCAGCTGAAACAGTGTCTTACCTTTTGAAGTAGAGTATACGGTACATACAACACTCTCCGTTGCACGTGGCAGATTATTTTAAAGTTCAATGACTATGTATCTTGACACTGTATATTGTATGTGACTATTTGTGGTCTAAAAAACCCCCAAACTTTGTAAGAATGCTATTTAGAATTATAATGTGTTTTGGGGGACCCTAACAAGCCCTTCAATGAAATTACTACAAGCATAAGCATACAAAGGGGCTGCAGTTTATAACCAGAGTGCAATGCTTTTTTAGGAGTTGAAAACAATCCTAGGTTTCAATATATCCAGTTACAGAAGGATACACCAAAGCAGTGAGAGTCTGACTGGGGGATAGAATTACTCAGCTGGAGGGGCTTTGCATTTAGGAAGTAAGGCTGCTGTGATGATGACTGTCTCTGCACCTGATCATATTATTAGTTCTTGGATTTATGCAGACTGTGTGTTATTGCATTCATTTTACAAGGACATAATGTGTAGAAACCTGGAAACAATCAAGTTCTCTAAGAGCAATGTTTAAACTGATTCTCCCTCTGAAATTATGTGAGCTTATGTTACTTCCACGTATTGCTTTTGTCTGTTATTTAGCATTATTATTTCCTTTCCATTCTCTTAATGAAATCAGGCCCAGTTAACATGAAGCAACCCACTTCTTAGAAAATTTGCAGCCGTCAGTAGTCTAATTGGGATTGGTCATACATAATGTTAAAAATGTTCCTTCGTTAAGAGATTAATTTTAACACCAATTAGAGCAATCTGGACTATTCCAGCTGCTGCTGAAAAGCTTCTAGTCCGTATTTGTGGAAGGCCAAACAATATACAGTAAGACTGCAACTTACATAGGGGTTACATTCTGGGGATTGCACCTAAAGCCAAAACTGCATATAGTCAAAACACATGAGGTGCAATGGTGGGTGGGATTGCCAAAGTCTTTCCCCCTAGATGTCTGTTCCCTTTCTGCCCCCTTTTAATTGGGTTTTTTTGTTTTTTGTTGCGAAGCACGTAAAGCTGAATGCACACAAATTGAACGTGCATAAGCTTACTTACTTTTTACTGGATTGCAAAACAGGCTGCTGTGGCAGCATCACTTACCTGAATAAATACTCGTCTTTGGTTGAGTGCTGGGAAGATTTTCCAAGTGTGTGTCTGAATTCCTCCTGCCCTCCAAAATAAAGTAAAGTTACTGTTGCGAGAGCCAAATGAAGTTCTCTGACTCTGGGGAAACAAAGGAGTAGGGATTACATGAGGATAGAAATAAATAAATGAGTTTTAGGATTGAAGGGGATAGAGATGGTAGGTTGTAGATGGGCAGAGTTGACTTTGCATGTCCATGAGCCTTTGCATTGTAAAACATAGTGTTAAATGAATAAGTACAAAATGACTATTGTAGTAAAATACATTTTGATGTGATAGCTTGATGTAAGTATACCTTTCATGTATGCTTTTGGGAATTCAGATTTATATCCAGACTCTCCAATCATTTTTTCATGCAGAGATATTCAAGACCAGTTGGCTGAATTCTCATATTAGATGGTGTTTATAGCATCATCTATTTATATGTGTGTACTAGCATATAATTTCTTCACTGTGGATTTATAAGTCAGACCATTCTGTATATGGTGATAGATTTACTCAGAACTTCTTTGCAATGACCTTTGAAACTGCTGACATGGGAGAGATGATTTGGTTTAACGCCAGGGTTCTATGAATATTTTAGAGAATATGTATGTATTTCATTGCTAACTCTACATTAATCTCTTGCTTTTACATAAAATGAAAGCTTGTAGCAGAGTAGCTGCATGACTTATTTTAATTTTTGTGACCTGCAGTTTATTCTAGCTCTTTGAAATTTAGTTACCAAAATTTATCTGTTGAGTAGGAACAGATTTGTTGGTTTTAATCAACTTCTCTCCATCTGAACTGGCTAATCGTGACTGCAAATAAATAGAATTGAATATCTGGAAAAGCAGGAAAACTGTAAAGTACTGTACAGAACTTAAAGGTACATGGCAATACTTTGGTACACAAAAGCACATGTATTCAAACTTAGAATAAACTTATGTTTAAATTGAAAGTGCCTATCTCGGGGGCCACATTAGATGTGACAGAAGCAGCCATTTTTCTTCACATTTCCCTGGTCATGTACAAAGCAGGGGTGGGGGCATCTAATTGTAGCATCAAAAGGGATGCATAGGGGTGAGAGGGAATAATCCTGCTTCCCTTGTCTTACTTGTCTGAAGCTTGTTGCTCATGGCACTGTTCACTCAGCCTAGTTCTCTTCAGATAAATGGATCCAGGTTGTGATGGGAGGAGTTTGGATAATGGATAATGTGATGGGAGGAGTTTGGATAAGATTACGTGGTGGAGGGTTTGTCTCTTATCCCTCCAGTAGTGAAAATTAAACCCATCCCCTGCTTACATGTAAACAGTATGGCTGCCACCGTCACATCTATTGTTTTGGTTATGCTGTGCCTTATTTAAATTTGAGTTAGGGAGTTTTTAGTTTCCCCCCTATTAATTTGAACCATTTGACACACCGTTGTAGTGCAGCAATTCACATAAGGTGATATTTGTCTTTCAGACGATGAGCTGTTCCCTTATGCCTTTTGGCAGTTTTGGTGGCATGGTTAGTATACTAAATGCTAAACTCTGTCTTCTGGTGATCTGGGCATGCCTTCCTTCTGTATTTTAATCTTTAAACCATGTTACTAATATACAAATTTACATGAACTGATGCTTCTTTTTCAGGCAGCGAGTTTTCCACTTATGCCTTTTGGCAGTTTTGGTGGCATGGTCAGTATACTAAAATACAGATCTCTAATGCTTGGTGATATAAGCATGTTGTTGTCCTAAGGGCCCATCCAGAATAGTATTCACTTTAGTTTTTGGTCCTTCTCTGTCCCAGAAGAAACCGTAAAATACTTCTCCTGCATTTATAAAAAATATAGTATGTTAAAAATAAATGTATATGGATTAAATTAATAATTTCATTTAAATGCATTTGTATTTGACAAGTATGTATGGAATTATAGTGTTTTTCTTTCCATTCTTTCTTTTCTTTTTGTTGTATTTTTTATGCACCTTTAGTTTCCTTTTTTGTCTTTTTCACTTTATTTTGTTTAATTGAAATGTTTTCAATAAAATATAATTAATTAAAAAATACATCTCCTGCATACAGGTTTCCTCTTCCACTCTGTTGGAAGTGTACGTTCAGTTTTTAAAAAGTTGTTGTGTGAACAGTGCTGAATTTGCACGATTCCATTTGCACTCGTCTGCTCCTCAAATTGTCCCAATTTGTCTCAAATGGGCCACCGGTAATAAGGCAGGTTAATGAAGTAGCTGAGCTCTGGGATTATGACCTAACTAAGTTAGTATATAGCATATTAAATCTGCAGCTGGAAATTTAGGAAATTTCTAGGTGATCAAGTACAATGCTGGAATTTAACAGTTTAAAAACTCAAGTGTTGGGGTGACAAAAGTTCCAGTAAAAAAGGAGACAAGGCAGGATGATGGTACAACACATTTGCCTGGACCAATAGCTCATACTGTACAGCCTCTTCAGTAAGGTGAAAATGTCACCCAAAATTTAGAAGGTAAACTAAGTGGCAAAAAGTGTGGGCTGTGCCACTTATGCAAATAGCAGCAGATGATTTCATGAAAAACCACAATCTGAATGTACCCTGCATGCTTTCATTCTTTAGACCAGACTTTGCCATGCTGATGGGAATTGTACTCTCCCATCAAGAGGTTGCCAGGTTGGCAAAGGCTGCTTTAGACAATAGCACTAATGCAGTAATTTATATGAGCTGGTATTTCTCTTTCAGGCAATGAGTTTCCCCCTTATGCCTTTTGGCTGTTTTGGTGGCATGGTTAGTATACTAAACAAACACGAGTTTCTAATTTTTTGCTGATGTGGGCATGTCTGTCTGGTTCTGTTTCTGCCCCCTCCCACAATGCACTAAGCCTTGTGAAATGCATTTTAGAATCTCCCCCATTTGTGAACTAACTATTAAACTTCCAGTGTAGACTGAAATTATGCTAATATGCAAGACCATCTCTCTTCTCTGCATGCATGAAATAAATTGCCACAAGGGTAAAAACACACTTAAGATTTCCATAAAGTCTCTGAACTGTTTTTGTTAAAATGAATTGGAGTACAGTAGTGGTTATTTATTGGACTCATGCTATTTCTTTTTAATATGCATAGAATAGTGCACATTCCAAAAAGTTATGTTACTAGAGAATAGCACTATATCAAGCAAGTGGCTGGTTCTGCTTTGGGTCTACTATGCTAATGACATGGGCTTCTCTCCTTTGACCTTGAATAACATTTCTCTGAAATGTGGTAGATACCCAGAAACTTCTTTAAGGACTCTTTATCCACCTTTGGGTTTCTTCCGAGACCTTTTTCAAATGAATGTTGAAAAGTAGTATTTCTACTATAGAGGCACCACATTTTCCCAGCATTCAAGTTGGAAAAACTTGTTTGTTTACTGATTTCTTCTTTTGCTCAAAGTACGTCTCCCCCCTTCTTCCTGTTGGCATGTCCACTGCTGTTGCTGTGGAGTGTGATAATGTCTATGATACTGTTACTCAAGGCAGGGAACCTTTGTCCCTCCATATGTTGTTGGACTAAACCAACAACATCTAGAATGTTGCCTACCCCAGCCTTTAGTGATGAGTGAGACTCTCCGCATCCGTGTGCCTTGCACTGCTCTCTGGTATTTAGCCTGCTATTTTGCAGGATTATTCCAGCATAGGAGCACTCACATAGCTTTTAAAGAAGCAGTGAACATCTGCATTGCCAAACCGCCCCCCCCATCCTTGTAACATTGTCCTGGGAGTCGGCAATCAGTTGTTTTTTAAAATGTTAATTATTTTAGTGCTCTGGTCCCCTCTTCAGTGTTAAAGTACAGATTTGAACACATTGGGTTCTCTGCTTGCAAGAAGATAAATAGCAGTAAAATGATTTCTTTCCTCCCTCACAATCCATTAAGTGCAGAATGGATATCTCACAATGCCTTTTACTTGAAGCTAGGGAGACAGTCAAGCTAAATGTGGTTGGGATATGCTTTGAAGTTCGATTGTCTTCACAAGCTTATCTAACAACTTTGACTCTTTGACATTCTGTTGCTGACGTCTCGCTGAGCTTGAAAGATTGCTTCCTTTTCTTTCCGTGCTTTGCCTAGGACTATTATAATTTTGAAGTTAATAATTTTTTAATTGATTGTATTGCACATATACATATATCAAAATGGACAAACTTAAGCGAAAAAATGAAAATATAGAAACTTACCGGTATGTAGAGGGAGCAAAAAAGAAAAGAATAAAAGCAGAAACTCTAGAAAGGAAGAAAGAAGTAAGAGGTACAAATATGTACCTTTCATAACAATTTTCTTATCAATCTGAATTGTTTCTCCACATTATGTTTTGCATCCGAGTGTATTCCACAGGGTTGTGGATTCACTGGTCATGGAATGCAGGGAGCATTGCGCTTATAAGAAAAACAACTTCTGTATTTTTTGGTCTACACAATTCCAGGAGACAGTTTATAAATGTATGGGTACCATTGTCTGTTGAAGTTTAAATAATCAGAGATGCTTTGATGAAGCTTCCAGAAATTATGGCTTGGAAGTTAATGCCACAGCTTCTTGTTTTCTCTGGAAGGTATACCATTTACTGCTCTTGAGGTTCAGTTTCCCTGGCCATTTTTTTATTCGCTTCACTTTCTTTCTGCTTCCTTGGCCCTTTTCTCAAAAATTACAGATCTGTTTGCAGCGTAGCATAGAAAAATATACTATACCAAGCAAATATAAGATGTGCCCAGTTCTGCACAGAATTTGGGTTTAATTGCCAATGAATGTGAAGCTTTCTGGCACATGGTGTTTTGCCAATTAACACTGCAGGTTTTTTAAAATGCCTTCTGTACTCAGTCTATGAGGGAGAATATATTTTTATTTGAACAGAATAGGAAAACCTCATCAAACAACAAAAACAACAACCCTAAACCTTCTTACAATGAGAAATAACCCCAAAGGAACAGTTCCAAAGAAACAACCCCCCCCCCCCGATCCAACCGTGGGAAGCCTCAGCAGTGTTTGGTCCATCATCCTCTTCCTCCTCAACCACGTTGCCTTGCACTATTTGTACCTGCCTCAACCAAGTGGGGCTGGATGTCTCCACAGCCATCACCTGTGCAGATTAGGGCTCCTAATCTTGGCAATCAAGCCCCAACTGGGCCACTCTCAAGGGCAGGAGTGCTCCTGCAAGGACCCACAGGAAGGGTTGGCTGCGAAAAGCCAAACCTAAACCTCATTTTTTCTCTCGCATTTTCCACTACACATGGTCCATAAAGTCACCATTATATCTTACATTAATCCTCTCAGTGAGTCCAGTTTACTTCCTATAAAGGCTTTTGCATGCTTCTGCTAATGTTTCATGTGTCTTGTGCTAGTAATCCATCGGCTGGAATGCATGTGACAAATGGTATCTGTGTAAACGGAAGCCTTGGTAACTGAGAAGTCATAACAGACACTGGAGCCAAGTCAACAGTCTTTCATATAAGCCTACTTGCTGTGCACTCTCAACAGACCATATTTTCCTTTGCAGCAAGTGAAATTTTATTCCTAAACTACATATAATAAATCATAGACTGGAATCTGAGTCATAGATTCTTTCATCAACTCATAAATTCATGATCTAGGCCTAGCCAATTCAAATAGTCCATACAAAAGAGGGCAGCTTTTTTGAGCATTTAATGATAAAAAGAAATAAAATTTAATTTTTGTTCCCTTTACCCCAGTGAATAACTTTCATAATGATACTGTATAAAAGAAAAAAGGCAGCAACAAGGTGTTACCTTTTAATACCTTGCAACATTCTCAGATTCACTTGTGGGGGGCTTTCATTTTTTGAGTTGGCTTTTTCCCCAACATTACATTACTTTAGTTACCTTTGTCATAGTTACTTCAGGCAGTTACTGTGCAGTAGGATTTCAGAACATTACAATGGCTGGGAAATCTATCCAAAAAATTCTTACATGAAATCAGTCCATCTTTTGACCAAGTTCATTTGAGGTTAATGAGAAAAGCCTTTCTGATCCCTCCAGAGAACTGTATTTCAAAAAGCCTCTCACACTTTCCTCTCTAGTAGACTAAGGGCCAAACTAGAGGTGACATGGGATCTGCCATGGTTTTGGTTTTGCTAATTAGAAACCCCACAGGGCTGCTTTGGAAATTGGGGAAGTGTCGCTTTGGATGAAGGTGCCTAAGCCTTTCTAACTAATGCCTTTTCTGCACTCTGAATTACTCCCTGCTTCCCAGCTGCTATTAGATCTGCAGAGGGGAAAAGACAGATACAAATCAAATCAAAATGCTTGGTTTAAAAAGCATCATGTGCTCACCACCTCACACACATGGAATCTTTGTTGGTGTACCTTGTACTCTTACTTTTTACCCTGGTACTCTTGCTTGCTTTTAATGTTTGCTTGTGCTTTTTTTAATGGGGATTATTAAAGGTGGTCGCCTCCCTTCTTCTGGTGTGCCCTTCAAAGAAGTAAAAATGTATGTGTGTGCATATATATATATATATATATATATATATATAAACTGTCAAGAACCTCATGGTGAATGTATGTTTCTCTCTAATTATCTTTTCATTTCTCTTCTGGCAGAACATGGATTTCAGGGATCATTTCTCTGCAATGGACAGAATGATGTCAAACATGAGAAACAGTATGATGGAATTGCACAGAAATTTTGTAAGTTGGTATTTTCCTTAATGTTAAACTAAAAACTACACAAGCATTCTTCATTAAATTCATATGGTGGCCTGGAGTGTATTTTTACATACTTCAGATGCCCAGGCAAGCTGCTGCTTACAAATCTGCTGTTGTGTACAATAAGCATGGTTTTAAATTCTGTTCTCCAAGTGAATGGCTTCACTGCTTAGTCATTCTGAACACTTTGCAGGCTTAGGACGGCCATTATGGCATTTTGAAGACTAGAGAGAGTTGCAGTCCCATAAGATTTTCACCTTTCCTAATCTAAATGGAGCAATGTACAGCACTAAATCTAGGCTTCTGCTATGGACTCTTGTCTTGGTGTTTACCCTGTTCTCAATCATTTATTATGTTTAACTTCAGGATAAAATGGCACTTGATCCAAATGGTCACTCATTCAGTTCTTCCTCAGTGATGACTTATTCCAAGAAGGGTGATGAACCTCCAAAGGTTTTCCAGGCTTCAGCTCAGACACGCGTGGCTCCAGGAGGGGTAAGTTAGTCTCTTGGGGTTTGGGGGTCCCCCGTTGAGATGTATCAACAGACTTTGAATGAAGGATGGGGCAGTAATAATGTAGAGGGAGCATAAGCTTTGTAAATCTTCATGTTCATAACTGATACAAACCCTATTTAGATGTGGTTTGCTGTGGTTTCCTGGAAGTATACAACTAAGTGGTGGGCACAAGTGAGTTTGTGAGCATAGAGTTCATCCCATAGTGCCAAACCATGGGTTTGTGTTGTGTAACTTGGCCTACTGCTTCTTATGGCATTTATCAGTGAGATTAGTTGAAGAGGAACATTGAAGAAGCTAAGCAACAATACACATGAATATATCCTACAATGCTACAAATAACTGGCAGTGGCATAAAATAGGTGTCATCTGTTCAGACCAAGTACTTGACTTTTAAACGCTTACATAATGCTTAAGATGCCCTTTCATTGGCTTCCTCACAGCTGTTACATCTAATTTTGTTGAGAAATTTGAATTTGAACCCTGAAGTCAGGTTCATGAATGATTATATATAAGCAGAAGGCTGTTGAAAATAACTTATAGCAGATCACTTCAGAGCTCTAGCCAGTACTTGGTTATCAAAAAGCTTCTAATAATATACCTATGAGCATGCCGATAAGCAGAAGCCAAGATTTTCAAGTTGGTTAGCATGACATACTAATAGTTGGTGTCCCTTTCATGTAGCAAATACCAACACACACTTATCTCTGTAGCCGAAAGGTCCATTCACAGGCTATATTTAGATTCGGCTTTGGTGGTTTTTGAAACCATTCTAACAGAGAATAATATCAAGATCTTGAGGTGGTAGGAATAGATCCCAGCTCCTTTTTTGTGTGGATCATAGACATGCATGTTGTGGCCATAGTTCAACAAGTAATAGTGAATGCAAGGAAAAGTATTTAAGTACACAACTGGGTATTTGCCTTGTCTGCCATCTTTTTGCTGCATCAGTTCTTGTTGCTGAAGAAACAAGCTGTTTTTTAAATGGAACAGCTGCTTATCTCTTCAAAGTGGGAACTGCCGCAGTACAAATGAAGGTAAAGCTCCAACTGTGAGCTTTACCTTCTTTTTTCTATGTTGTGTTCAGATGTTAGCATTTGTTGTGTGTTTGACATACTGTTTTCTTTTCACTTCACTCCCTATTTACAGCAGAGACAAGATATGTGCATACACTGTGTTCATAATCTTGCACAGTTTGCTTGAAAAGGGAAATCAAAATACTAACTGAAAATATTGTTTCTCAGTGGTCACTTTTTAATTTATGTGTGTGTGTGTATATACAGATTAAAGAAACCAGAAAAGCACTTAAAGATTCTGAAAGTGGGCTTGAAAAAATGGCTATTGGTCATCACATTCAAGATCGTGCTCATGTTGTTCAGAAGGCCAAGAACAACAAAACTGGTGAAGAGGAACTGAATCAAGAATTTGTCAATTTAGATGAAGGTAAGAAGCCTCGTGGCTTACATGGGTTTTTGTTTGTAGTAACACAGTTCTGCCAATGTTTTACAGAGGTGCACATACATATACATAAAATTTAGTATGTATGTTTTCTCTCCACTTCACCGCCTATTCGTGTTTTGTATTGGGATATAGTACCTTTAAACACTTCCTGCACTGGTTGCATCAAGTAAGGATGCTCACTTTAAAATTTCATTTGTTGCGCAGGTGAAGCTCATGCATTTGATGAACAATGGCAGAAGGAGATTCTGAGGTACAAGCCCCCAGGAACAAGAAATGGTATAGATGCACCAAGACATAGAAACAGCCATCACATAAGCAAGGAAGATGCACCAAGGAGGTATAAATCATTATTATCTTGCTGTGCTGCTTTCCCAGCTTTCTGTAAGAAAAAAGAATGTCAGAATGCTCTCATTGAAGTAGATGTCTACTGTGCTTTGACAGTTTTGTGCAATTACATTTGTTGACTGCTGTTGACAAGTGTTGTGATGCACCACCCGTGCAAGCACACTTGTGTTGCAGCTGGATTGGAGGTGTGGGAGACCCAGTCTTGATCCTGAACTTTCCAGTTTCAGTTTGACACCTTGATGAGAAGAACTTTCAGAAAAAAGGAGCCTGTGGAAGAAACAAGGGATTGACCTAATGGTCCCACATGGATTAAGATGAATGTAAATTGGGGGAGAAAGGCTGTGTCATATCTGGCCACTTCACTCCCATTTCCTGTTAGGAAAGTCTCTGCATTTACCCATGGGTGTATATTGATTTAAGCAGTAGTCTTGTAATTCTTAAAAATGAAATGAAGGGGGGGAGAGTTTGAACCCAGGTTTCACCTTCTAGTTTTGTGAGGAAACTGATAATAATGCAGGATAGCCTTTGCGGTTGCTTGGTTGTTATCTGGCTATGAGAGTTCAGTGCCCTTATTTTTCCCAACCTGTTTCCCTTTAAGTTATTTGACCAACTAATATCGTGCAAGTTGTTTTGGATAACCAAACATCAAGTATTCTATCTTTCTAAATACTATTTCAGAGAGAAGACCCCCCGCCCAAGGGTATCCATTCAGGGACCCAGGAAGCCTAAACCTTCTGTGGAGAACCTCAATATCAAGGGATCACATGTTCCGCTCAAAACCAGCAAAAAATAAATTGCTGTATTGCTTTTCATGTCATCAGGCTATTTCTTCAGAGGACGCAATAATTCTGGATCAACGACTAAGACCAAGCTCTCTGTTTCTAGCAGTAGTGAATTTTGCTCTCTTGACTATTGAATGTTTGTGATAGCTCCAGCTCCTTGGTAACATTTGGCTTTGAGAGTAGCTAAGGAAAAACACTGATGCTGGAAAGCACTTTATGGAGTTATTTTTTTTAGTATGAGGCAGAATGTCAAAGCAAATAGTTTGCATTAACAGTGCTCCAGCAAGTGTAGAGCAAAACAAACAAACAAACATGTATCATTGTAGCTACATGTACAAGTATTCAAGGAAGTACAGTTAATAAACTGCAGGTTTTAACTCAAGAAATACGGGTGTAGTTTTGGTGAAGATCCAATCTGTCAGTGTCTAAAGCATTGTAAAGAAGTATCTAGATCTATTAAGCAATACTTTACGAAGTAGCATGTATACTATACTTCTAAGTCAATATTGATGTCAACAGTCAATATTGATGAGCCTTGCAAAAAAAAAAAAGTTAGATAAGCTGCATAAATAAAATTGAATTTTATCACCATTTTTCTGTTTTGCATATCTCTTTACACAGCAACCATTTCCTAAGTAGTTGGCTGTTCTGCTTCCTTGAAAGATAATCCTCTATTTCAGCTCTACCATGCTCTTTTCTAAGATTAAAATGCATGTTACTAGCCTCTTCCCTATAGCAAGAAAGTTACTGTCCTGCATATTAAAATGAGCTCTAACCTTTTGGGCAGATTGAAGTTAGGAGTCATACTTGAGCTAGAGAACAACCTAGAAGTATAATTTGTTGACATTCTTGTCAAGGAAAAACGGTTTCTGGATTTAATTATGAGATGTAATGGGCTTTTAAATGAATTGTGAATGGAAAAGCCATGAACTAACTTGATCCAGTTTCCATGTTGCATCTGATTGCTGTTCAGATGTTATCAATATAGATTGCCTAAATAGACCCCATAAGACTTTCCGGGGGCAAAGAACACGAAGAATCTGAATTGCTGCACTTAAGTCATTGGGACATTACATAAGCTCCAGAAATGGGTTCTAAATTTCTCAACATGACTCACTTGGATCTCTCTGTATCGGATTGTACTGGTTTGTTTCCCCTGTGGTTGAATAAAGTAGGTTTTCTTTACTACCTAATTATTACAGTTCCTTATATTATAATGCTAATAATTCCCTTTAATATATATAAATTGTTGCCACTTGATGCTGGTAGTGCATGTAGGAATTCAAAGAAAGTGACCACTGAAGCCCTTTCATCTTCAGCCTTCTAAATGGGAGCAAAAATGCAGAAAAACCACTAATGGTGATTGAGGGCTATATCTAATATTACACATAACAATTTAATGCTCTGCATCTTCTTCTTTTCTTTTGTGACCATACTTTACCCCTTTGCTTGTTCAATATTATTTGGTTCTTCTACAGGGTATTGGTTGGTTTCTTCTTTTTTTCTCTTGCAAGTTGTTGTAGTTGATGAAAAAATTGGAAGATGGGGTGTTCTGATATTTGTGGAGGGTTTTCCTTCAAAACAAATTGAAAATTTGTAGAGAAAAAATTGTAATAAAACATACTTGCTTTCTTAGGCTTAAACCCAACACTGAGTTAGGTATATTTTAAATCCATTGTTAGATTTAGAGAACAGTGAAGAAGCTGATTTGCTAGATGTGTCTTCACTGTAAAATATACAGGAGGCTCCCATTCGTTTTAGAGATCAGACTTCATAAAGCATTTTTCCAAGTATGGTCATATTCAGCCAGTTAGCTGTAAATTAAGTGAAGTAATGAGTTACTCTACAAGTTTGGTTAAGGCTTGTCAGTTCAAATATTGCTCTTGTATAGTTTCTTGAAGTTTTGACACTTGAATTGTTGTGTGTTAGGTAATTAACAGAAGGTACAACAGATACAAAAAGGAAAGTTCAAATTAATTATATTTCAGCATGTTATTGTAGAAGATAATCAGCTAACTCATACTGTGAGTAGATCCTTTGATTTCGATAGGTCTACTCTCAGTATGATTACCACTAGCTATCACCCAATTACTCAACCCTTTAAAGTTGCACATGACAGACATTTATATGTATGTATGTTCTTCATGTTGAATAAACAATAGGCTAATACTCATCATTTGAGCTGCTAGTATTGCATCAAAATTTATGAATCTAATGGAGAGTTCATGAATAACACTTGCCACTTTATTAATAAAGGTCTATTCAACATAATGCTATGCTTGTTGTCATCTAGTTGTGAGAGTTACATCTTCTGCTAAGAAATAGGCATTTCATATAGTGGATATCTGAGAAACAGCATGATTATATTTTAAGAAAAGTGAGTATTAGCATCACATTTCCCAAACTTGTAATTTTCCCATGCTGTTGTAAACACCCTTGTATTCCCCAGACATGTTTTTTTTCTTTTTCTGGGCAGGAGGGGTAGGAGAGATGTTGTTATAATGCAACTCTCCATTTGCTGAAATTGTAGTCCATAAACCACTAGCTCCCTAAAATAGGAGCCTACTTCTTTAAAACTAGTAAAGATGGTTCACAGAATCTAGTAGATGCTGCCAGGAAACACGATTCTGCCCTGGGATGTGGAAATAAATCCCTTGATTTATTAACCTACCATTTAAGATTTATGGCTGGCATGTAATCAAGCTAAGAAGTGCAATAAACAAAGATTTTGAAATTGCCACCTGTTCAGTTTGCTTCCCTGCTCTCAATGTAGGGAACTCCAACATGGATTAAGCCACCTTTATAGGACAGCAGGTATTCTACATATGCCATTTTTCCTGGCCAGGTTACCTGGATTTTTGAGTGAAATCTATAGTAACTCCCCTACCTCTGTTGCTATAAAACAACGGTGCAAAGTTAACATTCAATTAAGCAAGCTCATTGGTCTGTGACCATAAGAATAAAGGAAAATTTTGAGGGTGTTGAGTCAAGTTTTCAGAAGCAGAGTTGCATAACAGATGCCAGTAGTGCTGTGACTGACTGAACTCCAGTTCAAATTTTGCCACACCCCTCTAGTTCTCCTAGTTGGCAATGATAAAAGCCTAAGTTCCTTGTGTCTGTGGTTCCTGGCCTTTCACAAGGTTAGTTTAGTTACCTAGTTGATCAGTTAGTTTATTTTTGCCACTGCATACAAAAAGGACAGTTTTATGTTACCAATACTAGTAACGCCAAGTTTATGTGTAATTGCAAAGTTTTTAAAACACATTTCCTGACTTTTTACAGCAATCTTTAAAGCTCGGAAAGCTAACTTTTGGCTGGGATCAAACTGTCAGCAAAATCTTTAGTTTGAAAAGGTTCTCTTCACCGTCCCTCATGAAATATCCTCCAAAGTTCTAGCCGTGCTGCATGTGCTTGTGGCATTCCACATTCTGTACAGCCTTTTAATTCTCAATTTAGAAGTGCCAAACATAGAGTAGTGAAGCTTGATGAGTCTCTGGCTAGATGCATTATTTGGCTCACAGCCTGAGTTGCTTAGTTACACTGACCTCCCAAATATTTAAGAATCTTAAACTTGAAAAAAACAATTAACTAAAGCAGAGGTCGGCAAAGTTTTTGTGGCTTGGGCTGGTTCACGGTCCCACAGACGCTGCGGTGGGCCGGAGTGTGTGTGCGTGCATGCTATTTCCAGCGCTCCTTCCGGTGTGGAGGAGGCATGCACAGATTCCCATTGGCTGTAGGAGCTTCCTGCAGCCAATGGGAAGCTGGCCAGCGTCGCGGAAGGCGGTCCCCGCTCTGCTCCGCACCAGTTTAGCGTGGCGCACAGGAGCCGACTGAGCAGGCGGTGAGGGTTCATGGGCCTTAGGTTGCTGACCCCTGAGCTAAAGTATATCAGTTCCTTCTCAAAGAACTGTGTATAAAAACATTTTAAACTTGGAGATAACTCATCAGTAACAATAAAAAGGTAAAGGTAAAGGGCCCCTGACAGTTAAGTCCAGTCACAGACGGCTCTGGGGTTGCAGCGCTCATCTCTCTTCACAGGCCAAGGGAGCCAGTGGTTGTCTGCAGTTTTTCCAGGTCATGTAGCCAGCATGACTAAGCCGCTTCTGGTGCAACGGAACACCGAAATCAGAGCAGCGCGCGGAAATGCTGTTTACCTTCCCGCCGGAGCGGTACCTATTTATCTACTTGCACTTTGGCAGGCTTTGAAACTGCTAGGTTGGCAGGAGCTGGGATCGAGCAACGGGAGCTCACACCGTTGCGGGGATTCAAACCGCCAACCTTCTGATTGGCAAGCCCAAGAGGCTCAGTGGTTTAGACCACAGCGCCACCCGTGTCCCATCAGCAACAATACACAAATACAAATACACAACACCACTGTAATCATACTATTTCACACCACTGGGCTTTTAGAGCTGTGTGTGCACTTAGAATGGGGATTTCTATAGAATTATCATGACTCAGGACGAAATTGAGATTCAGTTCTCAGCTTCGTTGTGTGCCCACTTGGGTAAAGTTTACTTTTGAAAATACCTGCATCAACACTTGCAGTTTTTATTTATGACCTGTGCTTTATTGTAAGGTCCCACCAGTTTAAGAACACAATACTGTTTAAAACAAATACAGCGTGGGTCCTAAGAACATATATTTCAAATGTCAGCAGCTTCACGTTGGAATTCCTTTGCTTCGAGCACAGCTGCCTTAAGGCCCTGAGCCACCTCCCTTCAGAGGCAATGGATCTGGGAGGAAGAACAGCAAGGAGCCCGTGTTGGACGTGTGTCGAGCTGAGTCTGCGTAACTTCACACCCTCCAGGAAAGACCCATTAATGCAAACGAATTGTAGCTTAAAGCAGCAAATAATCCATTTGGGGGACGGGTAGGGAGAGCACACTACTCATGCAAACAAGGCCAGGGGGAGAAAAAGCAAGATTGCTTCTCTCCTTCCAAAGCAGATTCCCCTTCGGAGCAGTTCCTCCCTCCTCCCTAAAGGGGGCGCTGCAGCGGAGTGTCCCGCTGGGCAACTCTATGGCCCTACCCCGGAAGCGCAAGCCGGCTAAGGCAGGAAGTGGGGCTCGGAGTCGTGGACGGCGTGACATTCAGCGGCGGGGACTGGAAGCCTGTACGCTGCGCGTCATGTTGAGGTGCCGGAGGATCGTGGGCTCCGCGTTGCCTCGGCGACAGGTACTGAGGGCGGCGAAGGGGGCTGAGCAACCCCATGCAGGGTTTCGGTGGGATATGAGAACGAGAAGCCACGTTGCCTGGGCAGGATCCCCAACGCTCTGCTGGGGACGGTACTCGAAATTTTGCTTTTTTAAAAAATAGAGTTGAATGGCAGACAGAAACCCTGCAGGTGAAGCTTCTGTAGGGCGGATCCTCACCGTGCATTTAAAAACACATGGCTTCATTTCTGGGAACTGTATTTTCACACACACATCCTAACAGAACTACAATTTCCAGGGTCCTTAGCAAACCCAGGATTCTCGGGGGTGCGACCCACGCACATTTAATGTATGGTGTCCCTGTAGCATTAGGGAAAATCCTCCTTGGTATTCCGCCTGCCTGTTCGTTCGTTCCTTACATTTATATTGGCTTTACTGATGTAAAGATTCCTTTGGGTAGCTTGCAATAAAGTTGCATTTGGAAGATAACATGTATAAGAATCGACAGTAAACTATAAAAGATTGGGAGGCGGGGGAAACCAACCGCTTCTTTACAGCAGAGGAAACTGCTACTGAGATAATACAACCCAGGATAGACAAATGAAAGTCGTTCTTCACACAGCAGATAGTTAAATGATGGAGTTTGCTCCCACAGGATGTGGTGATGGCCATCACCCTGGACAGCTTTCAAAGAGGATTAGACAACTTCATGGAGGATAAGGCTAGCCGTGGCTACTAGCTATGGTGGCTGTGCTCTGCCTTCACCGTGTTCTACCTTCACTGCCAGAGGCTGTATGCCTCTGGATACCAGTTGCTGGGAGTCACGACTGAAGAGAGCGCTGCTGCACTCCCAAGTTCTGCTTGTGGATTTCCCATAGGTATCTGATTAGCCACTCTAAGAACAGGGTGTTGGATTAGATGGGCCTTTGGCCTGATCCAGCAGGGCTTTTCTTGCATTCTTAATATAGGGCATACAGGAGTAAGTCCTATTGAATTCAATGTTTGATTTTGAATTTGATGGGGCTTCCTCCCAGCGTAGGTAAGTGGTCTTAGGACTGCAGCCTTATTAAACCACCTCAACCCATGTTGAACACTTTTTTCGGTTCCGGATTTACGTATAAGCTAAACAAACTATAGCTTTGGGGCCCAAAAAAAATTTAAAGGAAAAAAATACTGGATGTACATTTCCAAAATATAAGATAAAATACAAATAAAATAAAACCTACATACAGCAACAGTGGCAAATGGCTTTAGATACCTATTGCGTCCATAAATTACTATATAGCATATATTCAACACAAAAACCAGTTTGTTGTTGACAAAGGACAGCTGGACATAGAAAGGGCCCCATTACCTTCAGTAGCTTAAGGCCTCATCAAACCTAAATCTGGCCCTGACTTCTTTACATTAAACTAAATTATTGCATCTTGTTTGGGTGAAGGATGCAAGTCAGCTACTTGCATAGCACTCTGTTAATGAATCTTGGAAGTCTTGACTTCAGAATACTCTAATCCCAGTTTTTGTAGAAAATTAACATTTTGTTTTACTTATCATAAATCTTGGGAGTATCATACATATTCAGCCCAGAATACTATAACTTTAAGAATATTAAAACTCAGGATATTGTGTCAATTACTATTAGGGTTGGAAGTTAAACATGAACACATGTTCTAACAATTAGAACACTACTAGAATAGTAGCTAGAAAACTATTTAATTGTTATTGTTAGGTGGACACAAGGGAGTACAAATATAGACTAAATAGATACTGTAGCTATTAATTTTGTCACTGCAGGAAGTAAAACAGGTGACACTGGAAAGTATGGTATTTAAGAAAGATAATTTGAGGGAGAGACAAAGGTGGCTGGTCCCTCAACAAAGATGGTGGAGCCCTGCTCCTCTCTTCCTCTGCAACTTGGTGGAATATCACTTTCCAAATGGAATGATCCTCCCTCCTTCTGTGCGCTGTTCTGGGGGTTCTCTCAATCCCCCAAAACCAATTTCAGGGGGCAAAGTGGGGAATCCCTTTTGTAGAAGCAACATCATTTGTTAAATGAATCCTAGCAATAATGCTGACAGTTTTTCTGTGCTGCACTTACTGTTGTCTTGTGTAATGTAATCTGTTGCAATAACATTCCATCCCATTTTTGTATTTCAGCTGCTTTTTAATAGCTGCAGATGGTGCTCTTCAGGAATTATTCCCAATGAAAAGATCCGCAACATAGGAATTTCTGCACACATTGACTCTGGAAAGACTACGTTAACTGAGCGCATTCTTTTCTACACAGGAAGGATAGCACAAATGCACGAGGTACTTCTGGATGTGATCAGAGAGGAGGGGGACTCTCCAGAGCAGAATAAGCCAAGAGCAGATTTGGAGGGAGCACAGGGGGGTTGCAGAGGGAAAGAAGGGAAGGGAAAGCCCTGTTGTGCAAGTGGAAGTCTACTTGTGTGATGTTTGATTTGACCTTAAATTTTGATCTGTGAATTGGGCAATAAAGCATCTTGGAACAGATCCTTGCCTTGTACAAGAGGACACAGGTGTACATGCAGAAAAATGCACTGACTTGCAGAAATGTTGACATGCTTTCTTTCACCTTAGGTAAAAGGGAAAGATGGGGTTGGTGCTGTCATGGATTCAATGGAGTTGGAACGACAACGGGGGATCACTATTCAGTCTGCAGCAACTTTTACCATGTGGAAAGACACCAACATTAATATAATTGACACCCCAGGTAATAGTCATGTAGGGTACTAAATATGTCTCTAGCACTTCTATGCCTGGCATGAGCAACACACCCAAGTGTTAAGAGTGTATAATTTTTACCCATAGCCAAAATGACAACTGCTTTGTAAATTGCTTTCTAAGGCTGAAGGCCTAAGCTCTACTCCCTTCCCACTGGGCTTTTTGGAGCACCATCACAGGTGCAGCCCAGCCACTCAGTGGCCACAGAGGAAGTGGGGCAGGGCAGTTGGACCTGATCTCTGTGCCATTTCCAGGTTGGCTCAGTGATGGTGGCCTTTGTCAGTGCCTGATGGCAGTAACAGGTAGGTAGCCGTGTTGGTCTGCCGCAGTCAAAACAAAACAAAAAAATTCCTTCCAGTAGCACCTTAGAGACCAACTAAGTTTGTTATTGGTATGAGCTTTCATGTGCATGCACACTTCTTCAGATACGCATATCTTCAGATATCTGAAGAAGTGTGCATGCACACGAAAGCTCATACCAATAACAAACTTAGTTGGTCTCTGAGGTGCAACTGGAATGAATTTTTTTTATTTTGATGGCAGTAAGTCCAACTTGGGATCCAGTGGATCTCGGGCCAACTTGTTCCCGCCCTTAAACACCCTGTTGGTTTGACAGCATGTTTGATGGCTGGCAGGAGGCTGATTCAACTGGTAGAGGTGAGAGAAGAGAAATGTCTTCTTAACCCAACACCACCACCCGCTACAGCCCAGTGTAAAGGGGATTTAGATGGCTTTGCTTTCGTCTGTTCAGCAAATGCTGCCTGAAATTCTGTTGTGTAAGGTTCTTCAAAGCAAATGTATGGAATGAAACTTGGAACTAGTCCTATTACTATTGACTTGTAAAATCCCTAATCTTGATAGCCTGGTTGTGTTGGACATAGTGCATACTCCTTAGGGCATAACATAGCCTTCCCCAACCTGATGCCCTCTGTGTGTTTGGACTGCAACTCCCACCAGTCCCAGACAGCAGGAAAGGGAACCAAATGCAGCAGCAATTCTAGCTAGTTGGAAGCCTTAAAATTCCTGGATCTTTTTACTTCCCTTTCAGGACACGTTGATTTCACTATAGAGGTAGAGAGATCACTGAGAGTTCTTGATGGAGCCGTCCTGGTGCTGTGTGCTGTCGGAGGGGTTCAGTGCCAGACAATGACAGTGAATAGGCAGATGAAGCGGTATAATGTCCCATTTTTGTCCTTCATCAACAAACTGGATCGAATGGGTGCAAGTCCAGACAGAGCTGTCCAACAACTTAGGTATGAACATCTCAGTTAGGATTCCTCCTCCCACCCCCTGCCCATATCAGAGAGGAAGATGGAAAATCTTTCTTGAAACGTTGTCAAAAGATGTGTGTCTTCAGTGTATTGTTCTGGGATGCCATGCTTCTTAAAGGTTAGGTGGGTAACGTGGTCAACATTGAGTGTCACATATGAAATGGGCTGAAGGATCCTTGCTAACTGAATTCTTTAATAGCTTACATCAGCTTTCCCCACTCTGGTGACCTCCAAATCTTTTGTGGAATGACCTCCCCAGGGAGTTTCTGCTGGCGCCTTTAGTATACAGCTTTAGGCATCAGGCGAAAACATTCCTCTTCAGCCAGGCCTTTGACTGATTAACGTCTGATACCCTTTTAAATGTGTTGGTGGTGGTAAATGGTTTGCTTTTGTTCATATTTTTATTATGTGTTTCGTGTTTTTTACCTTGTACTTTTATGCTGTGAACTGCCCTGAGATCTACAGATGAAGGGCAGTATACAGATATAATAAATCACCATCATCTTTTGGATTATAATTCCCCCCAGCCTCAGGCAGGACTGCCAGTGGTCAGAGATGATGGGAGTTAAGGTCCAAAACATTTGGAGGGTACCAGATTGGGAAAGGCTGGCTTAGATGTACGAAGTGGGTACCAGACCTCACCCCCTGAGCCTTTGCCCTTCCATCTTACTCATACTAGAGCAGGCATCCCCAAACTGCAGCCCTCCAGATGTTTTGACCTACAACTCCCATGATCCCTAGCTAACAGGATCAGTGGTCAGGGATGATGGGAATTGTAGTCCACAACATCTGGAGGGCCGAAGTTTGGGGATGCCTGTACTAGAGCCTTAGACCTTTGATGTTGTTCCTTGTATGGCATTTTATTTTCTGACCCAGTGTGGGTGGTGGTGTCCCCATATACAAGCAGAATCCTGCTGCCACCAGAAGGTAGTGTGTCCAAAAAGGTGCATTCTAAATCTTGAGATGATTTGTCTGTCTTTTCTAAAGTTCTGTTATAGCAACTGGCCTTCCTTACCTTTTGATCTAGAGCCTTATCAGGGCCTCCCCTTCAGATGTTCATGGGTAGATGGACTTGTATGTGGAGAAGCAGTTCTTTAGAGCTGGAAATGCTGTCTTAAGAGAACTGTATTTGTTTTTAACTTCACAGATCCAAGTTGAACCACAATGCTGCCTATATTCAGATACCTATGGGTTTGGAGGGAAATTTCAGAGGGATCATTGACCTCATTGAAGAAAAAGCTATATACTTTGAAGGTGACTTTGGGTAAGGGTTCTGAGCAGTTTGAAATATGGGGGCATTTTACATCTGATCATGCTTTGGGAGTAGTGTGTTGTTGTTTTATAAGAAGTATAATTTAGTATTTGGGTCACTGAAGAAGAATTAGTTTTGATTAGTATAGCCATAACACACCTGATCTCGAATTTTCTCGGCTGCTTTTAACCATAAATGAAGGTGATATTGGCACCATAGCTAATGCAGCCCAGGGTTCCTATCTTAACAGAGTTTGAAGCAAGTTAGTAAACCCTGTTTTATTAAGGAATCCTTGTTTGCTGTAACCATGGTTCAGCTTGTGCAGGGCTGTGGCTGTTGGGGCTTTTTAGGTGAATATGTTTGGCTGTGGATTTGCACAGCAAATGACACTTGGGTCATATTCATTATGTGTGAATTCTGTGAAAGGGGAAAGGTGATAATTGCATGGCAGGCAGGCAGGCAATTAAATGTGCTTTGCTCTTATTGTGGGAGAGTTTAGCCATATAATTACCATCTTGCCTTGGGTGGACAAAATTCATATAATAAAAGTTAACTCCAGGCTGGCTTTTGAATCTCTGGTATGTGAAAATACTCAGGGATCCTGCACCTTTGCAGGAAGCTGCAGCGAGAAATTTACAGTTCATTCCTTAACATGTCTATTGAGAAGAAAGTGGGGCTTACTCTCTGGTAAAGCGAATGAAGCCTTTCAGCTTTAATATTGGTTCTTTTGAGTGGAAAAAGATTTCATTGACCGTTTTGTCTTCACATTTGTTTGCTCATAAGGCAGAGTGACATTTTCATAAGGGAATGAGAATTGAATAGAAATAGAAATATAAATATGATCATATTTATACCCTCAAACAGCAGTTGCTCAACTGGAGCTATAACTTTGCTCTATCCAGCATGGTTTTTAAAAAGTTTAATGTATCTGTGATTCCTTCTGCATAAGATGGCTAAGTGAGCGTCTTTCTAGGAGAACAGTGTTTGTCACAGGAACAAAGAGTGTCATATTTATATGGATCTTTGTATACACCTGAAATTATTGTGTACTCATCACTACAGAGCATTAAGAGAAAAATGTCCATTATTTGAAAAACACCCAGCAATCTTGGTTTTATTGTATCCTTATGATGTCAATCCTGGTTTACACCCCACAATTTTAAAGGCACATAGGATTATAGCCTATGTGAATATTATTAGAAGGTACAAGGGGTCCAATTTTAAATCAAATGTGTATTATTGCTAGCAGAGCTTTGTCGCTAGATTTGCAGGTGTAAAACGAACAGAAAATGTGTCATTCGTGAGAGCGGCATAAATTGATAGTTGTGGTTCTCACTGAAATCCACAGGAGCATGCCAGATATCTAATATTTCTAGTTGGGTGGCTTCTAATGGTCTGCTTGCTTTCTCTGCTTCTGTAGCCAAACAGTTAAATATGACGACATTCCCCCTGAGTTCAGAGCAGAGTCTACTGATCGCCGCCAGGAACTGGTTGAATGTGTTGCAAACTTAGACGAACAGATTGGGGAGCTTTTTCTTGAAGAGAAAATCCCAACAGTGACTGACTTGAAGGTAAAGGGACTTCAGTTCTCTCCTCGTTGCCCCAAGGATTGCCCAAAGTCCTTTGATGTATGCATTTGGTGTATAATGTTTTGCATATGCAAAAGCGAACAGGGTGGGGCACTCTCATCAGAATTAATCAGGGATGATGGGAGTTGTAGTCCAACAACATCTGGAGGGCCACAGGTTATCCACGCTTCCCTTCAACTAATACTGGTTACATGTACCTAGAGTCACAAACTCCTTCATGCTATCTGAAAATAATGCACCTAGCTTTTATAGAGAGAGCTTTGAACGTTCAACGTGTCTTTTTACATACATACATACTGTAAGGGCTCGGGGTTGCCCCTCCTCGAGAGTAAAGAGTCAGAAACATCCGTTCTTCTAAAGCTAATACTTTATTTACAAACTATGTACATCGGAGCGTTTAAGATTCATGTCCGCTTGAGTCAGTTCCAGAATCCGGGAGTGGCTTTCGCAGGTTCCTCCCCCAACATAGAAGCTTTGGAATTCCAAAGCGTCGCCTCTGTTCCTTACGCTTTCCCCCCTATGCATTTGGGGCGACGGAAGTAGCTGCCCGTTTTGCTTCTCAGACCACTCAGGTGGTGCCGAGGCTCTGAGCCCCAGCTCCACCGCACTGCCTGGCAGTTCCTGCTCCTCACCACTGGGGCTTTCCTTGCTATCCCCACTGGACTCCGAGCTGCTTCCCAAGAGAGGCTGCACTTCCCTCCACCCCTCCTTTCCCATCTCAAGAGCCTTGCGTGAGGTCAGATCCCTGGCACATACATACATACAAACATACAAACATCTCAGTAGAACCATGCATGCCATCTTGAGCTGCTTGGGGGAAAATGGGATAGAAATGTAATTAGTTAATTATATATTTAAAACAACCCTATAAGGTAGTCCAAAAAAATTAGCCTTCCATACTGCAGATGGAGGATTGAAATAAGAGAGAATGGCTTACCCAAGACCATTTAATAGAATTGTAGAGTTGGAAGGGACCCCAAGAGTCATCTAGTCCAACCCCCTGCAATGCAGGAATCTCAGCTAAAGCATCCATGGCAGATGACCATCCAATCTCTGTTTAAAAACCTCCAGTGAAGGAGAGACCACCACCTCCCAAGGGTGACTGTTCCACTGTCAAACAGCTCTTACTGTCAGAAAGTTCTTCCTGATGTTTAGCTGGAATCTCCTTTCTTGTAACTTGAATCCAGCACCCAGCACAGGGAGGAAGATGAAAGCCCACCCACTTGGTCAGAGAAGGAAGCTAAGGCGCTGGCAAGCTGGAAAGCACCACCTGCGATACACCAGCAGGTCAAAACGCCATCGTGATCTGGCCCTCAAACTGGTTCTGGACGTTGTATTGAGACATCACCCAGGCGTAATTCTTAGGGACCCATATACTTTTAAGATAAGGAGTCAGTAACACACTGCCTTCTCTGGCTTGGCATCCGGGGGCCTTCAGGTGCTGCCCCTGTTCTGATGGGTAGAGTGTTGACCTTTGAACTTCTGCCCTTCTGTTGCTTAGATTGGATAACTTGGATGGTCTATTTTGGCTTCATCCATCTGTCGATATCAGTCAGTCTGTCTCTCTATCCCACTTTTTCCTGAAGGAGCTGAAGATGGCATGCATGATTCCCCCCCTTCTGTTTCATCCTCAGAACAATCTTGTGAGGTATGTTAGGCTGAGAGACAGAAGTTGGCCCATGGTCACCCAGTGATCTTCATGGATAAGTAGGGATCTGTCCAACAGCTGTACCATATTGGATCTCTCTAGATGTGCACTATAACTATACACATACACATACACACACACACACACACACACACACACACACACGTGAAATATAACTATAATAACTTGCATATGCAAATATATGCAAATATGCAGTATTTGCAGTAAAAGCATAAAACGTACTTGCAGGGTTTTGCAAGGGTGAAATATAAAGTCTTTAAATAAAAATCTTTCCTACAATTTAGTTGGACTATAATTTTAAATGAATTAGGTAGGATTAATGGGTAGGTTTTTTTAAAAAAAAAAAAAAGATAGGAAAGCTGTGATGACCCTGCTTGTTTGGTTGGTTGGTTTGCTTTCAGTGGGATGATTATATTGCCAGCTCTCATTCAGAGACAGCTTTGTGTGTTGGGACATCACATTTCGTTGCCTTTAGAAGCTAAACGAGTGAGCTGGGCTTTCTGTGTCTGCAATATCTTTGTTATGACGCTTTGCTGCTATCCAGGGAAGTGGCAGGTTTTCGGTACCAGGCATTAATAGCAACAGATGCCTGGAGGGGAGAATAGCTGGCAGAAGGAGACCAGCTGTTTGGTGTGACAGACAAAGTTGTGACAGATCCTAGAGGTCATCTGTGATCTCTTCCTCTTCTCCTTATAAATATAAATGCAATCTTTGTACCTGCATGCCTATATTTGTTTCTAGGCAGAGCCTAATGCTCTCTGTGATCTGTATATTCTGACACAGGGTTTACTTGCAGGTAGAAATCCTTCACAGCATTTCAACACCCCCATCCTCTTGTTTCTAAATTGATGTGCAGTTGGTGTAAGGAGACACTGTTTCACCGTAGCTGAACTCACTTGGGCAAGGACTGGATTTGGCTTGAGGACTTGATGAGCATGGAATATAGAGCTTTGAATGTGGAAATAAATCTCCCGTTACCCTTGTTAGCCTTTGATGACTTTGCGGTCTGGAGAATTGCTGCATGGTGGTTGTTATGCAATGGTTTCCCTCTGTATTCCAGGCTCTCACAAAATGCTTAAGAGGAAGAAGCCCATTTTAAGCGCAGCTGAGTGATCAGGTTGCTCCCAAGAGTCAAAATACACTGTAGGAATATTAATTTCGAAACCTCTACCCTAGTTACAGCTTTTGATGTTGTCCATTAACCAAACAGTCCAAGGGACATTCAAATAATGTGGATATCCATCTGTATTCGTGCCATTATTTGAAAAATCAAAGGAGAGATTTGTAACCTCATATACCTTTACTCAGAAAAAGTACCAAAATTCAATTGCATTTGCTTCCAATTGTTCATAGGATTGCATCCTTGGGCTCTTTTCATCGTCTTTCAGAAACGGCGTACTCCAGTCAAATATGTGTCTCTTGATCTTTGCTGAAAATAAAAAAGAGCAAAAAAAGATTGCGTCGTCTAGAGCGCATTCTGATCCTAGGCATGCTTTTACCTCTTTACCCAGCACGAAATTAACTTTATGGTAGTGTTGCCCATCTAGCTTGGATGGCTTTTAAAAAGGATTAGACAGATGCGTGGAAGCTCTAGCTGTCGTTCCTTCTAACAGTGGTGGCTGAGTGGCTATTAATTTGGAAGCAAAGCAGAGTTGTCCAAAATAAGTTAGCAGTTTCTATAAACACGGGGGACTTCCTGGGACTGCAAATGTACACACATTTGTGAATTGAAAGAAGGAAGGGTGTTTTTTTAAAAAACCTGAAGAAACCAGCGAGCACCTGTGAACTTCCAAGCTATAAAGAATGCGGAGATGTCCAGGAGGAAACTGGAGTGGTACAGTCTACTAGATATAGATATAGCAAGTACCCTAAAAGGGAATACAGTGGTACCTCGGGTTCAGTACTTAATTCGTTCCGGAGATCCGTTCTTAACCTGAAGCGTACTTAACCTGAGGTACCACTGTATTAGGGTTGAGGGCAGTTGTGCTGTGAGCTCAAAGGCATCACTCCCTGCATATTACTGGGGCATTGCATGAGGAAGCTCCCCAGAACCCTGCCTGCAGTGCTAGATAGTTATAACATGCTAGGATTTGGGGCTGACACTCTCAAACCTGAATCTTCTAATGCTGGGGTGCTCCCTTAAAGGTAAAGGGACCCCCTGACCGTTAGGTCCAGTCGCAGACGACTCTGGGGTTGCGGCGCTCATCTCGCTTTATTGGCCGAGGGAGCCGGCGTACAGCTTCCGGGTCATGTGGCCAGCATGACTAAGCCGCTTCTGGCGAACCAGAGCAGCACACGGAAACGCCGTTTACCTTCCCACCGGAGCGGTACCTATTTATCTACTTGCACTGCATGCTTTTGAACTGCTAGGTTGGCAGGAGCTGGGACCAAGCAACGGGAGCTCACCCCGTCGCGGGGATTCGAACCGCCGACCTTCTGATCGGCAAGCCCTAGGCTCTGTGGTTTAACCCACAGCGCCACCCGCGTCCTATGGGGTGCTCCCTTATACCAAGTCTATTATCCAGCTATCTCAGTTTTGTCTGTTCTGACTGGCATTAGCTCTCCGCGGTATTTCACCTCAGCTGAGTTTAGCACAGCAGGGGAAGGTCTCATGTGCGAAAGAGAAAATGTCGCTTTTTCCTTTCCCCCTCCCTTTTCTGACACCCCGCCCCTCCAAAAAAGAAAGCATGAACAGGACTATAAGGCTCCTTTTGTAGCCTGGTTGGAGTCCTCAAGAGAAATATTCCTCTTACAGAACTGGGGATACATAGCAACATTTTAAAAAGCATTTTCTTAGACATGTGAGCATGCTACTATGGGCACAGCCACACCACACATTTAAATGATACCAATTTACTGTAGTCTGTTGAGGGCACTGAGAGTTGTTAGGATTTCCCTATTCATCTCTTAGAGCTGCAATTCCCAGAGTTCCCTTGGAGGAGGGATTGATTGTTAAGCCGCTCTGTGAACTGTCACTCTCTACCCCAGGGGTCAGAAAACTTTCAGCAGGGGGCCGGTCCACTGTCCCTCACACCTTACATTCTACTCATGTAAAAACATGCTGATTCCCGGACCATCTGCGGGCCGGATTTAGAAGGTGATTGGGTTGGATCCGGCCCCCATGCCTTAGTTTGCCTACCCATGCTCTTCCCATTTAACCAACTCCAGCATTCATAATTTTTTGGTGGAAGTCATGACTGTCTAAAGTGTTCTCATAGTGCTTTAAAGGTGTGGTGTGATGTGCATGTGGCCAAAGTAGTCGATTCGTTCTGTGGCTCTGCATCTAGGATGAAAAAAACATCATCTTAAAATCATTTGTCAGATGGGACCTTTTGGCACAAGCAACAGTTGGTGGCGAAAGCAGTCTTCTGGTTCAAAGCAGCCTTGTCTCCCCCAGCCCTCCTTCTCCCAAAGCTAATTAATTACAAATTACTTAATGGCTGTGGAAAGGCCAAGAGGCAGGTTTGTTTGTGCTAATATGTCCCCAGTGATGGATTTCTAGCCTGTGGCAGGCAGCCAAGTTCTGGTTTAAAATAATTTTTCATGGAAAACGCATTGGGTTCTTCTTGCGTGCTCATTAGGCATCAAGGACTTAAATAAACATCTCGTTTGCTGACGGCAAAACATTACTCCTGAGGTTGAAACCCTGACTGGTGTGCCGCAGCTGCTGAAGTCAGGGTACAAAAGTAACCTGCAGAAATAAAAGCGGGGGAAAGGCAAGGAGGGAGTTGCAGTTTCTGTGAATAGAACATAGATCTTTCCAGTCAGGGTGCTAATCTCGTCTCCTGTCTGTGTGATATGCCATATTCTATTTGCAGGGAGAGGAAGGAAGATCAGGTACTTTGAGGGCTTAAACTTGGTACTTCAAACACTAAGAGATCTGGCCTGCCAAGGTAATGTGGAGCCAGAGTCCTCATCCAACCTAGAAGGGAATAAGGGTGTGCAGGGCTGGCCTCTCCAATTTGACAGATGGTATCAAACCTTTAGATTTGCCAGGCCTGGTATCAGTAACAGGAGTTTGGCACTTGGCCCTTTCCTAGCTTTCCACACTGTGGTGTAGTGGTTAAGAGCAGTAGACTTGTAATCTGGTGAACCGGGTTCGCGTCTCCGCTCCTCCACATGCAGCTGCTGGGTGACCTTGCGCTAGTCACACTTCTCTGAAGTCTCTCAGACCCACTAACCTCACAGAGTGTTTGTTGTGGGGGAGGAAGGGAAAGGAGAATGTGAGCCGCTTTGAGACTCCTTCGGGTAGTGATAAAGCGGGATATCAAATCCAAACTCTTCTTCTTCTAGCTTGAGCCGCTGATCTTGGAGGCCCTGAGCACATGCTACAGGTCTAGAGACAAATACATCTGGTGGCACGTCCAGGCTGGGCCCCGACAGGAATGAGCAGGGCTAGAGCTGAAACGACAGCTGCTGCACCATTACAGAAATACACAGAGTTTTGCCCCCTGTCACAACACAGGGATGTCAACTGAACTATCCCAGGTTGATAGGATCATAGATTTGTAGAGCTGGAAGGGACCACGAGGGTCATATAGTTCAACTCTCTGCAATGCAGGAATTTTTTGCTCAATGTGGGGCTCGAACCTGTTAGTGTTGTTTCAGCTGTAGTCACTGCAATGCAAGCTTGGCTGTGGCTTTTCTTCCAACTTGTTAAACCCCAGCAAATCCCGGTTTCTACTTGGTAGCAGCTTTGTGCTTATGCGTACTTTTCTTTCTTTTCCCTTTTGGCATTTGCTTTCTCTTGCATCTAGTAGGTTAATCCTCGACACCATGACATTCGCACTCAAATGCAGTGTGATGGTTACACCAAGGACTTGTTTTCTGTGTGAATTTTGGCCACCTCCTGAGATACGTAAAGAAAGCAAACCTTTCAGGGAAGCCTCTTTGTTCAGTTTAAAAACTGAGCTGGTGTCCTGTTTTAAAGCTTCTTTCCACAGTTGGAAAAGTCCCCTTTTGTATCGTTTAGTCACAAACATTGCTTTTCTTATAATTGTTTTCGTTTGGTGGGGAACAGAAAGCACGATGCTGTGCATTCTTGTATGCCCAGTGCCCTTAAGAACCCAAGTGTTAACGCTGTGCATGTTCTGTTTCTCCCAAGCTTGCAATCAGAAGGACAACACTCAGCAAATCCTTCACACCTGTACTGGTAGGAAGTGCTCTGAAGAACAAAGGTGTGCAGCCACTGTTGGATGCTGTTCTGGAATACCTCCCAAACCCATCCGAAGTCCAGAACTACGCGATTTCCAACCAGGAGTAAGTACAGAAAGTGGAGGAAAACAGATCTAGTTTGCACAGGCCTTATTTTTTCTAAACTAGAGGAAATTTATTTATTCATTATAATGTGGCCACTAAGTACCCTATGTCACATGAGCTTAAAGCTGCAATAAACCTGATTGATTGATTGATTGAGTACCCTATGCTACGGTTGAAAGGCAGTGATTTTGTAAGATAAAGCCCACTTTGTCTGGTGCATGCTTTTGTCTCCTAAGCTGGTGGGTACACCTGTTTGGCCTGTAGGTGGCAGACACATCAAAAGCTGTAGGTCTTTTCTTGTTCTCATCCCCAGTGATTAATCAGGCATCTTTTAAAAAAAGAAAGAACAGAAGGTGATATAATAGAGGCATTGTTGCTTGTGATGTGGATGCTCATTCCACTGTTGTCTCTAGTAAACGAGCTTTGCTGGCTTTTGTAGTCCTTTGAAACCCTGGAAACTTTGTTTGATTAGAGGTGACACTAGACAAAAGAAATGGGCATGTGTCTATTAAACTACCTTCATAAAAAACTACTCTTTTTATTATTATTATTAATTTATTTTTTTTAAATCCCTTTTGGCTGTCTCTACAGAATCCAATACTGGAAGATGCTTAGAGGCTGACTAAGATTTATTTATGTTTCGGTTTAAAAAAAATATCGTCAAAAATATAAAGTATATGCAGCAATTATAGGAAAGGAAAGGGGAATGACACTTGAAGGTGGGAACGGGGCGACATAACAGAAAACCTATAGTACCATGAATAAATTAAAAGGAAAAACAGTGTCATTTACATTGTCATTCCATAGTGCGAAAACAAGACCGCTCTCTCAATAAGTTTCTTTTCTTCATTATTATGAATTGTGTTTCTCACATATGTAAGCTATAACATTGAGAGAGTTCGCCAGATTTTCCTTATCCTGTTTTTGCAATGTCTTTATTTTTCCGTTTTTGTGAAATACACTTGTTTTTCTGTATGTTGACGGTGCAGTAATCAGCTGTAAATCAGTATTAACGACTTCAGAATGAAGTTATCTAAAGGAGAATTTTAGGATTTCTCGGGAGATCATAGCCTGTACTTGATGCTTCTGTCCAGAAATGCATCGGGGTTTTTTTACAACTCCAAAAGATATGTATTAAATCCGCCTTAATTCACTTACACCTCCAGCAGTGCACGTTTCGGCTAAAAATCGAGCCTAAGAATTTTTAGGGAGGAATTTGGTGAGTTCAGATTCTACAGCAAACACCTTACCTGCACCTCCTTGGACGTGCAGATTGGGTAAGACTCCTGCCCGATTCCACAATGAGGTGACCTGAGAGCTGACTCTTTGGGCTTTACTTTCATGTACTAGTACAGTGATGGCTAACCTTGACACTCCAGATGTTTTGGAACTACAACTCCCATCATCCCTGACCATTGGTCCTGTTAGCTAGGGATGATGGGAGTTGTAGTTCCAAAACATCTGGAGTGTGAAGGTTAGCCATCACTGTACTAGTTACTTGGAATCAGTTAGCCCATGTGGATCTGGCTGGGTGGGTTGAAAATGTGCCTCCAATTCCCCCTGGGAGCAACAGGACGTGATGACATGCAGTCACTCTCAGGTAGATGGTATGGCGGGTGGGGAAGCTGCTGGACCCAGGGGGGACAACCATAATTCCCCCCTTACAATCTTTCTGAGATCAGTGACATATTTTTACGCCCATCGCTTCCAGGGGGAATTGCAGAACTCTTTAAATCCATGCAGCAGGAGTTAGCATACATCAGGCATCCCCAAACTTCGGCCCTCCAGATGTTTTGGGCTACAATTCCCATCATGCCTGACCACTGGTCCTGTTAGCTAGGGATCATGGGAGTTGTAGGCCAAAACATCTGGAGGGCCACAGTTTGGGGGTGCCTGCATTAGCTGCTCCAAGTGGCTAAAATCTGTAAAGGAAGAAAGGAGAGGCAGCGCTTCGACCACCTCTTAAATTTTCCTTTGGGGGAAAGGTGAGGATACACACACAATCCATTTGGATTTTTAAGGGGTTTCCTTTAAAAACCTGCACGAAAACCAGGTAGGACGGATTTAACTGGTAAACACATACAAAAAGGACATACACCCAACTAAGGCTGTTCTTAGTAATAATTCTACATCTGCCATTGGTCTTCAGAGCCTGTTAAGGCTGCTCATTAGATCGTCCTTTAGAACAGATCCCCACAACAAAATCGGATTGAGAAGTACCGTAGAAATAATGCATTTTAAACTTAACTTTTCTCTTCTTCAAGGGATTCCAAGGAAAAATCTATGATTTCGCTAAGCTCTGCCAGAGACTGTTCCTTGCCTTTTTTGGGCCTGGCATTTAAACTTGAGGTAGGTCTCCTCCGACAAAACCTTCTAACTGAGCTGAAACTTGTTGGGACAGGGCTGCTAATGGCTGTTTGCTCTACACCTCAGGACGTGTGTTGCGCTGATTCCCTTCTGCTTCTCCTAAAGTTATGTCTCCCTCGATTGATTGATTGATTGATTGATTGACTGGCTGCTGTTTTCTGCCGCTTGCAGGCTGGGCGTTTTGGACAGCTCACCTACGTGCGTGTTTATCAGGGGATGCTAAAGAAAGGCGATTCCATCTACAATACCAGGACTGGGAAGAAGGTCCGGGTGCCAAGACTGGTCCGCATGCATGCAGACACGATGGAGGTGAATATCGAGGCAAAACCCAGTCTGTGAGGCATTTTATTTCACTTCAATCCCTTTCCGTTCAGTGAAGAAGATGCAAACAAAGGCAGGGGTTCGCTGAACTGTGGCTCCTGGGCGAGTTCAGTCAGGTGGTTCCTATTACGTCTGCATCAAATCTGCATATTGATCTTTAAATGGTATTTGTTCTTTTATTTCTTATGTTGCATTTTATCATGTAATGATTCAGATCAGGGGTAGGCAACCTAAGGCCCGTGGGCCGGATGTGGCCCAATCGCCTTCTCAATCCGGCCCATGGACAATCCGGGAATCAGTGTGTTTTTACATGAGTAGAATGTGTGCTTTTATTGAATATGCATCTCTGGGTTATTTGTGGGGCATAGGAATTCGTTCATTCCCCCCCCCCCATAATATAGTCTGGCCCACCACATGGACCGGCCCACGGCTGAAAAAGGTTGCTGACCCCTGGATTCAGATTCTATGGGATGCAAAGTGTAATGCAAGAAAATGCAATACAAGAAATAAATAGAAATACATCTGCAAAGCATACTGCAGCAAGCACAGCATATTACTGTCGCTGCAACGGGTAGAATAGTCATCAAGTCATTCGCCAAGGCCACCTGCAGTTTTCAAGCGGTCCATGAGGAAAAAAGGGTTTGGGAACCACTGCGCTACGGCATTCTTTGTATGCAATCTGGGTCAAACAGAAGGCATTTCTAGTTAAAGGTGTTTCAGTTCCTTGCCTGTGCATTAGGATTTTATTTGCAGATAAATGCTGCTCTTAAAATTTGTAAAGCTAAAGTGGTGCTTCAGGTTAAGAACGGACCTCCGGAACGAATTAAGTACTTAACCAGAGGTACCACTGTATAGCAATTAACGTTCTGCCATAACTGCTCCCCTTTTTTATCCACCCCTTGCCCCGAGAACCCATTTTCTTTGCTAAACGAAGAAATCAAAACATTCCCATTATATTATAAAATGTCTGCCTGGGAAATCCCAAGTCGTTTTCTTCACACCCAGTTAGCTTTTAAGCACCATGGCCCTATAAAAACAGCTGGAAGTGGAGGTCAGCATGGCTGCCCACTGATCTTTCAACAGTAAAGCCAAAATAGGCCATTCTTCAATTATTCGTAAGGGCTAAATTTGTCTCCTAGTTCATCCTAGTACAGTCTCAAAAGTTACCTTAAGTTGATAGTAAAAATGCTTTTAGTGAAATGGCTTTTGTCATATTGGCAGTCAGTCACCCCATCCTCTCTGGGAGCCACTCATTCCTGGTCCCATTATTACACACTTCCCCATCTTTCTCTGGTTACTACTGTCTGACATGTTGGCTAATCTAGCAGAAAAATGTGATTAACTCCTGACAGGTAGCTTTACCAGTCAGCATGAATCAGACTTTGCTGCTTAGCAGTGAGTTTTCAAGATCAGTGTGGCATGGTCCCATTTTACTGCCCCAGACAACAAATGGGCAGTGGCATTGTACACCAATTGCAGCTTTGGGGCGGTCTTCAAGCGAAGCCCTCTGTAGTGTACATTGTAGTATGTACACTACAGAGGGCTTCGCTACAAGGGCATAGGTACTCCTTGCCACTGAAACACTGAGAGCCTCTAGTGGCAGCTTAGAATCTAGGAGAACCCTGTTATAATCAGGGATAGACTGTGCATGCAGGTCTTACCACTGCTGTAGAATGGTTGCACTCTTGCCTAATACCATTAAAAACCACCTAGAATGCTATTTTTTGTTCCCCCCCCCCCCCCGCTAGGATGTGGACGAAGTTTATGCAGGAGACATCTGTGCATTATTCGGCATCGACTGTGCTAGTGGGGATACATTTTCAGAAAAATCTAACACTGACTTTTCCATGGTAAGTTCCTCCTCTGAATTGAACTGTGTGTTCTCTTTATATTTCTTAAAATCTCAATTCAGGTGTTATTCCTTAATCTAAATGTCCTCTGTACTAAAGAAACTTTTTAATTTTTTAAAAAAAGGTTTTATTTTGAGTCTGCTTTTACAGCTATTACAATTTAAAAAAAAAAAAAATACCTACTAGTATAATCAGTTTATGCTAATGTCAGTTCTGCATTCTGTTGAAATGAATGAGCATGATCAGAAATGTATCATCCAGCCCTTCTATGAAGAGTACAACACAATTCAGATGTAGCAATCTCAGTTTAATAAGATGAGCGCTATGCCTGCTCATGCTTCCTTCTCTCCTCCCTTCTCTTAAATGCCATAATGAAAAAATTATGATGTATCCATAACATCTAAACAGGGAAACTGTCGTTTAATTTCTGACTACAAACCGGGATCTGATCCCGTATTAGGAAACATTTGTTTTAACAAACCCCACAAATTTCAAATCCTACCAAGCAAGAGGAAGGCTGCCTGTGTGTTTTGAGTGTTAAAAGTAAAGATAATTATCTGGAAAGATAATTTTCAAGTTTTTTTTATATTAACAAATGGTTCTTTGGTTTCTCCGTTCTGTTCCTTTTCATAGGAATCTATTCATGTCCCTGATCCTGTCATTTCAGTGGCAATGAAGCCATCCAACAAGGTAGGCATCTAAGGTCCAAACAAGGGCAAATAGTAAAAAAAATTCTTTAATTTGGAAGGAATGTTGTGATCTGATTTTTCTTGGAGGAAAACTGTAAGGTTTCTGTTGCATTGGTTCTTGTGTTCAGGAGAAGATGAGCCACCTTTTGGTGTGGTAGTTCTCCTGCTGCAGAGTTCCTATAGGCTTGATGCCCTGGCAATTATGTGTGATCAATCCTAGTTGTGTATTTACCGGTACTTGTGTCAATGCAGCACTGAGTGGAGCAGTATCAAGTTTGTGATGCTCTGAAGCCAACACGTTCCATTGATACCCTACGGTTTATAGAAACCATCTATGTAGCTCTATTTTTTATGGTATTTTGTGCTGTAACCCCAGCACTTTTGACTATCTTCTAATACTCAATGATGCGAAAGACATTAATTTACCCTTGTTTATTTCCCCGCCCCCACCAGAACGACTTGGATAAGTTTTCAAAAGGCATTAACCGCTTCACAAAGGAAGACCCCACTTTCAGAGTTCATTTTGACAGCGAGAGCAAAGAGACCATTGTTTCAGGAATGGGAGAACTGCACCTGGAAATCTATGCACAGGTGATTGTTACAAGATTGCACTGGTAAAGTGTGCTACCGAGTCTCACTTGGCAAAAGTATTTATTTAATTCAGCATTTATAGTTTAGTTGTGCTCCCCACCTTCATATCTGGCTGTGTATAAATTATACAGTGCCGGTTGTAATCCTTCAGTTGGGTCTGTGCTAGCAATTTTTTGCAGTTCTTGCTCATGAAGTATATATAGAAGGTCAGAAATCTTTCATATGTACAGGATGTGGACCAAAAAAATTACTCAAAACCCCCCAAATCTGCTCTGGGTGGGTGGACTTCTATCTGGTCCAGATATAAGAAGCTCTAATTAACTAGAGAGATACTACAGCTGGAAAATGTTGGCTTGACATTTTCCCAGTGATTGTAGGTAGCATTCGGGAATAATTAGTTGAGATCATGCTAAGCGCTACCCATTTGGCAACACATTTTAATCAGTATAATTATTTTTTGTGTGCTGTTTCTACCTAGAGAATGGAAAGAGAATATGGTTGTCCTTGTGAGACCGGGAAGCCTAAAGTAGCGTTCAGAGAGAGCATTGTGGCAACTGTACCGTAAGTGTTTGCTCTGGCACGCGAGAGCCACCACACGGAGGCCAGGAAATAATTTGCATTGGTCCTTATACATGTAGGGGTTTCTGAACCTGTGTAAGCCTATTTTATAGCCTTTCCTCTAGCTGTACGAAGTTGTTTTAAAAACATTTGAACATCTAATACAGTGGTACCTTGGTTCTCGAACTTAATCCGTTCCGGGTGTCTGTTCACCTCCCGAAACCGTTTGAAAACCAAGCCGAGGCTTCCGATTGGCTGCAGGAGCTTCCTGCACTCAATTGGAAGCCACGTCGGACATTCGGCTTCCGAAAACCGTTCACAAACCAGAACACTTACTTCCGGGTTTGCGGCGTTCGGAAGCCAATTTGTTCGACAACTAAGCCATTTGGGAACTAAGGTACCACTGTAGTTGGGTCGAAGTTGTGGCCACTAATCCTGCGCCGCACGTTTTGGCTGACGGCTATTCCGTGTGACTTTAACTCCATGCTGCGGGTTCCATAAAACTTGCATGTGCCAAGGAATAATCTCCTGTGGATTACAAAAAAAAAAAAGCCCAAACGTTAGAACAGCCAGGGTATTAGAGAAACCAAGGAACAGCGTTGTTATCTCTGCATATCTGGAAAATCACGTTCTTTTCCTATCTAGTAACTTCGAGCCAGGTCACATTTAGTTCCCCCTCTTTCCAACTCTGAAATTCTTAATAAAGTGCAGTGGCTCTCATAGAGCAAGGCAATCAAGAATGTGGATGGCAGGAAAAGGAGAGAATTGTTTCACTGAAATATTGCCAGATAGTTCCTCCGCACCTTACTGTTTCATGCAATGTTGTTTCAAGGCTGACTTTTCAAACCTGTAATATAGGTATGCTCTCTGCCTAATTCATGCACATAGGGAACTATGCAACCAGAAGTAGGTTGGCTTAGTATGGAGTGCTTCTGCTCCAGTGTGAAATGCAGTGTGTTCAATAGACAGCAGCCTCACTAGGTCACCATCTACAAATTTTGTTCTCATGATACTTGGGAATAAGGTTTATATCCTCCTGTGGACTTCCTTTGTACTTCTGGCTTGTGTTGCATTCTTATATAGCCGTTCTGGTTCCTGCACCTTAATCTAAATGAGAGAAACCGGGGTGGGTAGGAGGGGGAGACACAAGACCTGCAATACAAGGCATTTGTAGTACATAAGAGGTGCCACTGGATGAAAACGGATTCATCGCACTGTGGTTTGTGTGCAGATATGTACTACAATTGCAATATGGAGAATCAACAAGTTTACATGTCTGGTGTCAGATTGGCTAAGATTTGCCTTTCTGTGTAGCATGCGCTTTTGCATAGTTGGGGGATCTAAAGCGATTTGCTGAATAGGCACCCACCCACGAGGTGGGCATTTTGTTTACACCTGTTCTCTGCTTATGGCACAGTTGGGGTTAATCTGGGAGGGGTCGCTGTTTGAATCCAAAGCCTTCATCTGACAGAAGGAGCCTTCTAATGACAGAACCTCTAGGTGGAATTTCCGCTTGCTATATTGAACCATCTCCCCTCTTCTCCCCACTCTGTGCTGTTTTGAGGGTTCTGACTGCCTGGAGCTGATTTTTCTTGGCGTACTCAGCTAGTAAAGTTAGGGAAATGCGGCTAAAGAGACAGGGTGCTTCAAGTTAGGATGTAGTCAGGGCTGTGTGTGCTTGTGTCCTCCACACTTTAAATAAATAAATGCATACTGTAATCTAGGTAAGTAGGGTTGGTTAGTTGGCCAGGGTGGAGGAGGACACAGCCTAGCCTTATCCTCTGCCTTTAGTGGAAGGCTGGCTTGAAGAAGTTGGGAAGTGAAGCTTTCATGGTAGGAGTGAACTGATGCTAATTAGTGCAGATCAGATTGCTGGTGAATAAAAGCCTGTAGCTGTGGGTCAAAAGTTGGCAACCTTAACAGGCAATGCAAATTCTGCACCATGCATTCTGTGGCACGTATTTGCTAAAAAAAATCTCATTTGGTGGAATCCTGCACTTTTGCGAAGTCTGCTTATAGAATTGTAGAGTGGGAAGGGACCCCAAGGGTCCTCTAGTCCAAAACCCCCTGCAAATTCTTTTGCCCAATGGATCTGTTCCCTACCTTTGGGGATCTCCCAATGGATCTGTTCCCTACCTTTGGGGATCTTACTTCTGAGAGTGCAGCAGGCACTGACAACACCCTTCCAGTCTTATATTTGTGGCCAGAAGTATCTTGAGCTTGAGTTTGTGTGGGCGTTTGTGTTTAAAATGAATACAGATTCTGCGAAAGGTGAATTCTGTTGCTCCGTATCACATCCTGCACTTTTCCTGCCCTCCGTCTGAATCAAGGCATACACACAGGCATGGGTCTTAGTCCTGGTTGTGAAGCAGTGCTGAGACCTGTGCCCTAACCATGAAGGTTGGCAGTGCCTTGCTTTTCAGACTGTCTTTATCCCATGCTCTGCTGTACTCTGCAGGCTGCACAGGAGGCTCTTAATAAAGCCTAGGGCAGGCCTCCTCAACATCGCCCCTCCCGATGTTTTGAGACTACAACTCCCATCATCCCTGACCACTGTTCCTGCTAGCTAGGGATCATGGGAGTTGTAGGCCAAAAACATCTGGAAGGGCGAGGTTGAGGAAGCCTGGCCTAGGGCTAGCCAATGTGGTGGCCTCCCAGGTATTGTTCATCTATAAGTGCCATCATCCATGGGAGTTGGGAGTCCCATATTAAATGCAGGGCCCACCACTGGCTATCCTGGTAGAAGCCTGTGAACAGCTCTGGGGCCCTTGAGTGCTTCTTCCTGTCCTACCAGCCTGATACTGTGGTAATCACTGTTCCAGGAAAGGTCCTCTTCTCTCCCCCTGCCCCTTCCTTTATTTGCTTTACAATTCTGTTACTTACCTGGGAGACAATATCATGGATCAGAACCACATAGGAAAATTCCAGGTAATCATCACTCCTTTTCTGCAACCAACAAAAGAGGGGGGAAACCATACCCTGACTTTAGTAAGTACGGCTGCCACCCATGCACAGCAAACCACTTTCAAATGTTGTTTAATGAGCATGGAAACACTGAAGAACTTGAACTAACAGGAGAGAACTAGGTTTCCTTCCTTGCTTGCTTCCCTTTAACATCCAGAAGGCAAAGACCCATCGGTTAAAACTCTGCCATTCCTTAATTCTGAAAAGGGGTTCCATTTTTATAAGAAGGAATGCTCTCGTTTCCATAAACAATTTAATGGGTTTAGAAGTGACTCATTGCTTGTTTTTGTTCTTAGTATTAAATCACTATGGAGACTCTGTGTGCTTCTGGATTCTTGTGACCTGAAATCCTTTAGGGCTTGGTCAGGAGAACTGGACAGAAGAGTTTCCCTTTAAAGAGGAAGTAGAATACACTGTTCCCTTATATACAGCCCTGGGGAAAATAATTCTGTGGTTTTACATATCAGGATATAATAACAGCAGGCCTTAAAATTAGGTAAATACAACCTCAGAGGAACAACTACACTCGACATATTATATTACACCATGTCATGATTTATTTAACAAAAATTAAGCCAAAATGGAGAAGCAGGGTATAAATATTATTATTAAGAATATGTCTGGCTTTCTTAGGCAAGTATACACTGAGAATCCCATGTTAATCTCCACTTTGTGACTTCCTTCAAAAAATACTTTCACTTTGCACTCCACTGTGAGCTCTTCTTCCCATAGGACAACTTGTCAGACTCCCCTCTTTGATCCATTCACTTACCACTTGCTTGACACTTTGCACTTTTGCCATTTTGTACCAAGTGTCTTCTGTTGAATTCTGCCATATTACGTAACCACAGGCAACCCAGGCTAAGTGCCGAACAGGCTTCATTTCTTCAGAGACATTTCCGAAATTGTCTGGCAACAGAAACAAATAGCTTGAATCGAACTGGGAAAGTATTAAGCATGTATAGTTTTGTTTTGTTTTTTATAAAAAATAATAATTCCTAGACGCGAATTGCATTCTGTGTCAACCCCACCCCCCAAAAAAGTTCATGAAAGGTGTCTCAACTTTGCACAATCTGAATACTACACCTGCTTCATTGAAAATGAAAGCGGTGGCTCTCCAAATTCTGCACCAGAGATCTGTTGCACACACTAAATGTACTATAACACGGCTCCGTGTAGTTTGCTACTTGTTGCAGACACATTCCAGTCTCTGGCTCATCAGCTTGCTTGATCATCTCAAGTCACCCATTTACATGGCAACGAGCTGTATTTTTGAGAACTTTATTTGTTATCTGATACAGCAGCTGAATCCCGCGAGTGGTCATTCCGCTTTTACATTGTTTAAGATCTAGTTGCAGTTGCTTTAAAGCAGGGGCAGCCAACGTAGGAACTTCAGCTGGTCTGCTGAGACTTTCTGTCTTGGCCCTTTGCTGCTTTCATCCTAAGTGGGACTAGAGTAAAGGACTGGTCCTTGAGCCCCATATTCTTTGCCTGTACCTTAACTAAAGAAAAGCTGTGGGACATGTATTCGAGCATCCACTCCCTCCTAATAGCATGAGTGGCAACCAAAATGGAGCCACTGAGAAAAGAAGAAAACCACAGCATGCTCAGGGAACAAAAAAAACCTTTTCAAAAGGGAGCAAAAAATCACAGTGGCCTAATGTCTGAGCATACTCCATATGTAATGTTGAAGGGGTAAAAAGGGAGTAGAGGAAACGGCTGGATGGAATCCAAAACAGAAGCATGCCTGTTAGGAGGGAGGAGACGCTGCAACATTTTGTTGCAGGCAACATTTACCAATTATTTCAAAACCTTAAGTTCAACACTGACACCTCATTTATAAATGTAATTTCAAGTTGCATTTTTTTTTTTTTTAACCTGGAACGTTTTGTGCCTCTAATAGGTCTGGCAGGTTCTTGAGTCTGTTGTAAAACTTGTTGTCTGCTTCCTCTGTATTCGTCCCAAACTCCCCTTCCACTGTATAATGCACTTCGGGAGCAACATGTGGGTCGCCGTGATGATACAGGATTTCAGCAGTGCAGTTCACAGGACTGCCCTGTTGGAGAAATAATCGGACAAGTTTAAGAACTTCATTGGAAGGAGCTTGCATATTCGAAGGATAAACACATTTTGCTTCGCCCTTGTTTACCAATATCACCTAACCAAAATAGCCATCATTACTATTAGAATATCCATGCCCTTCTCTTACCTAGATCCTTGCTCAGAATAATTGTATATTGCTCTCTGTTCAAGAGAAGTGTTATGTGTATTCTCTCTCTTCCCCTTTTCTTCAGTTGCTCTGCTATTGAACGTTGCATCTCCTCCTGTTGTGGAATCATCCTATAATGGAGGGGTAGGGAACCTCAGGCCTAAAAATCTCTTTGTTTTGCCATCAGAACTCTCCTCGGGCAACACCACTAATCTTGCTTAACCAACACCACCCCAAAAAATGTGTTTTTGCCTGGCTCAAATGTGTCTTTGAACTCTTGATTGTCTGAACAGAGAGGGGTGTGTGTGAGCTTGTGTTGAAACTTGCCTAATGTACAGGGGTAAAATTTGCATTCACTGCTCCACCCACTTTTGCATGTGGCCCTCAGAAGGTTGCCCAGGAGGGAATGCGGCCCTCAGGGCAAAAAAGGTTCCCCACTCCTGCTGGGGTGGGTGATTTGAGATGCTGTGTGCTGTCTGCCCCTTGGTGATGTGAACTGTTATGCAAAAACAGCAGGAGCATTTGTTTAGATATTCCATCAGAGGGTAACAGATCCATTAGCAAGATGTGGTTTTGTGTCAATGCAACCCCATTATTTCAAGGGGCATATATGAAATTGGGTGAGGGGGGGTTCAAGGTCAGTTACCAATTTTTTTTAAGGGTTAAAATAAACTCTGTTTGAAATATTACATTCTAGAAGCAACGGATGCTTTTGCTACAAATAAGTGGCTTGCATGCAGTTCCTTATTGTAATGTGGCCGTGGGGCTCCCATGTTGGCAGGGTGGTCTTTAAGGTCCCTTCTAAGTCTGCACATCACTTGATTTCTTACCCCTTTGAAGACTGATGTGGCACATGAGGTTATCACAGTTCTGTTTGTAATGGCTGATTCATACATCCCGGACACTGAGATCCAGCACCGAGGGCCTTCTGGCGGTTCCCTCATTGCGAGAAGTGAGGTTACAGGGAACCAGGCAGAGGGCCTTCTCGGTAGTGGCGCCCTCCTTGTGGAACGCCCTTCCAGCAGATGTCAAGGAAATAAGCAGCTATCCTATTTTTAAAAGACATCTGAAGGCAGCCCTGTTTAGGGAAGTTTTTAATATTTAATGCTGTATTGTTTTAACATTTGACTGGAAACCGCCCAGAGTGGCTGAGGAAACTCGGCCAGATGGGTCGGGTAAAAATAATAAATTATTATTATTATGATTATTACATGTAGAGTGATGAATATGAATCTATAAACCAGCAATAGTCTCTCAGATTTTCATTTTGAGGTGATAACCCAAAGTTCTGCCAGGAACCTGTCCCACTCTTTCTTGCGTGTTGCATGGAAGTTTTAGGCTCCTGGCAGCATCTTGATAAATGAATTTAGGATCAGGGTGCCCAGAAGGTGTGCTATCGACTTGTCCTAGAACCAGCCCTCAGCTTTTTGAAGTGGTTTCCAGGTGGTTTATGGCTGGAGAAATCTCATTCAGGAATCATACAGGCAGTGATACAGTCTACTCTTTACCCTCTTGAGGTTTGCCGTAAATGAATCCCAACCAACAACAAACAAAGAAGCAGGACTTACTTTCTGAAGTTCTTCTTCCATTGCAAACTTCAGGCGATATTTGTGGCCAACACCTGGAATTTCCTGAAGTACAAAGAGAGTACATGTTGTTTATCTTACCTCGACTTCTGAGGACTTGCCAGAGACCCTAGCAATATGAGGGTATTCTTTATCTATTCAGTGCCCGTATCAAAAAATATAGTTAACCTGTTGCGGAAGGTATTTTTTTTAAAAGGCCAAGCATGTTTAAATCCCATTGATCTCAGTAGGTAAGCTTAACACTCCCTTGTTGAAATCAGCGAGGTGTAAAAAAAAATGCTTAACTTTAGCTAGTGCCCAGTGTTTAAAAGCAGTGTCCAGCTGCCTCGAAGTACCCCATTATTTAGAACATTTGCTGAGATGAAAGGTGGATAAAAAGCATCATTATACTTTGGAACGGATTTAACATGCTTAGGACGCGTTGAGAATTCCTGCATTGCAGTTAAGCGTCCAAAAGGCGCTTCTGGGGCATTCTCTACCAGCTATGATTTGGGGTGGGGTTCTGCAGGTGTGTGCCTGTTTTGGAAAGGTTAGCGCTCTTATTCGTGGACAGCAAACAAACAGTTGCCAGGATCAACCAGGCTTTCTATTTGTTTTTAGTGCAACTGGTTCTGCAGCTTATCCCTATAATGCAGCAGTGATGGATTCTCCCTCCTCCGCCTATGGGAGAGATTGGCTAGTCTAGAGGCAAACCCTGGAACAAGAAGGGTTAAGGCAACGAGTTTACTCCGCCTTGAACAGACGAGATAACTCTGTGGACTTCGTTTTTACCGATCGATGGGGCAGGTGGTTTGCCGCTCCAGGACCACGTGGCACCACCCAGGCGCACAAAGGGAGGAGAAAGCTATAGCAACAACTGTTGTCGTTGCCGATCATGGCGATCGCTTGGGGCCCAGCTCCTGGTCTCTTTGTGCGCCTTGTTAAAAAGAAAGTGCCGCTTCTCGCGGGCCAGATGAGCCCCGCTCGCCTGGATTAAAAAGTAGAGATGGGGAAGAGGGCGTTGTGCGCGCGCTTGCTACCTTTGCAGTGATTGGTGTTTTCAGCCTCGAACCCTTTTGGGAATGAAGCTTTGTAGAGAAGTTGCTCAGAGGAGGAGAAAGCAGCGGAGACTCTCCAAGCGCCTTTTCTTTTTTTAGCCGCCCAGATGCTTTGCAGATGGACTTGGAAGCAGGTCTCCCGCCACGTTAAACGGGCCTTTCTTCCAAGTTAAATCTGGAGAGCGCGACTAGCATCCTGCGGCCTTTTGCAGCAGCAAAACCAAGGAGCATTTAGGGTGCCATAAGGCTTGCTGGGTGTGTGTGTTTTGTTGTTTGTTTCCAAGGGAAGCGCGCGCGCAGGAAAGCAGCGCCTCTACGTCCGCGCCTTCCCATCCCCGGCCCCGCTTACCTCTCGGCTGGCTTGGCGCACTTCTCGCACGCCGAAGATCTTGCTGGGGCTGCCGTGCTGGTGGTTGATGTAGTTCTCGACCACGCTGGCGGCTCGCGTGGCCGGGTAGTGCGACGGGGGGATCTCCATGGGGCCGGCTCCGGGGCGCACGGAGGCTTGCTCGGAGAGGCCTCGGCGGCGCTCGCTCCTCCCTGGCGGAGCGGGAAGGGGGGCCCGGCGGCGGGGCTGGGCCTGGGCGGTGGCAGCAACAGCCGCCGCCGCGCACAATGGGGTTTCTTGCGCCGCCGGCGGGAGAGAACCAGGAAGCAGCGGCGGCAGGAGGAGGAGAAGGAAGAGGGCGAGCCGAGCGGGGGCTGCTGGGGCGCAGAGGCGCAACATCTGCCCGCCCGGGCGCCACATCTGGGCCGGGGGTGGATCTTGCGCGGTGAAGCTAGAAGGAAGAGAGTCGAGGTGGGGGCACTTGGAAATGAACCATTAGGTCAGAATTCCAAAGATCCGTGTATATATTGGGCCGCTCAGGACAAACAGGACGATCCGTGCATGTTTACTTGGGAGTTCATGGGATTCCCGGGACCGCAGCCAAGGTATTTTGGCAGAGTTAGAGAATGACGTCCGAATAAAACCCCGCTGAAATCAAGAGGAATCGTTCGTAATTGCGCAGCTTCAAAAACACGATGCTTTCCCAGGGAGAAAGGACGTGTTTTTTTAGGACTGGGATGAAGGTGATTTACTTCGGCAAAAGCTTGCAACCTGCTTCTTCCGATGCCATATGGAGCATCACCATCCCTTTTCGTGCCTCTAGATGGCTTCCCATCTGGAATATGAACTCGGCAGCCGAAGTGTTCTGAAATAAGGAATATCCATAGAGTTTTTTAGGGCAGCTGTGGGGTGAGAGGCTTAAAAAGCAAACAAACTAGGTTTATTAATCTTTGTAAAAATACAAAAGGAACACACTGCTTCAGCCCTGTAAAGAGTTAATTACCAAGGAAGCTGGAGAACCAATATAAGTAAAATAATGATATTAAGTAACAGACTGTAATACTGGACAGTTTATTTCTCTATTCCTACCATGGAAGGCTTTGCAAAACTAAATAAATACATCACACACCACTGTAATTTGAAAGAGCATGAACTTTGGGCTTTTTTCTTTTGGGGGGGCGGGAGAGGACATTGCTGCCAAATTGCTACAGTGATAAAGTCCTGGACTTCTGCAGTGTTTCCTATAAAGGACTGTTGTGGTGTCAAAAATAACCAGCAAATGCAGTCTGCACACAAAGGAACTAGTTATAGTACTTTCTGTATACCTTGGGTTACAAACGCTTCGGGTTACAAACTCCGCTAACCCGGAAGTAGTTGCTCCGGGTTGTGAACTTTGCCCCAGGATGAGAACAGAAATCGCATGCTGGCGGCGCGGCAGCAGCGGGAGGCCCCATTAGCGAAAGTGCACCTCTGGTTAAGAACGGTTTCGGGTTAAGAACGGACCTCCGGAACAAATTAAGTTCGTAACCCGAGGTACCACTGTATATAGGTCAGGCCACCCCACCCCATAGAGTTCTTTGAGCAGCTCAGAAAATCATACAGATATGCAACAATACAATAAAAAATTCTGAAAAGTTAAATGCAGCATTATCATCTCATTTTCAACAGTGAACAGATGCTGATCCTGATTAGCAAGCATTTTTGTTTTAGCTGCTGCCCCCAGCCAACAGTACAGCTTTGCAGCGCAATCCTAACCATGTCTATTCAGAAATAAATCCCATTTATTTCAACAGGGCTTATTCCCAGATAAATGGGGTTAGGATTGCAGCTTTACTAGGACATAATGGAGATGGTCTGGCAGCACCACTCCAGGGCCCATAGAAAATGCACTCCTCTTTTTCTCTCACACAGGAGGGAATGATGCTGACAGCAAGAGGGTGCTTGCTAAAATATGTGCATGCCTCATCGGAAACAACCACAAATAAGGTTTTCTTCCCACAACTACTGTTTCTTTCAGGATGAAGTCTGCATAAATTAGCATAAGTTAATAATCATTTGACTCATTAACTAAAGTGCAAAAAAACAACAACCCCGCACTTCAGCCAAAACACAACCTCATTTGCAGTGAGAGCAAAGTGGGAGAGGGCGCTCAGTCCCAGCTGTTTGGATGTTCCAGAGGTCAGTCAGGGCTTCGAAAGAAGCGCCAATCATATCAGCTGGAAAATTGCTTGTGTCCCCTTCACTCGATGCCCAGAAAGGGGTACCAGTGTGGTGTAGTGGTTAAGAGCGGTAGACTCGTAATCTGGTGAACCGGGTTCACGTCTCCGCTCCTCCACATGCAGCTGCTGGGTGACCTTGGGCTAGTCACACTTCTCTGAAGTCTCTCAGCCCCACTCACCTCACAGAGTGTTTGTTGTGGGGGAGGAAGGGAAAGGAGAATGTGAGCCGCTTTGAGACTCCTTCGGGTAGTGATAAAGCGGGATATCAAATCCAAACTCCTCCTCCTCATCCCTTTCATATCTTTGGCTGTCACCTGCAGCAGCAAGGTGATCTGGGCTGGCCTTCCTCTCGAGACTCTTTTCTAAAATGCAGCAGAACTTTGAGACTGACCCAGAGAGCAATTTAGCTTCCTGTCCCAATAAGATCCATGTTCCTGCACCAAATCGGAGTGCAGCGGGACTGATTTTAGGCAGGCTGGGTCACCATGGCAGCGTAAGGCCCTTTGCTTTGAAGATCAGAGACGTGGACTGGCCACTTATTCTCCTTGCCAATTCCAACTTGTGCTAGGTATCGAACGGGGGAGATGTCAGTATGAACAGGACTCTTGCATGGAGCCTCCCAGTTGCTGTTTCCATAACTGGAGAGGCTCCAAAAAATACCACCATGGAAATGGTCTGGTTGTAGAGGGAGGAGGAATCTTTCTCAACCCAAGGTCTACACTCCCTTCTGTGCCAGCCTTCCGGGGGGGTCCACATGCCAGTGTGGGCAAAATAATGAATATGAATTTTGCTATAGTACTGTATGCTAGTTTCGATATACGCTTGCAGACCTGATCTTTCCGCCTTTCAGGCAGGCAAGCAAGAAGCATTACCAGAGTTCAAGGACACATTCCAGCCAGGCACAAATGCTCAAGGGAGGTGTGAAGCAAGACCAATGACAGATGTAGCCTGGGGAGCGTTGTGGAGGAGAGACAGGCCTGGGGTTTCTCATCCCTGCTGTAGAAGCTTGTTTGGGTTGTGGTTCCTCCATACAGTCCTATACAAGAGATTATGTGGGGATGGGGAAGTGCTGGCTATTTGTTTGGTGGGAACCAACACCCAGGTGAGAACGTTGTGCGTTTGCCTGTAGATCTAAAGACCAGGATTTGAGCTATGCATGTGTGCTGAGCAAAATGAATAGGCAATGTTTCCCTTCCTTTCTTTTTGCTGAGTTTATGTCTTTTCACAGGTTCGACTTCACTCATAAAAGGCAGTCTGGTGGAGCAGGCCAGTATGGCAAAGTGATAGGCTATTTAGAGCCTCTGGAGCAAGAAGACTTCACCAAGGTGGAATTCGTGGACAAGACGGTCGGAACGAATATCCCAAAGCAGTTTGTGCCAGCCATTGAAAAGGTGAGGTCTACCTCACCCCTCCTCCCCAATCAATGCAGTTTTGACAGGGTCACAAGCTGGTGATGGGCATCTTCTCAAGAAACAGGCTGGCTATGAAGCAAAATTAGATCCAAGCTGGAAAATGGTAAAAACAAGACACAAGGGAATGAAAACAAGAATTCAAAAGCATCCACACAGGCATCCACACACCAGAAAGTCTTGCTAGGTAATAAAAGAGTGGAAAAAGATCACTCCTATGCATTAAAGATAGGTTCTTATTCTTAATGCACAGGTGATTGCAAGCTAGTCTGGTTGACACTGCATTTCTGGTACCTCTTTCTTGGGCCTTCAAGTAGACGGCAAGCTCCTTTGGTTCTGCCTCCTGCTTGCATCTCTGTGGAAAACATGCTTTAAATGCCCTCGGGCCCTTTGACTGTCTTTCCTAAGTGCATTCCCTAAATAGGCTGGTCCATTGCATTCTACTTAGCTTTTGCCATCACCGTAAAATAAATGCCTGCAGTTCGTCCATGTTGACTTGCTCTTGTGAAAGTGGTGAAGGAGGAAGAGAGGGATTCTTTCTTTCGAAAACAAGAGATACTGTATCTTCTACCTTTTGGTAAGGTTACTGTTTCATTTTTGTTTTTAAAAATGTGATGGTTCTGGTAAGATACCCTTCAAATCTGTTTCATATGCTACAGGCACTAATTATTACTTCTACTGTATAAGCTGAAATTTGGAGCAGGGTTCTAGGTGTGCTAAGAGACCATGGTTTTGAGCTAGCATTGCAGGTACAGAGGCTGTTTGTGGGTGAGTGTGCATGCAGGTCGACTGAGAGAAAGTGGATGTGGAATTGGTGTGGGCAATGAGTGAGTGGAATCTTATTTTATGGGTTTTTGATGTTTTGTCTTTTTTATATGCAGCATTTAATTTTGATTAAGTTCCTCTTGCAGTCTTTTTTTTAAAAAAATGAAAGTAGTATATAAACACTGACATAAAAAAATTAGAAATTAACCATAGTAAATGTTGGTATACCTGTAATGCTAGTTCATTGATCACTTTGGTTTTGAGTTTGCTCTGTGCAGGAGAGGGAGAAGGGGAGGGAGTGTGTTTTCTGGGATGTCCCTTGAGTTGGAAACCATGGTTTGTGGAGAACTATTAACATACCAGTTTTGTTGCTCCTTTTCCTTTCAAGTCGGGCATGGTCATTTTGGCTGCAAAGGCCTACTTGTCAACACGTTTCCTACAGCCACCTGCATGTCAAAGGACTTGCCACCGTTTGAACTGAAGTCGCTAACGCTGAGGCTATTCTTTTATAGGGGTTCCTTGAGGCGTGTGAAAAAGGCCCTTTGACGGCTCACAAGGTTTCCGGGATACGGTTCGTCTTAGAGGACGGTGCGAGTCACATGGTGGACTCCAACGAAATCGCTTTCATCCGAGCTGGTGAAGGAGCCTTGAAACAAGGTACTGCTTCAGAGATGGGGCACTTCCAACCTTAACCACATAGCTATTCTTTATTTCCATTTTCCCCCTGCAGTTTATCTGGAATAGTTTGTGAATAATGCAGTTGCTGCTATGCAGTTCGCCACTTTTGGTCCGTGTCTAACTCTGGCGTTTTCTGCATCAACTTTAAGATTATTTTCCTCCTTTCATTTTAAAGCTGTCCACTTCTGCCCAATCTACAACTCCTCTTCTCTCCGAGGAAGCTCATTGATCTGTATATGCATACCTGCATATTTCATGTTTTCTCCCATGTTGTTTCTCATTTCGGGAACACCTTTTCCTTCTCCCTCTTCGGCCTCACCGTTGCTATTAAGGTCAAACGTGACTGTCTCCCCATCGCATCGCCTTCTCTTCCTTGCCGTAGTTAATGCCAATGCTTCCTGCTGCTACTCTTTCCCGTGATAATGTGTGTGCATCTGCTAACTCAAGATAATATATGTATGGAATAAAGCGTTTGCAATAATCAGTTTATTGGACTTCAACGTGCCGCAAGACTTGTTGCTATCTTTCCGCTTACTCCTCTGCGATATACTTAGACTATAGGACTCCTGAACACCAAACACATTTCATCTCTGTTCTGTTCAGTACTTAGCTGTGTTATTAGCACTAAATACACATTTGTTGGTGGTTCATTTTGTTTTTTAATTAAGTTTGTATACCGCCCTTCATTCGAAAATCACAGAGCGGTTCATTATGAATGAGTACATGAAAGACGGCTTTTTGTTCAAAATTGAGACCTGGCTATTAGATACTGTATTGGAAACAAATGCAGGCCTGATATTAACTTGTATCTGTGTGCAGTATTTTTTCTTGAACATATATAAATTACCTGGCATTCTGTATCCACCAGTGGAGATAGCCCAGGGATTTGTCACTGATGGATTTGTCCCTGTTGTCTTCTGATCCCATTGTGCATTAATCAGGGATTATATTGCCTCTAAAGATGGATGTTCTGTGTATACAGTATAATATGGCTAATAGTCCTGCATTTGTTAATTAAACCAAAGTTAATACATTCCAGTTTTTTTCTTAATCAATTTACTCAGTTCCTTTGGTCTGTTAGGTGACTCCCAAAACTTTGCAAAAGTAATCCTTGCTGCGCTCAATACCAACACTCATTCTAATATTGTTAGGTGATATATTTTGACATGCCCAAGCAGTTCTGCTGTTTGCAGAAGTTGAATGTCTCTGTGTGCATTTATCTGTTGCTTTTTCATTTTAAAATAAGGGGGGAAATGTATAGATAAGAATTAAGAAATGACATACGAAGGTAAGTGTTCTAACATATTTTCTTTTGGATCCAGCTTTGGAAAATGCAACCATGTGTATTCTCGAGCCCATTATGTCTGTGGAAGTTGTGGCACCCAACGAATTCCAAGGAGAAGTGATTGCTGGAGTCAATCGCCGCCATGGCATCATCACAGGACAGGACGGGGCTGAAGACTATTTCACTCTCTATGCTAATGTAGGTGCTGTTGAGCTTGCTCAACTATTCTTGCTTTATGACTAAATCCAGAGGAACCTAACTGTATTTTTGAAAGCACTGCTAAGGACTCAGAACTAGGAGGATTTGCCCAGAGGCCTCTTTGTTGCTGCTGTGGAAATCTCCGCAACTGTCTTTCCTCTGTCATCAGTGCTCCCAACTGCAGAGGAGGAGGAAAAGAGGCATCCTGGGGACACACCAGAGGCAGATAAGGAGAGGCTTTGGGTGCAGCCCTGGAATGGGGAGAAAAATAGCCTGGCTGGAGCTGGCATACCCCTTTCCTCCCTAACTCTCCTTTCTACCCAACTGGCTAGCCCATAACACAATATATTAAGAATTCCTTTCTGCTCAGTTAATGTTTATCTGTTGGGTGAGCTATAATCAGTGTCGTGGTCCTTTATGGTAAAATAAAATTTAAAAATCCAAATTTTGTGAACCAGTTCAGACACAAATCAGTTTATTAAATGGATAGTGACTTTTGGACCCCTTTCGTGCTTGTGTCCTAGTTAATTTCACCCAGTTTCTCATGGTATTTGAATGAGTTTCTCACTGCTTCCAAACAAAAAAACCTGTGGCTTAATTCCTCCCCCCCTTAACTAACCAGGATATGACTTTATATCCTACATAGTAAGCTAAGATAAAGGCTCACCATTTCCCATTCCAAACGTAACAGAAAACTGTGGTTAAAAGTAAGCCACGTTATCGGTGCTAAAACCAGCATGCAGGGAGAAAGGTTAGCGGGGAACTTGTGGATTCAGTGCCCATTCTCAGCTTAATAAAGCAGCATTTATTAAGCAGAGTCATTTACGTTTGAACTAGCCCTGTGCAAAGTACGTGTGTGCACTTAGCCTACTGTGTTTCCCAAACTCTGACTTTGTAATTCCGAGGTACATGCTTGGAGTGAGAGAGATGATCAAAATTGGGTTTAGGTAGCTGTAGTCTAGCGCCTTGTTCTTGCAGCAGTCAACCCCCAGCTCAGACTAGCAGAGTGAGCAGAGTTTCACTCATGGGACCTCTGAATGTGGTTTGGATGCAATGTAGATTTCCTTAAATATGGGGGTTTTTGTGGGAAGGAGATTATTTCATAGCACATGCATTATCCATTTGCCATCAGGTGCCGTTGAATAATATGTTTGGATATTCTAACGAACTGAGGTCATGCACAGAGGTAAGTGAATATATAATTTCTGAGCTTATTTTTTAAAACAAAACATCTCTCTCTTGCAGAAAGCATTATTGGCTCACGTTTACTGTTTTTGGTGTTGTAGCCACATCCCTACTGCAGCGCACTACAGGTCCTTGCGAGGATGGTGCTGTAGCCTTGGGCTACAGTGTTTGGCTGAGTTTTCTTAGCGTCACAGAGCACCAAGGCAAGCAGCTCTAGAGAACGAGGGGTAGCATAAGCAGTGAGGGGTAGCATAGACTGAAGGGGGAAGGCAAATAATGTCTGGGAAAGCAATTCTGAGAAATGAGGAGAAGAGGAAGAGACCAACGGAATCAAGAGAGGGGAAGGAAAATGGTGGAAGCAGCGGGAGAAAATGTGAAGAAAGTAAAGGTGCAGATGGGAAAGAAGCACAGAGGAAAGGGTGGTCTGAAGTGCTTGGAATAAACCACCAGATCATAGAATCATAGAATCATAGAGTTGGAAGAGACCACAAGGGCCATCCAGTCCAACCCCCTGCCAAGCAGGAAGCACCATCAAAGCATTCCTGACAGATGTTAGATTGCAGCTGCATATCGAGAAAATGACCATTTTTGTGACATAGGATAGGAGTAAGCCAACCACTACCTGTGTTGCATTTTCCGGTCCAAAGGCTTTCTTAATCCATTATAATTAGCAACTCCCCATGTGTTCAATCCTTATCCCTGTTAACATTGTCCTGCATGTTTATCTTCCTGGTTTTAAACTGAGATGCTCTGAAGCTGACAGTGCCCTTGCTGCCTTTTATCGCCAGGAAGTAAATACGTAATGATCAGCACTGGTTTGTAAGCTCAGGCGCCTGCTCAAGAGGCAGTCAATGGTTGCCACGCCACTTCCGCATTTACGGTGTTTAGTTTCACGTGTTACATGAAAACAATGCCACGTTTTGCTTGATGCATAGAGTTAAGAATTTGTTTAATTTGTCCGTAATGTGGAGGTTCTCTTGTCTGCAGGGAAAAGGCGAATATACAATGGAATACGTTCATTACCAGCACTGCTTATCCAGTACCCAGGAGGAATTAGTTAACAGATACCTAGAAGCAACAGGACAACTTCCTGTGAAAAAGGGCAAGGCAAAGAGCTGATTCCCTGCATGTGAGCTGATCGTGAGGACCTGCCACCACACTTCTGCTGCCGCTAAGCTCTATTGATTTAATGACTCTTTAATATTCAGAGCAGACTGCTGAGTTTCATCCTGGATCAATACTTCGACTTTATTAAGTCACTAAAAGACTGTTGTTGAAATGTTCACATAGAAATTCCATTCATTAGTCACTGTCTTAATTTAATAAAATGTCTTTAGCTTTACTTTAAAAATTATATTGACTGCACATGTTCTATTTATCCTCCCATGTGAGCCCCATGATAGACAATGCCAGCTGTCCTGTTGCAGAGATACATGAATTCTTTTTGAAACGCTTGTCTTGATAAAAGAATTTGGAAAGGTATATATATCTCCAGCTAAAACTGAAAAAGATAATTACAAGATTGCTGGAGACAGGTCAGTCTTTAGGAGCAAATTTATCATGCATCTCAGAAAGTGTCCCATGAAAAGCAGTTCATAATTTTATCAGTTTTCACTTTCCCTGCATATTCAGTATCTTCTCCCTCCTACACAGAATATTTTTGAAATTGACCAACTCATGTAAAATAAGACAGCATACATAAAATGTACCAGTATTCATTTTATTGGAGATGTTAAAAGTTAGCATCAACTGTTTTATTTTCAAAACTTAAAATATTTTATCAAATATTTATTTAAAACAGCAGTTTTAAGAAACTTAAGGCATTTGTTTATATATTAAATTTGTCTCATACAAAGTTACCTCCTACCAGAAACTTGGTGACAAATCAGTAGTTTTTACATATATTCTTTTCTTTAAAAAAAAGTTTTCAGAGGTTTTAGCAAAAATATTTTTTTTCTTATCAGAAATTACAAAGAAAAGAGGATATTTATGGTAGATCAGAAGTGACTAGTGCAAAGCTTTGAAATATGCAGAAACGACTTATATAGAAGAATCACAACAGTGGTTTTGGAATATTAATGGAAGGTCATCTACATCTTTGCAAAAAAATGTTTACAGCTTTATAATGCAGGCGTTGTTCCTACTTAAAAATTACTTTCATCATACTGAAGTATGACCCCATTAGCAGATCCCTCTTCCACCCCAGAACCATCTCCAGATTCTGAAGAGTCGTCCTCTGAAGAGCAGTCATATTTCACCCGTGCCAGCAAGCCGGGTCTCCAGGCAACACGCACGTGGCAGGAAAGGTTCTAGAGAAGCATGCAAAAATAATCAGTATTTATGTAGTACTGTTGAGTTGCCCAATTCTACACTTAAATTTAAGACTTCAGAGTATTTATTTACTTAGATCCCACCTTTTCCCCCAGACAGACAAAATAGAAAAAAACCCAATAATTAAAAAGCAATTAAATAGTAATGGAATTAAAACGTAACTATTCAAGCATACAGATGATGGGCCATAAACATTTCACGGCACAAACCCTTTCGTTAAAAACAGCCAATTCCTCAAAGCCTGTTGGCATAATAAAAGTCTTCACCTGCCAGTGGAAGGACTAGCTTCTTTTAGGAAGAAGTCCCAAAATCTGGAAGCAGCCACTGAGAAGGGCCTCTCTCACATCCCCACCAAGCCTGCCACTTATAAGTCAAAACAAAAACAAATTCCTTCCAGTAGCACCTTAGAGACCAACTAAGTTTGTTCTTGGTATGAGCTTTCATGTATCTGAAGAATTGTGCATGCACACGAAAGCTCATACCAAGAACAAACTTAGTTGGTCTCTAAGGTGCTACTGGAAGGGGAATTTTTTTTTATTTTGTTTTGACTACGGCAGACCAACACAGCTACCTACTTGTAACTGGACTTATAAGTCAGTGGAGATCACTCACAAGTGAAAGGGTACAGGGTTGCAGCTTAAGATGATCATAGACACAGGCCCATTGAACACAAATAAGACTTGCTTCCAAGTAGATAAATAAGCCCGCTTACTATGGAGCAAACCCTATTGAATTTAGGGGGACTGCTGAATAAACACCTAGGATTCTGAAGCGTTTTATTCTGTTAGTCAGTGGGTTACTGAGCCTGAGAGAGAGAACAACTTGACAGGCCACATAGTGAACTCATGGCTGATGCGTCCTAATTTCAGCTCAGTTTCTTAGCCACTTACTATGCTAGTTTTCAAAGTAGATTATTGCTGCACAATCACACTTATTACATGAGTGAGAAGCAATCCTATGTATTGTAGTATTCTTACCTCTGAGGAATTACTTGTCAGCTGAGCAGTGTAGTCAACTTCAAAGAAAATGGTGGATTTCCTTACCTGGACAGGAAATTAAGTTAGAAAGAAGATGGTCAATCAAAAATTCCACTTAAAAAATGCAGTGATTTCATTAAGTGAAATATGAAAGAAACTGTTATTTGATCCAGGGATGGTGGGCATGGCTCTATGCAATTTTGGGTTTCATGTTACATCAGCAAAAACTACCTGTTTTTATTCCAAGTGCAGTCAAGGAGTACCATAGCATTTCTGGTATACACAACAAAGCTTCCATAGGACATCCACACACCCCTCCATTGCTTTTGCAACTAGCTTGAAGCTACTGTTGTTTATTATTGCACTAAGGCTGTGCCCGATCTTGGAACTTACTTGATAGCATCGCATTTGTGTTGTTGTTTGCATTTGATGGGAGAGAAAAGTGAGTCACCCTTAAAAAAAAAATGCCCTACTGACTTTAAGCTTAAAACATACTTACCAGGGAGTAAGCACCACTCGACTGCATCCAGCCAGTCCATCACACACACACACACACACACACACACCTCCTCCTCTTCCATACAAAGGCAACACCGAGACCAAGGAGGCTGACAGGCACTGCACCCCTTAGACTGGCTGTAAGTAAGGAGGTAGGCAGATGGAAGGTTGTCCAAGGGCAGAATGAGCTTTGCCTCCACTGCAGCCAAGGCCCTTTTTTCCCTTGTGCAGGCGTAGAATTCCACCTACCCACGGCTTCAAATTCTTCACTTGTGTCACGGTGTAACTTGTATGTTCAGATGATTTCTCCCATGAGATGTAACTGGTTCCAATGGTGGCCAAATTCTGCAGAAGATCCTGAGAGGGCTTGTTGCCATCTGCAGACAGAAAAATAGTGGGGGGGGGGTTGTGTGTGTGTGTGTTTTAAGGAAACATGATAATGAGATTCTTTTATGACAAGCAGACTGAGGCTCTCCTGGAGTCCTGTGATGGATGCTCAAGGCCTGGTTGCATATGCTGCAAGCTTCCCCCTCCCTCAAATGGGAATTTTAAGAACAAGGGTGAGAATAGTTGCCAATGTTAAGAATGGCAGAGCTGGCCTGATCGTGCTTCCACTTCTTGGAAAACAAAAATCCATTTATCTCCGGTGAACTATTATGCGAGTTTTCCCCTCACTTCGCCTTCACAGTGGGGGGAAGCTGGCTGCAGAAAGCACCAATGTGACCACTATAGCTCATGGCAGAGCATCTTCTTTGCATTGAGAAGATCCCCGATTCAATTCCTGGCATATCCAGGTAGGGATGGGACAGATCCTTGTCTGAAAATCCTAGGAAGTTGCTGCTAGTCAATATAGACAACGCTGAGCTAGCTGGACCTCTGCATAAGGCAACTTCCAGAGTTCTTGAATTCTGCTAACACATTTCTCCCCCACCATGCCTTTTTCCAAATGTCAGGAGCTGATTTGCAACAGTTCCCCCCCCTTTAAAAAAGCTTTGGGTGTGGGAGAGGTGAAAGATGAACTTTTATACAAATGAACATCTATGTGCTACTTAGAAAGGAAAGAAAGAGACAGACTGCTTCACGGACTCATAATCATCTCGCCAATATGCATGTCTGTCATGCAAGCTGTGAACCTGAGGGTGAAGGACCTGCTGCGACTGCTCTTAGCATCCTGCTTTTCCGCCCACAAAGACTCTTTGGCCAAGCACTGCGCTGAGCTGCAAGGAAGGAAATGGTTCCTCTTTGTGTGCAAATCACATAGAGGGACTGAGTTCCTTATTCATTGGGAACTCAAAAGGATTACGCCTCAGCAACTTGGCTACCCTTCTGCCTTCTCCCACAGTCAGAAAAAGAAAGGGGAAATAGCTACTGATTACTAAAGAAGAAAGCCCTCATGTTACTGGACTTGCAAACCACAGGCAGCTGTAACAAGTGCAGGATCACGGCGTTCACCACTGGTTTTCCTGGCATCTCTTATCAGTCCAGGTTCATGCAACATTGATTAATTTTGCTAACTGGAATGAGAGATACCAGAGAGATCATTTGCAAGAGATATACCTCTGATGCTGCGGAACAAGGCGAAGTCCTCTAGCATATTCTGCGGAAGATGGTCTAGGCCCTCTGGGTCTTTGCTGTGTGGGCACTTAATATCAACCTTCGGTTTAGGCTTTTCTCTCTGGTACCAAACAGTTGCAAGGCATGAGCCTAGATATTGCTTAGGGGAAAAAATCAAAAGACAAAATGATACTATTTACTTCCAATTGAAAGGCTTTTACATTACCACATGCCCGGTCCAGAGTACCCACTAGTGAGTCCAAGAAGCACATTCTGAGAATAGGTGCTGCACAAGCAAATAATTTATGGAGGCAAAAAGTAGGTTGGGTGTGTGTGCTGGGTCAGAAAACAGTAAGTGGGGGAACATATTAACCCATCTTCCACATGCCAGAATGTCAATCTGGACCCCTAGCCTAAGGACTTCCCTCCCTCTCCCTCAAAAGCACATGTGAAACAATCACTTGGTAAATATCTAATTTAAGCTTGCAATCCTAGAGAACCATGGACAAATATAACAGACAGTCAATGTGAACTACTTATCTTCAAATGGGTCACAACAGCAGCACACCTACCATACAAATATATGGTTAAAAATAGAAGTGTATTAAGAAGGATATTGTTAAGCTGGAACACGTGCAGAGGAGGAGGACCAAGCCTTATGAGGAACAGTTGAGGGAATTGGGTATGTTTAGCCTGGCAAAAAGAAGACTGAGCAATCTTCAACTATCTATTACATGGATAGCAAGCTTGTTTTCTGCTGCTCCAGACCTGAACCAATGGATTCAAATTACAAGAGAGGAGATCCCGACTAATTAGGAAGAACTTGTGGTAAGAGCTGTTTGACAGTGGAACAGACTCCCTTGGGAGGTTCTGGACTCTCCTTCCCCGGAGGTTTTTAAGCAGAGGTTGGCTGGCCATCTGTCAGGGATTATTTATCTGTGATTCCTGCATGGCACTAGATATGACCCTTGAGGTCCTTTCCACCCTTACAATTTTATCCCAAGCTGCATGTGTGGACTAAGGGTGTGCCCTTGGAGTGAAAAGATGGTAGGCAATACTGAGTTAGACGAACCAATGGTATCGGGCAGCTTCATGTGCGCTTTTAAGGACATCACAAATCTGGGGTGCTGCCTTTCTTAAATCCAGACATGGCCAGAGAAGTTGCACTTGCTGAATTGCAGGCACGTGACACCTGCCCCCCCAAAATCTGGGACAAGAGATGGAATCTTGCCTCTTTGCAGAATGTGGGAGGAAGATACAGAAGGTGTGTTGTTGGGAAGAAGCGTCAGGCAGTCTGTGCTTGGGTAGAAGTATTGGGGTGGGTGGTGGGTGGGGAGGAATCAGTTGAACCACCAAGGGAGTGTGTGCTATGTACTACTAGGAAGGTGCTGTTGAGCTATGACTAGTTGGAAGACCTGCACATATCTTCCAGCACCACAGGGCAGCAAATGAATTCTTCTAGAACAAGCACCAGCATTGGCATGATTTATTTATATGCCACTTTTTAGCCCCCGGCTCCCCGCAAAGTGGTGAACTTAATACATATCAATGCAAAAGTAATATACAATAAAGGTGCAAAACATAAAATGCATCAAACAATATAAAAATGTTTGGACTTTCAATGCCAGCACCATGACAAAAACAATAGTGATAGACAACGGGTTCCCTTAGCTTAAAGGTAAAGGGACCCCTGACCGTTAGGTCCAGTCGTGGACGACTCTGGGGTTGCGGCGCTCATCTCGCTTTACTGGCCAAGGGAGCCGGCATACAGCTTCCGGGTCATGTGGCCAGCATGACTGAGACGCTTCTGGTGAACCAGAGCAGCGCACGGAAACGCAGTTTACCTTTCCGCCGGAGTGGTACCTATTTATCTACTTGCACTTTGACGTGCTTTTGAACTGCTAGGTTGGCAGGAGCAGGGACCGAGCAACGGGAGCTCACCCCGTCGCAGGGATTCGAACCACCGACCTTCTGATCAGCAAGCCCTAGGCTCTGTGGTTTAACCCACAGCGCCACCTTAGCTTAGGAACAGCATACACCTGCATGAGGCAGGGAAGAGGGGATGCGGGGGCAGGGGGGGCAGTTCCTGCATCTGAATTAACATTTATATCCTGTCCTTCCCCCAAAACAAACCTCTGTGATAGAAATACAACCACAGTTAAAATACTGTAAAAACATCCAAACAACAAATAAACTCAATGAAACATGTTAAACATATTTAAAAACAGCTGCAACCAAGTCATACGTCTAGATAGGCTTGCTTATACAGAACAATTTTCAGCAGGTGTCTAGAAGGGAAAAGGGAATCCATTATAGCCAAGGGTTGTGCAGACCCTTGTTTGCAAATAGGTCAAGCACCAAGAAGCCATGGCAGGTTTGTTGCTTTCGCTGTGGATAAGAGAAGTGACTTGGGTGAGGGCCAGTAATTATCAAAGGAAGACTCAGCAGAAACTTGTCTGGGAAGTACCACATGTGATACAAATTTCCATTTTATTGTGCAAACTTACCCCAGACTTAGCATCTTTTGTAGCAAACTGCAGGGAGTACTTGCGCTCAACTCCTGGGATAAACTGGAAGAGAAAGAAGTAACAGTTGCACTTCACAGCATTTTTTTTTAAAAAAAACCCAACAACAATGAATCCAGAAGCGTAAAAAAACAATCCTAAAAGCATCAAATTATAATAATACTTAGCATTCAAATGATGTCCTGCTGAAGGTTCAAAGTTGGAAACTTGATTGAAAGAAATTGTTTAAATGAGCCCTTTTGTGTGGCGATTTAAATCAAACCTTCCGAACAAATGTTGGGGGGTTTGTTTTTGTTTTTTTAAAAAAAGAATGATAAATATGTAGCGAACGTCTCCTTAATTTATACGTTGTAAGAACTTGTCTGCATGATCCAAAAAGAAAACTTCCTTTCCAACCCTCAGCAATACTTTCAAAAGGTCTTTTTTGGTTTCTGCTTGCCCAAGAGAGGCTGCATTCGTATGATTATATCTTGGCTTATTACTTAAAGGTATTCACAAACCATTTTGTCTGCACACACAAACCCCTTCACATGAGCTGTGATTAGACCACAAAGTTTCTAATTGAACATCAGGTAGAACTGGCTGCTGTTACAGGCACAAGGGCAGAGCGGGAGCTATCCAATTAATTGGCAGCTGTAGTCATCCAGCTTCATTATGCTACTTGCCGTGTGTCTGTACAGGGCTTAATTTCCACGAATCTTCTGTTATTTAAAAATACCTGGTCATTTGGAAACAGTCTGGTGAACGACACTGGCCTGGTCCCTAAACCCTCGTCCAAAACAGCAGGTACATTTTCAAGCACCATTTCTGCATATCCTGAAAGGATGCAAGCTAGACAGATAAGGAAGGGTGAGGGAATTCCAAAACGGCTTGCTAGAGAGTTTAGACCTTGACAATGCACTGCTTGTTGTTTTATAGGCTCCTGGCTAGCAAAGAAATGCACTGAGGAATCATTTTACCTCTGCAAGATTAATCTTTCAGTACAGAAAAGAAGAAGAAAATACTGCTTCAAGAGATATCTAGCTTCAGGCATTACATCTGGCCACTAAATACTGTTCAGGTTTTAATAAATGACACTTATTCATGGATTGTTTAACAGCATTTCTAGCCCTAGTAGCATCACATTGCTTAGATTCCCCTATCTGTAAACATGATAGTAACATGGTGTTCTGTTAAAGGTAAAGGGACCCCTGACCATTAGGTCCAGTCGTGTCCGACTCTGGAGTTGCGGCGCTCATCTCGCTTTATTGGCCGAGAGCCAGCGTACAGCTTCCAGGTCATGTGGCCAGCATGACTAAGCCGCTTCTGATGAAACAGAGCAGCGCTTGGAAACGCCGTTTACCTTCCCGCCAGAGCGGTTCCTATTTATCTACTTGCACTTTGACGTGCTTTCGAACTGCTAGGTGGGCAGGAGCTGGGACCAAGGAACGGGAGCTCACCCCATTGCAGGGATTCGAACCGCCGACCTTCTGATCAGCAAGCCCTAGGCTCTGTGGTTTAACCCACAGCACCACCTGGGTCCCTGGGTGTTCTGTTAGGGCCCAACAAAGTAACCTGAGCAATCATTATATAGCTTTTTATAAGCCAAGACCCTGGTGTAGGGTTGCCATACATCCGGAATTTCTGGGACATATCCTGAACACTACATTTGGCAGCAGTGTCCAGGCAGAAATCACCCCCCCCCCAAAAGCTGTCTGGATTTTCACTGTTTGAAACATGGCAACCCTACCCTGGTGGTTCAGATATAATGCTAAGTATGGTTAAATGCAGAGGCAGTTTTAGGGTAGCACGGCTAGTATGGTTGCACTGGGTGCTGCTCTGCAGGGGGCACCAAAATAATGCTCTAGAACAGAGTGCAAGAGGCAGCAATGGGGGAGGGATTTTGGTGTTGCACAGGGCACTGCTGAAATTTGAGAGCCCAATGTTAGCATCATGTGAGTCTCTGGCTTGTATACTCCTCCTCCAGCATCGCTAGGAGAAGGCAATCAGAAGCTTTAATTTTCATTTCCAACCAACCATAGTTTGTCGGTGCATGCAGTGGTATAGTGGCAAATTCAGAGGTTCAGGGTCTCTTCCTGATAGTCACAGTCATGTCTCTGTCTAAAATTACCAGAAGTAAGCCTAAAACTTAACTTTGTTTATATTAGTTAGAACAGGATGTTTAAACCTGCTGTGGTAAAACATAGCCAGCAGTCTTGATCAAATTTAGTGATAGGCTGATCAGAGAGATAAATTCGTTCTAATAAAATCCTTTATAGAGCTGAAGATCAGTGCAAGTAAAAAAGTACTATTGCTTTTTAAAGTGAATGCCTTGTGGTTATGCACAGCATTTTTATAAGGGTGGTGTTTCTCAGGGCGTTTCATGCGATAAAATACAAGGTAAAAACACAACTAGATAGTTAAAACAAAAACAACAAAACAATAAATGCACCACCACCTCAAAGACATTTAAAAGGTTGTAGAATATTAATCAGTCAAAATGCCTGGTTGAAGAGGAATGTTCTATAAACAATATTATCCACCAAAGTCCAGCCTCCTTCCAAAATTTAGAATATCAAGTCATACAAGAAGACAGTCAAGTTTATGTATTATACACAGGTGTTTGCCAGTTTCAAAAGATGTATTCTCTTTAAAAACTACTTTGTCAGTCTGTTACTAACAGCACATTATCCTCTGAGTGATAATGTATTGCTCATCCCTCAGTGATGATCCTGATTCACAAGCAAACCCCCTACTACTGCATCACTATGTCTGACATTTTACATCAACAAGCAGGCCGCCTCTGGGTCAAACTAGACCCAACAAAGGAAATGGAAACGTGCGACTCTCTCATTAAACTGCCATAAATAACATCTGCTTTGGTAATGGGTGGGAAGTGAAACCCGCCAACTTTAGGACCACAGGGCTGCTTTCAAATTTTGTCATACTCAAAGCAGACCCACTGAAATCAGTGGACTTAATAGGAGCTATTCGCTGCTTCATAATAAACGATGGAAGCTAAGCACATTGTTTACAAGCCAGCCCTTATAAGGTATTGCCACTTTTAACATTAAAAAATACTCACCCTAAAGCAAGTCCCAGGAAATTAGCTTGTAAGAGCAGGATTGAGGTTGGCATTTGGGGAACTTGCTTTAAGGGACATTTTGTGGGGGTTGGGTGGGTTGGGTGTGTGTGAATGTGGCAGGGCAGTCCCAAGAAAATGCGCCTCTCCTCAGTACCTTCTTATATGGTAACCCTAGATATATTTGCATGGGAGGAATTCCCTTTGCGCCCAGTAGGGCTTTCTTCTGAATAGGAGTGCCTAAGGCTGAGTTGTTAGTTGCGTTAGTCAATAAGGCCCACCGTTTACTTAATGGGACTTATTGCCTAATAAGTGTGTTATAGGATTGCAGCCTAGGTCAACTGAAATCAACGAAGTTTGCTTAAGACTTGTGTTGAATAATACCCTAGGGGTGGAGCAAGGGGATGCGTTGGGGGCGCGCCGCCCCGGGTGCCACCCTGGAGGGGGTGACACTTGGTGCGCACCCCCGGCCCCCCGCGACTCCCAAGCCGAGCCCCGTAAAAATCCTCGCTCGGCGGCAGCTGGCTTGCTTGCTCGCCTGGCGCGTGCTTTGCTGCTTCCCGGGCGGGGCCAGGGGGTGGGGCGGGGAGGGGCTTCAGTGGCCACCGCTGGTGCCCCTCCCTGGCCCGCCTCTCGCCTCTGCCTGCCCAAGCAGGGGGTGGCGAAGCGAGCACCGGCCAAGCGGGTGGGCGAGCAGGCCAGCTGCCTCGCTCAGTGGCTTGCTCGCAGTTTGCCGGCACCGCCGCTCCAACGCAGCTGGCAACCCGCTACGTAGCGCATGTAGCGTCACTGCATAGCGAGCATGTGCAGCATCATGGGTGTCATGGGGTTTGCCGCTCCGGGTGCCCAAGGGGCTTCCTCCGCTGCTGCCTAGGTGTAGAACAGGAATTGGTAGAAGTCAGATTAAAAGCAGGGAGGTGGGGTGGGGAGTTAAAAGACAGCCAAATTCTGTCCCGGATCAGATTCCTATCTTTTAAATAGCTGCTTACTAAGTTAAAGTTTGGCAAGCCCAGCTTCTAATATCATTGCGCTGTGCGCTGCATCGGAGCACTCAAGGAATGGGAGCTCTGTCCAAGAGGAGATCTGGCAGCTGGAGAGAAACAATCATGAATTTCACCACTGCAAAGCAAGCTGAATATCTGGGAAGCAAAGGAATCCCAATAATGAATCGTCTCCTTTTATATTTAAAAGCTATATCAAGGTTTTTACTGAGAGGGAAACTCAAAACATCCAAAAGCGAGTCGTTTTCAAGATTGTTCCCGCATGAGAGAAAGATCAGTAATGGAGTCTACCAAGATGTGATTCACACAGCTGTTCTCCATACAACCCAATGATGGTTGGGCAAAGCCTCCACGCAGCCAGTTGCCACTTCCTTTGTTTGCTGTTGGGTTAGAGTTGTATACGATAAGATTGTGGGCATAAAACTAGGGCATTGCTTAGATCAGAATGGTATAGTTGATATACCATTCTGATGAGACATGGGTTCAAGCTCAGTGACAAACTTATTTGTGTGATGTGGAGCAAGTCACACTCTTGAGTTATGAGGCTAATGTAATGTTGTGTAACGTGTCGGGTGAGGGTAATATAGGTAAAATGAGGAGGGGGGAAACAGAGCTATTTAGGGGAAGGGCAAGGTTTTAAAAAATGGTGGTGGAGGGATAACTGATTTACCATGGAGACAATGACATCCATGCTTGCAATATTCCCGCAGCAACATCCAGAGAACGGTGCCAACAAGCACTTGCAGGCTTAACGTTGCAACCCAGAGGGATCACATTGTAGAAGGATACTTCCTTCCATTGGGTATGCGAGCTGCAGGACCATTGTCTGAATCAAATGCAATTTCTATCAGAGGGGTTAGCTAGGTTGGTGTGTTGCATTTTTATTTTTTTTAAGTAGTCAAAAGCCTTGTGGCACGTTGAAGACTTAACAGATTTATTGTGGCATAAACTTTCTGATGCTTTTGAATTATGGTGCTGGAGGAGACTCTTGAGAGTCCCATGGACTGCAAGAAGATCAAACCTATCCATTCTGAAGGAAACCAGCCCTGAGTGCTCACTGGAAGGACAGATCCTGAAGCTGAGGCTCCAATACTTTGGCCACATCATGAGAAGAGAAGACTTGTTGGAAAAGACCCTGATGTTGGGAAAGATGGAGGGCACAAGGAGAAGGGGATGACAGAGGATGAGATGGTTGGACAGTATTCTCAAAGCTACCAACATGAGTGACCAAACTGCAGGAGGCAGTGGAAGACAGCAGTGCCTGGCGTGCTCTGGTCCATGGGGTCACGAAGAGTCGGACACGACTAAACGACTAAACAATAACAACAACAAACTTCCTGACTCGAAAGTGTAAAGAGTGAACACCCCTTAGGTTACAGGCTAGAAACTGCCAAATTCTAACCCCAACAAGGTCCATGCCTGTAAAAAGGATATGGTAGGTGGGCATAGGTTTACAAGGCGTATGGGCAATATTTTGTGGAAGATAATTGTAATTTCGAGGAGATAGTGATCTAGCATGGTCATCTCTTCCTGCCTCTGTTTACTTCCCCTCTATCTCTTGTTCTGTTCTTTGATGGCTGAGAACAGCCTTTAATTTGTTGGAAAGAAGTGATAATGCAGGGTACCTTCTGACCTTCTTTGATGGCAGACATTGTTTGGAGGAATGTGTGGTATTGGAAGAGGGGGCTAGCGAAATAATTATCTGCACTAGCTAGTCGGGCAAGGCACGTAGGCTAACAAGTTAGTTATCTATAAATCGGATGCGTTTTGGGCATAGTTCTGAGAAGCTCATGCATGAACTGATGGCCGGAGGATCATGCAAACGAAGGCTACCTAGGGGTCACTTTGCCACTTCTTGAAGGCAGATCAAAGTGCTTGCTTGGTAATGTATATAATGCTTGCTGTTTAGAATAAGATCTTTAATCTTCTCACTCCCTTGTGTTTGTATTGCTTCTGAATCTCATTAAAAGAACCACCTCACATTTAGCAAGCCACAAGGTGACATCTACCATGCCAAGCAAGTATATATGGAGTCCCTGGAATTGGCAAGTATTTATGCCAAGCTGGAATCAAAGAGGTAGTGTGTTCTGAATAGGTTCTTTGAGCACATGAAATTGTGCTGCGTCTTCCCCGCCGCTGCCACCACCACCTGCCCTGCTCCCAAAGCAGTAGGTCTTTCCATAGAAGAATAGCTTCAGATCAAACTTCATCCAAAGAAACACACTTTTGATGAAGTCCAAAGGCTGGAAATGTTAAACACCCTCCTTCAATCCTGGCCAGACAGCTGGTTTGTTTTGTAAAACATTACAGAGAATGCTTACTCTTGTCTTTTTCTACCCAGCGAACACCTCTGAAATACAACAGAGGGTGGGGGGAGAGAAAACATTGCCCCAGGCTTTTTGCTGCCTGCTTAAGAATATTTCTTCAGATTTTCAAAGGGATAGAATGGAATACAAGATTAGAGCCAGCAGCAGATCTTAGGAGAGTTTTGGTCTTAACCCACTTGGACTAGGTTTGCAGGGGGCTCTTTGAGATTTTCACAAGTGAGGCTGAATATGTTTATCCTCTGCTGTATACAGCCTCATCAACACTTGGCTGTGCCAGAGATTCAAACAACAAGCCTGGTTTTTCATTAGCATGCTTGGATAGCACAACATACCCCTGGCATTACAATTTTATTCATTAGCAAACATTGCCTGTTTGGATAACATAAAATTTTTGAAAATGTGTGAATGGCTTTCATCACGAATTCCCATTCTCTTTGCAACTGACAACTGAGCCTTTGTACGGTTTTGAGTGGGTGGGGGAGGATTGTAGACTGTATGAAAAGACCCTTCTAATTCCTGGATCCAGCAAGTGTTAAAATATAAGCCAGGCTAGTTTCCTGTGGCGATAGCCTGGGAGATGAGCCATTCCCTTAACAAAGGAAAGGGTCTCTGTGTGGGACAGCAGATGGGTGGGACCACCCTCCCAGCTAATGGTTAGTTAGAAAGAGAGTTTGGAAGTGATGTGACCTAGAAGGAAAGCAGGAAGCTAGAGAGTCAGAGCAGAGTTCGAGAGCAATGTTTGGTTTCTGTTTGAATGTTTGAATCAAAGGCTGTGGCTATGGAAGAAATAAGACCTTTTTGGTGGTGTTAATACTGTGAACCCCTCCATCATAGGCTTAGGGTGTGTGTGTGTTTAAATAAACCATAGATCATAAAGACACCACAGTCTCTGCTGTGCCTCAAACCTGAAACCCCTGGAAACTCAAACCACTTGGATATTGGCACACAAGATCCTAAATTGAAAGTTCATTTAGGAAACATTGGCAAAGTGGCTACTTTCTCTTTGTGCCAAAAATAAATAACTTACTGTTAACATTCTGAAACAGCTGTATCTCATTGTGTGAGCATGGCTGTAAAATGTATGTTGTCAAATCCATATGCCTCTCATTATACTAGAAAACTCAGAGACATCCAATGGGAAGGAAATGCAAGACATACAAAAGGAGAGAATTTTACAAATGAATTGATTAATTTATGAAATTCACTGCCACAAGGTGTCGCAACGGACTTTAAAATATGATTAGGCTATCACTGCCTTGTGGGCTTCCCATTGGCGTTTGACTGGATACTAAGGGGGAAATATGCTGGTCTAGACAGGCCTCTGGCCTGACCCAGTCAGGACTATTCAAGCACAAATATACAAGGCAGTGCAAGAAGGAACCAATCACATTAAACCGATCCAGTTTTGCTTGGAAAAAGCTATTAGCCAACTTTGAATTATGGTTTTGTGCTAAACCCTGCCGTTCATATATGATCAAAGTCATAACAATACAATTTTAATGCCATTATAACTGGGAGATGTTAGAACAATCAACAGCATCACAAAATGTGTGACAAATGGCAGAGGGAATACCTGGTCCAATGTGTCCTTTATCTCCCTTTCTATGATGAGGAAGTGAGAGCTTTGCTTACATACTGCTGACTGGGAGTCTACCCAAATTAACTAAGGGCAGATTCATACTACAAGTTAATTTATTCTTTAGGACAGAACAGACACTTAACACTGGATTAAACAGTATGTGATCAGGCTTAATAACAGGCCCCAATATGTGGCTCTTCTGGAATTTGTGATGGATGTGATTCATCTGCAAAACTGCCCCTTAAGAACCACTCATCACGGTTTAAAGGGAGCACAGCAGCAGCCCAGTGTCAGAACAGAACAGCTGGGCACTGCAGGGTGGGGGAACCTTCCTATCGATAGACCCTGCCCTGGTACCAGAATTTTTGCTGCTGAAGGCACTCAACAGACACACCTAAAGAGACCTGGATGCCTTGAAGAAGGAACTCCACCCACCCAGTAAAGTAGTTCCATCTGGCTGCTTGTAACCACTTCTGCATTTGATGGGGAGGGGGCACTTCTGCTGAGGTTCACACATCCAATTGTCCCTTGGGGGGGAGCTGCAAGCACCAGCCCTATTTCAGCCTCTTACCTCTTTTTTTGATGAGTGTGGCTGTGCCCTGAGGGTTCTGGGGTTTTGTCAAACTAACTTTTGCCTCCCCATGGTTGACAAGAAGAGAGTACAGGATGAGAGTCACTTCCTTTTTTTCATCTCTTATCTGCAAAAGCCAAGGTATGACTCATGGTGCTAGGGCAGTATCTTCCTCCGGAGACTCTCTCTTTTAATCTTTTATTTCAGATTAGACTGGGGGGTTGATCTTTTGTGGAGTGTAGGTGGTAGTCATGGATTCTTTGGGAGTAGGATAACATCAGTTTGTCCATTGTCTGTTGGCCTAGGTATAACTTTTCTTAGAATCAAAGTTGGAAGGGACCACTTGAATCACGTAGTCCAACCTCCTTCAATGCAGGAAACTTTTCACCCAACGTGGAACTTGAACCCACAACCCTGAGATTGTATCTCAGGCCCTGACTGAGCTATTTTGCCTGCACTTGTAAATATATTGTACTGATTGCTTAGATTATTAGAGTTGTATTTTTTCTGCTTAGATCTTGACATTGGCATTATATTAATTGCTATTTTAAGGTCATGAGGGTTTTTGTTGCTGTTCTTTTGCTTAGCTGATTTAGGCCTTCTTTAGAAGAAAAAAGCAGGGTGCAAATTCAGAATAATATATGATCTCCATCTCACAGTATGGTATACGAACCTCAAATGTTATGGCTCCTCCACCCTAATGAAAAATGATTACAGAGTTCCAACTTCAAGCATTGTGTTTGCAAAACATGGCTTAATGAAAAAAGGAGAGATTTTCAACACAGAAAACTCTTGTTATTTGAATTAAGCAATTTTCTTGCTAAGTATTCACCATTTGACATAATAACTTAGCACTAAGGAAGCGGCTTCCACTAAGGTCTGCTAAATAAAATTGTAGCTCCTTCAAATTAAACACAGACATTTAAATATTTCACTGCCAAGGCAACATCAGGATAAAGCATCCCATATGGAGCAGCTGTGTGTAACAGAAATTTTAGGACCCTGCTCCCTTGTCTTTCTAAATAGTTCACAAGTGCCCTCTTGGAGACATTCTTCAGGAACAATGCTAAAACTTTCAATCTAGCAGCTTTACCAACAACTCCGCAGAGCTGGGGGGACAAATTTCTGGTGAGCTCATGATTCAAAATACCAGCTGCCCTGATTCCCCAATGAAAACAACAGCTGGACACTAGGAGTCATCAGTTCTCTGGAAATGTGCAGTTTCAGCCTAAACTGTTCCCATCCTATCACAAGAATTTAAGAGTCCTGCTAGTTCAGACCAAAGTTCTATTTAATCCTTCATCCTGCCTTCACAGTCCCTTCTATGGGAAGCTTGCAACATCACTCTCCCCAGCTGTGTCCTGCAGCAACTGGTGTCCATTTTCAACCATGAATAAGCTTATCCCGCATCCCTTTTAAAGCCATTCAAGGCATTGCACACACTCCCATACACTCCACAACCAGTGTACTCCCACAGCTGGTTTCAGAAGCAGCGTACACACAGTGTTAACCACAATCCATATCTCCCTGGGCATCTATCCTCTTGTTTCTTATGAAGTATTGTGTTTTGATGAGTTTTCCCCTAGGCCAGTTGGGATGGCTCACTCAGTAGAGAATGAGACTCTTAATCTCAGGTTCATGGGCTCAAGCCCCATGTTGGGCAGAAGATTCCTGCATTGTAGAGGATTGGATTACATCTCTGACATTCTAGGGTTCTAACCTAAATTGACAAAAATGAACAACCTAGCTGCATTATAAGCCATTAATGTGAATACAGTTGGCGACCATCACTACAGTCTGCATTATGCCAGAGCATCACACATGTTGGCCCCACTCCCAGCAGGCCGAGCAAACAAGTTGCCCTGGAGCCCAACTGTGATGGTGAGACTTCTTTGAACTTTCCAGCTCCACTCTCGCTAGCTTGAGGGTCTTCCTGCTACCTTACTTCAAGCAGCATTTTACTGCAAATCAAGTGCAGGTGTGCATGGACAGGACCCAGTGGGCTCATCGACATGGTCAACTTCGCGTGACAGCCAGCCTTTTCTTAAGTTTACAAGCAAGTCCCATTGTACTGTACATAGAGCAAGCAGAGTTGCCAACTTTTTTTCTAGCGAGTCAGACAGAAGTTTTACAGGTGGAGCTTTCCCCAGAATGGAGCTGAACAGACACACACAAACTGCCCACTACATTTTATGCCACCTCAAAGGGGACAGTGGCTCTGCCGTATGTTTGTGGGGGGGGGGGCGCAACATTAACAGAGGATTTTCATAAGGGTCACCATTTCAGTCTGCTTTGCAGCAAAAGCTGTCTTGTGATGCCTTAAGGACTTAAAACATTTATTAAGGAGTCATAAGTTGCTTTTGTAGAATAGAGTCCACTCCATCTGCAAAGTACCACAGAAGACACTGCTCAGGGATTTTGGAGAAAGCCCCTCTCATGGGTTTGGCCAGGATTTTTTTTTGTGTGTGTGTGTGGAGGCAGTTAAGTATTTTGTATTGATTTACTTGATTTAGGGGGGGCTTCTGCCCCTCCCTGCCCACGCCCATGGACCCCACTCCCGGTACAAATGGTTACGTCCTTACCCCCCACATGCTACTCAAGCCACGCCCCCTTGAACGATTCCCACGGCGGCGTTCCAAAGCGCCGCGCCTCTGCCCATGTGCAGAGTGCGCTTCCCTGTCCCCCTAGGCCATTCGGCCCCAAGGAGCCCTGCCCTGCCTTACCTTGACGGACGCCTTCTTGACGTGCGCCAGGCTCCGCCGAGAGCTGGGCGAGCTCTGCAGGTAGTTGAAGAAGTCGAGGGCCGTCTGCGCGGTCCGCCGGACCTGCTCGGTGTAAGGGTGCAGTGACCCCCGAAACGGGTGCAGCACCTCCCGCTGCTGCCGGATTGCCTTCGGCGGGGCCGGGTCGCCTCCAGCGGGCCAGAACAGCGCGAGCAGCGCCGCCGCGGCCAAGACGAGGGTCGTCTCCGAGCGCAGCATCTTCTTCCCCAGCAAGAGGAGGCGAGCGAGTGACTGACTGAGCCGGAGCGGGCGCCCAAGTACAAATAGTGCGGGCTTCCCCTCTCCGGAAGCCGGTCCCGCCTCCTGCCCGCCGCCCGCCGCCTGGCTCCGGCCCCAGACAGGAGGAGGCGCCCTTCGCAGCAGCGCCGACGCCCTCCGGCCTTCCGCTTCTCCCGCTCGCCTCGACGGGGGCGTCGGGTAGGGCAGCTTGACCCGCGCCTCGGAGGGCTGGGGCGGATTCTCGGGAAACGGGAAGGAGCCGAACAGCGACCCCTTTCCCCCCAAACGACGACAACGACATGGTTTAATATCGTCCTGTTTTTCCAGAGGAAGAGCCAGTCACCTGTTGGCTTTGGTCATTTGCAATAGGCATACACACTAGGAGCGAGCAGCTGCTTTAAAAAGGCCTCAGTGCACCTTCCAATATTTATTTAACTGCTTCCTTTGTTTCTTGTTCACTTTTATATAATATATATTACCCCTGAAGCCCTATTACACTATCAAGAGTCACCCCACTATAGGTTGCATCTGACACCTTCACTTAATTTGTAAACCCTAATAAATACAGCAATAGAATTAAATTCATGTAAAATGGTGTGCACCACCTGGAAGTAGGATAGGGTAACAGCCTAAACCGGTTAGTCCTAATAAAGGTATTAACTTTTGCATTTTAGTTATTGTGTTTCATTTTGTCTTGATTTTTTCCCCCAATGGTTGAAGTTGTAGCTTTTTATCAGCTGCAAACTTCACTGAACAACCTTTACAAAGTGGCATTTTTTAAAAAAAACAAAAAACCAAAGCAACTGGCTTCAGCCTTGAGTAGTTTACATTTTAAATTACAATTCCCATAATCCACAAGCAATCTTGTGGACTATTAATCTGCCTTTAGCGATATGTATCCTTGCTTGACAGCATAGCAAGCAAACAATATGGGCTCCTGCTGAGTGGTAGTGAACAGGATGTTGTTGGGACTCCAGCTCCCATCATCCCCAGACAATAGGGATGATGGGACCTATAGTCCAAGGATTCCCCCCCCCCAATTGTTTTTATTAAATATTTTATTGGGTTACAGAAGTACATACTATGTCTCTGGTTTCAGTTCATAGAGTCCTTTATAGAGATCTGTTATAGTCAATGTGAGACACTAATGTTATTGACAGTATAAGGATGGGGGAGAAGAGAGGTGGGGGGAGAGATCGGGGTTGGTGTTGGTGGGAGAATAGGGCTGCCATCTTTGTTCTGGTAAAATACAGGACAGGTTGGCAGAGGGCAGGCCAGGAGCAAGGGGAAAGGGGGTATTGGGGTGATCCCCCCCCCCACACCTGGTGCTGAAATGACTTCAGAGCAATCCATTACAATCTATTGCAGTCTAACCAGATGGTCCCTCTGGTATTTCTCTCTCTCACACACACAAAAATTTGTAAAACTAACTGTTCTTTGCGACCCAGAGCTGAAATACATGACACACCCTTTCACACACATGCAAGTACTATGCAGCCATACATGCCGACCGGGGCAATAATAATAAAACAACAACAACAACAACAACAATAACAACAACAACAACAACAACAACTTTATTCGCATAGCCAGCAGCCATTGCAACAAAAGATACACAATATACAGTTAAAAGCAATAGTGGATAAAAAGATCAATCAAATGGTTATGATTGTCATTCAAATAGTGGCCCTTAATCTCATTGCGCCCTCAATAAATCTAGCAAAGTTTGTTGTTGTCAGCTCATTTTGATCTGATAAGAGGAAGAAAAACATGTTCGCAGATGGACGGCCTGGAATAGTGAGTAAGAGTGGAGTAATAAATTCGGACCTCAGATCTTTATAGAGGGAGCATGACAGGAGGACATGATCCACTGTTTCCAAGTTGCCGTTTCCGCAGGGGCAGAGTCTTTTTTCGATTGGAATCTTTTGAAATCTGCCCTCAAGTACCGCTGAGGGCAGCACATCCAATCTAGCTAGGGTGAAGGCGTGCCTAAATTTTGGAATGGTTAATTTGTGCAAATAGGATGGCAAGGAATCAAACTGGGAAGGGGAAAATAAGGCTTACCATAATAATAATAATAATAATAATAATAATAATAATAATAATAATAATAAACATATTATGATGAGGTGATGAGCTTTGTTCTGCATGTTAAATTTCTAAAGGGGGGGACATTAGGGGACAAGGGGAAAGGCAAGCCCTGTGGGAAGCTACTTCTCCCCAACCCTCCTCTCTCAAATATCATGTAGATAACTCTGTTCAGAACTGGGGTTTCTGGGCTACACTGGCACAAAACCGCTTGTTTCTAGAGCCTCAGGACCTATTGCTCTTTGAGGGAGGGGTCCCAGGCCAACACTCCGAGGCTGCAGCTCTGCAGATGCCCACCTTAACTCAGCCAAAGCTCCAGGAAAGTGGAGGCGACAACAATGTCCGAAAAGTTTGCCATTCTCCTGCCCTCTCCCATTAAATGAAAAGGAAAATCCAGCATTTTATATTTTTGTTGTTGTAACAATCACTCTGCTAATAATTGCCAACATGTGTCTTTCTACTGTTGTGGAATTAATTTGGACAAAACCCAACATTCTTGTTTTGTTCCCTGGCATTTCGCAACTAGAAAGAAGTTGTTTTTAAAGCATCCCCTTAACTGTGCACACAATTATTTTTTTTAAAAGAATAATTCAGAATTCCATCCTGCCCCCCCCAACCTCAGGATAATTGTTTTTCTTTCCATTTATTGCACACCAAGCTTGTCCCCATGCCTGGTAAATGAGGAAGGGCCAAACCTTTGTGGTAGGAGGGCATCTGCCTGGCATGCAGAAGGTCTTGGGTTCAATCCCTGGTACCTCCAGGTAGTTAAAATGGAAAATCTATATTCAGAGGCAGTTATACCTGTGGATACTGAATGCTAGGAATAAATAGCAGTGTGTGTTTGTCACCTTTATGCTCTGTTTGTCAGCTTATTGGAGACCATATGGAAGGCACTTTTGAAAAGAGAGTATTTAATCCGAAGAGTCATGACCGGAAGGAAAATAGCCACTTGCCCTGTTGCTTAAATGCTTGAACAAACAATGATATATTTAGACTTAGTTTCACTTTTCTTGTGCAACACTTGGGTGCGACTTGCAAAACAGCCCTTCCCTAAGTGGAAGTTTTCACCCAAGCGCAAAAACGTGCCTTTGATTGATATATCTGGATGTTGATACAGTTGTACCTCGGTTTACAAACTTAATCCATTCTGGAAGTCCGTTCTTAAACCGAAACCATTTTTAAACTGAGGCACGCTTTCCCTAATGAGGCCTCCTGCCACCGGTGCCCTTCCACCATTTGGATTCCGTTCTTAGACCGAGGTATAGTTCTCAAACCGGGACACTATTTCAGGTTATGTAGAGTTCGTAAACCAAATCGTTCTTAAACAGGACTGTTCTTAAACCGAGGTATAGCTGAACCAATTGTCTAATTCATCAGAGTTTTTCTCATTGATTTACAATACATCTTGATGGCTGCCAACTAGGCATCACTCTGACACAAGGAATGATGGGCAAGGAAGAAAGGAGCTGATTTTCACAACCTTTTTCTTTCTTTTTTTAAGTGGGCACATTGCTATATAATTGGGCTTGTGTGTTTGAGAATTTTGGATTTTCCAGAATAGCAAATTTTACTGTCGACTGTAATAGGGAAATATTTATGGATGGACAACCAACCACATTTGCAAATTTCCACAACTTTTACAGCAAAATGTGGGTGATGTAAATGTGAATAGCATGCAGTTGAGGGAACATGAAGAAATATATCATTTGCCTCGTAATATGGTTGCAGAAGAAGTTTGAAACAAAACAAACTACAGGTCATGAGAAAATAAATTGTATCTCTGCTTTAAAGCTCAAGCAGAAGCTTAGCAGAGGAATATCTTTATCATCCTCTTCAATCTGCAGAGCCAGTGTGGTGTAGTGGTTAAGAGCGGTAGACTCGTAATCTGGTGAACCAGGTTCGCATCTCCACTCCTCCACATGCAGCTGCTGGGTGACCTTGGGCTAGTCACACTTCTTTGAAGTCTCTCAGCTCCACTCACCTCACAGAGTGTTTGTTGTGGGGGAGGAAGGGAAAGGAGAATGTTAGTCACTTTGAGACTCCTTCGGGTAGTGATAAAGCGGGATATCAAATCCAAACTCTCCTCCTCCTCCTCCTTCTACAATGTCCATTTAAGAGATACTTTGCACAGATAGACACACTTACTGGATCAGTTCTGAATGATACATGGGTTTATAAATGCTAGGGTCCCTTTCAAAATATGTGTGAGGAGAATCTAGGAAAGGGTTCCTTGTATGGATTAAATGGAAGTGAATTTTGAATTGAAAAACTGGGATTTATTCCATGCATCAGCTTTGCATGCAGCAGGGACCAGGGCCAATCCCCGGGATCTCCAAATTGTACGGGGAATGACCTGTTTGAAATCCTGGAGAAACACTGGTCGGAACAGGCAATGCTAACCTAGATAGTCCAACGATCTGACTCCGTATAAGGCAGCTTCCTAACTGCCTGGCCTTTCTAATTGACTCTGTACAAATGGATTTTGTATTTTGGACCCAGTGTGCATTGTAGCAAAGGCTATGGCATTGAGAGGCAGGAAATCCAAGTTATACCTGTAGATTCAGCCATGAAGCTCACTTGGGTAGACTGTATCTCTTGGGCTATTTGCAGTGAGGCTAGAACATCACTCCAAGTCCTTGAACGGAATAAAGATGAATGCCTTCATTACATTAGAGTTCATTGCTTTATCTTCATTTCTTCTTTTTGCACTTTCAGAGGAAGTGTGCAGATTGCATCTTATCTAAATGAACCACCATGATGACTTTCCCAGAAATGCGGTTTTTAAGCATTTGCAAGATCATACATTGGTTAGCTGTGCGCTTCCTTCTCTCCAGGCTAGCCCTGTTCCTCAGCCCCACTGCTGCTTTCATACCCAGCTCACTTTCTGTGTTAATAAACCAAAGTTTCTGTTCTCTCTTAAAGCCCTGGCAGGGTGGGGCTCAGTTTTATAGCAGTGCTGGAGGAGCTGATTAACCCTTCCCCCTCCATTTCCCAGGTCTAAATTGCCCTCCTGAAAAACTGCTAGCAGTTTTTAAAATAAGTTGGTTTTGTAAAAAGAAGCAGAAGCAGCATATTTTTATTAAGCGTTTTCAATATATGGAAATAAACAAGTATAAAGAACAGTATGATTTTAAAAAAAAGAATAAACAGAACAATCCCCCCACCCCACCCTTAGGCAGCAGACAGCCTTGAAACAAATAAACTCAAAAGAGCGGAGGACATACGGTACATGCGAAAAAGTTGAAAAGAATGATTGAATTACATTATCAGATTATACCATGTCTTACTATTGCCTTGTTTCCTGGCAAGAATGACTGCAGAAACATTTCCATGGAAACAAGAAATCACAACCATTGATCCTTTGACCTTAGGACAGTAGGCTAAGTTCTACACAAACTCCTCCTCTCTATCCTTCATGTAGACAAGCAAGGTAAAGGTAAAGGTAAAGGAACCCCTGACCGTTAGGTCCAGTCGTGGACGACTCTGGGGTTACGTGCTCATCTTGTTCTATAGGCTGAGGGAGCCAGTGTTTGTCCGCAGACAGCTTCCGCGTCATGTGGCCAGCATGACTAAGCCGCTTCTGGCGAACCAGAGCAGCTCACGGAAACGCCGTTTACCTTCCCGCCAGAGCGGTACCTATTTATCTACTTGCACTTTGACATGCTTTCGAACTGCTAGGTGGGCAGGAGCTGGGACCAAGCAACGGGAGCTCACACCGTCGCGGGGATTCGAACCGCCGACCTTCTGATCGGACACTTCAGCTAGACAAAAACACTCATGGGATGAAGCGCTGCCAGGGAAGGATGTGGTCCGAGGACAGTTATGAGACTCCCCATCCTTGAATCAAAGAATTGTAGAGCTGGAAGGGGCCATGAGGCTCATCTAGTCCAATCCCCAGCAATGCAGGAATCTCTTGCCCAACATGGAGCTTGAACCCATGACCCTGAGATTAAGAGTCTCGTGCTCTACCAACTGAGCTACATCCATGTCGGTCAAAGGGGATTTGTGGAAGGACAGGCAAAGCTTGGGCAGAACTCAGCAGACATTCGTATCTCCATTTGTGCACAAGATATAGATCAGGAAAAGAAATAGCCTGGGAGAGCTACAGACGTTTTCATTCAGGTATTTAAAAAACATTTTTTACACACCAGGCATATGTACCACGGAAGCATATTCCCATGGAAGCGCTTTGTAAGCACAAATACTATGAAAGGGAAATGGGAAGGTAGCCATTATGAAACTCTGTACATCTTCAGACTGGGCTTAAATGCCTTGCACTGATGATAAAGATGGGTTGGCAAAGCCCCCGATCAAAATCTTTATGCCCACATTGAGGTACAGACATCCATTGTCTGCGCAGTCACATTGGCATGGGAAACAAGGATCTGGCAGCTCTCGGCGTCACATTTGCATCTCTCCACTCTGAAATATTAATTTGGTCCCTGCTGGTGTTCCTTTTTTCCTTTTAAAGATGTCTGGACAGCAGCAAACCCCCAAGCCCTTGATACTTTCGATTTTGTTTACAGACATGGCAGCAACAATTTGTCAGGAGCCATTGTAGTCTGCTCTGAAAGGAATTTCACTAATGAATGGGCTGTGTTGTGCTGGTGATAAGACAAACCAATGTTTGGAAGGGCTGACTGCCAGGTAGCAGAGAAAGGCTTTTTAAAGGCTGAAAGAAGAACCTGGTGACAACTCGTTCGCATTGGCTGCGGCGCACAATGTTGTCCTGGCCAGGGCTGGTGCTTGCAAAGAGAAATGGGGAAGCAACTGTCAGCAGGCTTTGCGGCGATGCCTCCATTGATGCTGCAATAGAGAGAAGGATGCAAACGCTGTGATTCTTCTTGAAGTTTGGCAAAAGGAAATCCTGGGCCTTAGCAACAGGTGGGCGATTGCCAGAGAAGTCATTTCACTTGGGTTTGCTCTGTGTCTGAATAACACTCACCTTATGAGTTAAATGCCTGAAACTAGCACCAAACCTTTGGCATGAAGGATTCAGATATACCGTATGTCTTCTTGCTCGTCCCTCAGATTGTTTGAACCAACTAGGATGTGCTCTTAGATCTCAGGTTTGGAAACACATGCACTGTGCACTCTAAACCAGGGCACCCTGAAGATGTTGTAGATGGCAGCTCCCATCATCCCTGACCATTGGGCATGCTGGCTGGAGTCCAAAACACCAGGAGGGCACCATGTTGACTACTGCTGTTCTGATCAGTCCTTGTAGCAATAGGGTAAAAAGAGAGGGGAAAGATCCCCCTCTAATATATTATTTTATGCACCCCTCCAACATTTCTCTGATGAAAATAGGGACGTCCCACTCTGGGCAGCTTCCAACATATATAAAAACATAATAAAACATTAAACATAAAAAAACCCTTCCCTATACAGGATTGCCTTCAGGCAGCTCAGGGGCTGGATAACTCCATACCCTCCAACATTTCTCCAGTAAAAATAGGGACATCCTAAGGAAAAGTGGGACACTGGGACGGCTTCTCTAAATCAGGGACGTCCCTGGAAAATAGGGCACTTTGAGGGTCTGCCACTTTTCTGGACAAGGTTGCTTGTTTAATGAAAATGTCTTTTGTTCCTGAACTGGGGCATCCCATCGGATAATAAAACAAACATTAAAATAATAAAATTCAATGAAACAAACAATAGAATATAGCAGCAGCAGAATGCAAAGAACCTTGAGGAGATAAAAGCAAACAGTGCACTAAACAAACAGTGGAAGTAACAAGGCGGATGAACATGGAAGGAAAAGAGGCAGGGAGTTCCAGAGAGCCCTGTTGCCACAATGAAGGAGGCAACTGAAATATACTTGGAGTCCAGTGTGAATTTCATGCTCTTTATTCAGCTCATAATAGCAAGGAATGAATCTTTCCCCAAAACGTCTGCTATATATACATTATTTACACAATGGGCCCCATGTGATTGGCTAATTCCGGGCTACTCCTGTAGGCCAATCAGGTTGTGGATTCACTTCATCCAGGAGCCTGATTGGATGCTCTTGCAGGCCAATCAGGTCGCTGATTCACTTCCACCTGGAGCTGGATTGGGTGGCTCCTGCGGACCAATCAGACTGCTGCATTCTGGATCCTATTGTTCTAGGATTCAGCTCAGTACATAACAGCAACCTTCCAAGGACCCCATGCCAGAGGCAGGTGGAGCCAGAGGCAAAGGTGGGTGGAGACACTAATGAAAATGTCACCATTGTGCGGTAGGCTAGCCTGGCTAGCTTCTACACTAAGGTTACCAGATGTTTTTCAATGAATCCGGGGACACTTATTGTTTGCTATGTACATGTGAATGCTGAGAAAGCTGTAAATCCAGGGACTGTCCCCGGGAAACGGGGACATCTGGTAACCTTATTCTACACACACTTGCACACTTCTCTATCCAAATAAGCAAGAGGCACTGCCAGAGTTCAAGGACATTTCCAACCGGGCAAAAAAAATCAAGGTGTGTGTGTGCAAAGCAGGGCCAGTTAGGGGTGGGGCCTGGGGAGAATTCCACAGGCCAGGCCAGAGTTTCCCAAACTTGGGTCTCCAGCTATTTTTGGACTACAATCCCCATCATCCCTGAACACTGATCCTGCTAGCTGGGGATGATGGGAATTGTAGTCCAAAAACAGCTGGAGACCCAAGTTTAGGGAACCCTAGGCTAGACGGACAGGCCTGCAAGGCCATGTTTTGGCCCTTCAAGCCTGAATTTTCCCATCCCTGCTTGAAAATACAGTGGGATGACACAGCTGCCTTTTTATTGCAAGAAACTTACTTCATTTCTAAAGAATTATAGAATTGCCAGAGTCATGTGGAAACTAGGCTCCATCCCAGAACCTCTTTGAATTTTGGAACACTGATTTTTATCTATTTGCTCTTCTTACTTTGCTTTCCTGAACGATGTTTCCGAAAAGCAACGACTAGTCATGGTCAAAGAACTTGTGCAATAATTCTACTCATTGCAGTTTTGTTCTTGCAAGAACTCGGCTTCTGTATCTGACCACACTTATTGTGAAATCCAGAATACTTATTGGGTAATAGAGAGGATGTTTCGCTAAAGAACAACTCGAGATGGCTACTGGTTTTTCAAACTTTTATATCCATGCGGTGCTGCTTTTGAATGTGCAGTGCAGTTCGGCCCTTTAATTTTCCTGTGCATTGGTGAATGCAGACCGCAGCCTTAAAACATTTTCATTCTGAATCAAGGACGCTTCAGACAAGATGATCACCCTATATGGATTACATTGTGTTAGTGCAAGTGAGAAATCCTGTGATGTATGGCAGATGTGCATACTAGACATGAGGCGCATAACCTTTGCCAGGATTCATTGCCGTTTCTGCTGCTATGCTTCATACGACGCAAACTCTTTTATTTTCTTCTGAGGCACAGCTCATATTCAGTGCTTAAATTCCCCAAATGACAGGCACCACCTGGAAGCCCTCTGCTCCCAATCTCAGAGATTTGGAAGGGGGCTGGTTGCAGTTCTTTAGAAGTAATGAATGTATGTTCCACTTCACAGACTGTATGCCTCGGACCCTCCAAGTGGCCCTCTTTTTCAGGGACGGTCCTGGATTTACAGATCCTGGAATGTCCCACTTTTCTTTAAAAAACGGTAAAGGTAAAGGACCCCTGACAGTTAAGTCCAGTCGCAGATGACTCTGGGGTTGCGGCGCTCATCTCGCTTTACTGGTTGAGGGAGCCGACGTTTGTCCACAGACAGTTTTTCCAGGTCATGTGGCCAGCATGACTAAGCCGCTTCTGGCGAAACCAGAGCAGCACACGGAAACGCTGTTTACCTCCCCGCCGGAGCGGTACCTATTTATCTACTTGCACTTTGACGTGCTTTCAAACTGCTAGGTTGGCAGGAGCTGGGACCGAGCAACGGGAGCTCACCCCGTCTCAGGGATTCGAACCACCGACCTTCCGATTGGCAAGCCCAAGAGGCTCGGTGGTTTAGACCACAGCGCCACCCCTATTTTCATTGGCAAAATGTCAGAGGGTATGGTAGGACGTACCTATTTTCAACAGAGAAATGTTGGAGGGTGTGCTTCTCACAGGTATCTGGTTGGTCACCATGAGAACAGGACTCCAGATGAGTTGGGCCATTGGCCTGATCCAGCAGAGTTCTTCTGGTGTTATTAAATAAAGCCAGGATATTTGGGATGGAGGACTGGTTTCGTCCTCACTGCAACAAGTCTTTTTCAGCAGGTGAGTGGAAGGCAGCTTTTCCTTTCCATGGCAGGAACATTATTACGGTATGCTGAACTTCACTGTAATGCACTGAACTGCAGCAGCTCCTAGCCCTGAGATACTATGGGTGGAATTGGTGGTCATTTTCAGACAAAGGAAGTGCTCCACCACCAATAAAACAAAGGGCTGCAGCCAAGGCAGGATGGGCTACAGGCTTGGCTTAATATCCTCTGATGGGCCACCTCTTATGACATTTGGCTACCCTGATGGGTTTACCCAGTGGCAGCAGTGGTCCTGCAATTGCCACGACACACTCACAATTTTAATTTCCCACATTGCCCCCGATGTAGCATGGGGAAACAGAAAGTTTCCAAGGGGTCCAGATCGGATATCGGTGGTGGATCATTCTGGAGCAGTGCCCCCTGTGAGGGTTACACTAACCCCCCCCCTTTTTCTTTATTCCTTCCCCTCAACGGGGTACCTCAGGACTCTGCGTTTGAAACCCTCTTGCCACCCGTGGGACCTCCCTTCCTGGGTTCCCACCTACTGCAATTTGCCTTCCCTTTAGGCACAGTAGTGGCTCACTTGGCTTCACTGTCCAGCCCTCTGTATGACGTAAGACTAAGCAACCAGTTTCCTCTTCTCTCAGGAAAGCTTTGCTCTCTCCTCTTTGTCACACCTCTCAAGGCACTGACACTCTGCCAGAGTCAACAAACGTTTAAGCACATTTAACTTTATTATGGTAACACAAACACATGGATGTCACGAGCTATTACGGTTACAGGTCTTCATTTCATAGGCTTCCGCTTTGTTATAACATATCCTATGTTTCTTTAGTCACTTTCCAAAGCCTAACCTCCCAGTTTCCCTCTCTAAACCTCCAACCCAACTGCCAACCCCCCAACTGCCTTTCAACCGTCCTTTTCCTCCCTTTTAGAATGCCCACAAGCTCCGCCTCCCAGAGCACACCTGCCCAACTGAGGAGTGATAAATTAACCCATACTGAGCCTGAACCATCAGCAGGCATCATTCCGCCACCCCCCCCCCCCCCGGTCAGCTGCTTGAGGAGGTTTCATTGTGACACCAGGTCTGTTTCAGGAACAGCCTGTGGGTGAGAGATAAAGTAGCTTACCTACCCCTGTGTTCTTGACAAAAGTCCACAGGGAGGACCAGGAAGGTGAAGGAAGAGTTCAGGTAAGGAAGTCAGACCATGGACAGCTCTGAGTAGACAGGCAAGCAGAATGCAGAGCAGGAGGTTCGTATGTTGCTCCAGCAAAAATGCCACCACTGAAAAGGCCCTGCCTTCAACCATCACTCACTGTACCTCTGAATACAGTGGTAGCCAGGAAGGACCTCTGGTTTCATATGCATATAGTCAAAATCTTGCAGAGCAAGACATCTATTTCAGCCCTTCGGCTGTGTTCTTACTATGAAGCAAAAGCTCCAACTCCCCACTCTTCCTGGCCCTGGTACTCAGAAGATCATTCGCTCCACTGACCAACCTCTTGATTCCTCCCTTTCTCTCTTGTAGCTCCTTTTGACCTTGGATTACCCAATTAAATGTGTAAATTTAATGGCTAAAGCAAGTGGAACAGCTGTTGCTCTATAGACACCTCCGTAGCTCAGTCCTGTAAATCTCTTTTAGCAAACTGTCCTTGCTTCTGCTGCCACAGCTGAAGCAACATTCCCAACTGGCAAGAGAGCAGAATTGTCTAGCTTTGCCCCTTGCCAGGGAAACTCCCACCTTTCCCCTTCGATTCAGACAAAGGCATGTGCAGCCGGGGTTTTGTCTGGTTTCCTGAGTTCCTTAGCAGCCTTTTGGCAACAGCAAAACCCTCCATCGCATCACCCTCTTCCTAGCCTTGCCAGTAAACTTAGTGAGCATGACAAAGGGAGGCTAAAATATTTGCTTACAAAAAGAGATGGCTAGGAAGGATTTCCCCCCCCCCCATTTTGTTAAAAGAAGAAGAAAAAAACACCAACACCCACCCACCCGCATTATTAAACCTTTAATGAATTTGGCTGATTTGAGATAAGCAAGGAAAGCAGAATAAAAAGGGGGAGATGTTTGTGAACCCCCAGCGAAATCTATGCTTGGTATTTCTCAGGTGCCAGGAGGTTTCGGATGCCAATGCATTAGAGATGGGGCCCAGTTAGGGTGGGAGGGACAGAGCGCATGCTTTGCATTCAGATGGGGCCACAAAGCGTATCCATAGATCTTAAAGCTAGGAAAGTGTGCAGAAAAAGCTCTTGAGATGCAGCCATTCAGACAACAGGGTTCAGCTGTACCATTAGGCAGAGCGGAGTGAAGACTCAAACCACATGGCTCACCACTCACCAGTCTTCTTCTGAGCCCTCATTGAGTGATTTTGCCTGGCTCTTGGAGAATGGAGAGAGCGGTTTCCCCCTCACAGAGCTGCAATTTCCAGCACCCTTAACAAACTGCAGCTCCCAGGATTCTTAGGGGCAAATCATGCGCTTTTAAGTGTGTGTTGAAGACACGTTAAATGTGTGGTGTGAATCTGCCCACAATAGCCAAAGATGACTGGCTACATGGGTGCCTTGTTCATTACCTGACCCCCTAAGTTTGCTGGGATTGTGGACTGTATACTGTAAACCCTTTTCGAGTGAAAAATAAATGGAAGCAGCAGCTGGTGAAAGGGATGAGAGAGAAAAGGCCCCTCCTTCCCACCCCAATGCAAGTGGGTTATTTCACCACATTTTGCAGCAAGTGAGTCTAAAATGACCACTGTGGACTACTCCACTCCCCAAATCTCAACCCCCGTATCAAAAACAGAACCTTGCAAAAAGTTATGTTATAAAACTTCAACGCAGCACGAATTCTGACCTCGTTGTGGGCAGAACAATAAACACCATATGTTCCTTTCAGGAAATGATGCGTCCCTCCACCCCCACCACTTTTGAGAAAGCAGAAACGAGAGTTCAGCTCATTTACCGGGTATTTAAATTCCTTCTAGCACAAGACTTGATGCTTTCTATAGGTTACGCCTGGATCCGGGGGCGGGGGGGGGGCGAGGGACAACAGAACCACATATGGAGGCACATTCTTTACCTCCTTGCATTATTGCCCAAACCAAACAGAGCAGAAAGCCTCAGGAAGGCATTTTTGCCCACAAATGGGAATGGGAATTTGCCAGCACAGGACAAGGGGCTTTCCTGCACCATTGGGCTGTGATCACCACAATTCTGAATTTTTAATGACATCAGCTGCTGATTTCTGTTAATGTCAGCACTTGCAGGCTTCCCACAGGCATCTGGTTTGCCACAGGGAGAAGCGGAGGCTGAACTACGTGAACTACATGGGCCATTGGCCTGATCCAGCAGGCTGTTCCTACCGTCAACTCTATAGAGTGCTTCCGAATTTCTGACCTCCTAGACTTGCTTCTGTTATTCTGACTTTTAAAACCAGCCCAAATAAACTCAATGAGTCTTGGTGAGTGTCTGGTGCTAGGGGCATAGCTGTCAACTTTTGGATTTGAAAATAAGGGATGCCGCGAGGGTGGTGCAATGGCACCAAGTAGCCTTGCCACCCTGCGCTCCAGAGGCTGCGTGCGAACGGGTGAGCGAAAGAGCGAGCGCGTAGACGGCAGGCAGGCTGGCTGTCTGGTTGGGCGTGAGGGTCTGGCTGCACAAGGCATGCAAGCTCCGCCCCCAGTCGGTCTCAGACTCCTTATTGGCAGCCGAGCAATGCAGCTGAGGAGCCTCCCTGGCCGGCAGGGAGGGAGAGGAGCTGCTTCCTTTGAAATCCGGGAAATTTAAGGGATATCAACAATCTGGGATAGCAGCGGGAAACGGCATTGGAATAAGGGAGTTTCCTGCAAAAAAAGGGAGGGTTGACAGCTATGGCTAGGGGTGGGGCTTAAGGACCCAGAGGCTGCAACACAGGGTTTGTTTTGCCAGGGCGGACTCCTCCACATATGAAAACCTGCATGTTATGGAGTCTGAAGACTTCACACAGACTCCTGATTCCAGCATCTCAGCACAAGTGATGCCTGGACTCGCAGGTCCTAGTCCAACACTCTAACCGCTGCACCACACTGCCTCTCATACAAGCTTTTATGTCCTTTAGAATTTTCATTCTGCCCTTGCAAATGCTCTGAGGACGTTAACACAAATAAATCTGCAATGCAAAAATCAAATCGAAATGAACGTCCGAAGTGCAAATTTAAAATATAGCAGCTAGCACTGAAATAAGAGCTAAGCTCAAATGTTTTTAAGCCCAGCAATCAAAAACACTTAAGCCGCCAAGTGGTGGAAGAAACAGATATGCTTTGCACTGTTTCCAAAAGGCTAATAAAGATGAGCCTTTGCAAACTTCCCCAGGCTAGACATTCCAAAGTCTTGAGGCAGTCATAGAAAAGGCCAAAGCCTGCCCTGCTTATGAGCTTACTTCTCATAGTGATGGGATTTTCAACAGAGCCTTTCCTTTGGGTGGGGAGCAGTTCATCTGGGAAACATTTCCCAGAGGCAGAAGAGGGCTATTGGAGATCTGTTCACCCTTCCCACCCTATCTACTGACTTTAGGGAAAGGGGAACCTGTGGATTACTCCATCTTCCATGAGCTCTGGACAGCATGGGCAATGGTGAGCGATGATGGGTGTTGTATTCTATGGAGGGCCACAGGTTCCCCAATGCTTTTTTTTTAGTCTGTCTACAGGATGCATAATTCTGGCTGCCGTTTGGTTCTGCTGGAGTATAACCAAGAAAACATATGAAATCCATGTTGAACACTTCAGATACTACAGAGGCACAGAAGTTATACAGGCAGGCACTGCTATTTAGAATGTGATCAGTGTGGTGCTTTGTAGTAAGTGATGTCAGATGTGCTATGATCCCACGAAGATCAAAGAATGAGAGGGAGAAAAGTAGCTCATATATACTATCCCAGACTCCTGAATTCCCTGCAAAACGAAACAAATGGCATTGCCCTCCAAAATCCGGACCCTTCAAGTGTTCCTATTTTCTAGGGACAGTCCCAGATTTACAGAATCTGTCCTGGTTTCTGCTTTGATCCTGGAATGTCCCGCTTTCCCTTAGGATGCCCCTACTGTATTTTCATTGGAGAAATCCTGGAGTGTATGGAGTTATGCGACCTCTGAGCCAAGGAGATAAGTAACTCTACAACCTTTAGAAGACAACTGAAGGCAGCCCTGTATAGCAAAGTTCTTTTTAATGTTTAATGTTTTATTATGGTTTTATATATGTTGGAAGCTGGCCAGAGTGGCTGGGGCAACCTAGTCAGATGGGTGGGGTATGATGATGATGATGATGATGATGATTGAATAGGACATCCCTATTTTCATCAGAGAAATGTTGGGGGGTATGAAAATCCCAGGTGAATGTATCAACATGATACATAAATTCTGAACACTCTTAAAGCTGTATCAGCACAGGAAGAAAACTAGAAACTCCTGCCCCAATAAAAATGGATTATTATTTATACTGGCCCAGGCAAATCCAGGTTCTGCCCCCTGGATGGCAGGTAGAACCCCAACACTTGCATAAAATGGGTTTATTTATTTTGCTGCAATCAGTTTCCCATTGGTATCCATTTTCTCTCATCAATGAGCAGGCCAGGCAAAATTCATTTGCCCCCACTTTGGCTGGACCAAAGCCTAATGAGAGCCACACTGCATAACAGGACAACACAGCGCATCATAGCAAAGAGCTGTAGTAACTACCTACTGCTGGTTCCATGCCCTGTGCTTGAAACCTGAAACTGGCTGGAGAACAGAGCTTGTACACAACGAACCAAGGTGTCGATTTGCACCTGCCTGACTCCCCATCAAATGTAGGACTTCACATGGTTCAGGACATGTCCACTGGGATGTCAACAAACACTGGGATTGGGACGACATTGTGTGGATGCCCCCTACATTAATGGAGAGACAGGCAGGTGCAAATCCACATTTTGTTCCAGTGTGAACAAGTCCACAATTGGGTCTCTCCCTTTGACCTGCTCTCTCACAAATATTTCCGTTGGCTCTGCACACCTTGCTAAGGTATAGTCAGGTGCTCCTTAATGCAACGTCCATCAGGAAAAAGTATTTATTTCCAAAGACTGTGATGGTCCAAGATGGTGGTGAGTTTGAGAAATGTTGAAGACCTTCATTGTCCCTGTAGCTGTGCACCCTCCTTTTAGGATCAGGCTATGATTAAGTTTGAGTTTTCGAGAAAAAGAAGCAAAACCTATTGCCACTTTTGTAATAGTGGTCTATATGGAGATACAATGAGAAATATTTTTAGAGCAACATGACCTTCCAGTTTCATGTAACTTGCCTTCCATGAGTTAATATAGCTCCATGCTTATTTATTTATTTTTAAAAGGAGCAGTTTGCTTATTAATTTGTTTGGCCTGCTTTAATTCACTTTATTCATTGTCCTTTACTATAAAAAAGCTGGGCCATATATACACGTTTCTCCTAATGTAATGACTCATATTTATGAAGTTATTTGGAGCTTCTAAACCGCGGGTGATGAACTCGGAGATATAAAAATTGCAAAGCAATGCAATCTCTACGGAATGAAAATTTTAAATCAGCTGCCGAGCTAGATGCCCTTAAGGGAAATAAAATATTCTGTGATTTTTTGTTGCTGTGTTAGCATATTTTTCATTTTCGGCCTCTGCAGGAAATAAATATGCTGCTCTATAACGCAGCAAAGGAAGCACTTGGTTTGTGGATTGGTTGAGAATTATAGGCCATGGGTCCCTGCTGCTTTTTATGATTGCTCAATCAAAGTATCATAGCTTGCTTAACTTTATTAAGTAATTTGTTCTGCCAGCTTTTTTTTTTCATCCCTCCTTTGTAACAACTGCTGGTTTTCATTGCATTGGGTAGCTACTTGCAAGATCACCTTATGCCGTATCAAATGCCACTCAAATACTGCCACATAATGCTTGTTCTGCACTTGTAAGAAATTGATATTTTAGTGTGGCAGCAATTACATTTCAAAACTCCTACTGACATCAGGCAAGCGCCTTCACTTTACTCTTTTTGGCACCTGCTAAATACATTTCTGTTTAGGCAAGCCTGTCCCGACTTGTGGAATATTGACATGTGTTTTAATCTGGTCTTTTCCTCTTGTTGATTTTAATTTTTTTTAAAATAATGTTTTAAGTACTTGTTTTTAACATATTACTGAAAATGTCACTGCTTTTATTCTTTTCGTACACCGCCTTGAAGCTTTCATACAATGAAGCGGTATATAAATGTTGTGAAATAAAAATAAATATGTAAGTAAAATACTTGTCTCTTCTTTCCCAAATGTGTAGCAATTTTAAGCATTTAACTTTCCTGAGATGCAGATTAACAAATTCACATTACTGATTGATTGATTGATTGATTGACTGATGGGTCAATGTTGGGGCTTATAAACATCCTATGCCCTTTTAAAATGTGGGTTTTTTGGGGGGGGGTTATTTGTTTGAACATCTGGCTTCCCACCCAAAGCCTATAATTGATATTGCGCAAGGGGGGCACCTGCCTATCAAATATAGCTCACCCACAAGGACTCTGATGTCATGGACTGATTGGACACAGAGGAGTGGTGGGAGGAACCAGTTGGGGAATCACCAAGGGAAAAAGGCTCAGAACCCAGGGACTGGTGGAGGAACAATGATGAGTGGTTAGAGGAAGAAGACTGAGAAGAGGAGTTTTGGAAGCTGAAGAGGTAACAGGGCTTAGTGAGCTGCAGACCTTTCAAGTGTCCCTATTTTCCAGGGACATCCCTGATTTAGAGAAGCTGTCCTGGTTTCTAATTTGATCTGGAATGTCCCACTTTTCCTTAGGATGACCCTATTTTCATCAGAGAAATGTTGGAAGCTATGGAGTTATCCTAGTGATGTATGGAAGTGAGAGCTGGACCATAAAGAAGGCTGATTGCCGAAGAATTGATGCTTTTGAATTATGGTGCTGGAGGAGACTCTTGAGAGTCCCATGGACTGCAAGAAGATCAAACCTATTCATTCTTAAGGAAATCAGCCCGGAGTGCTCACTGGAAGGACAGATCCTGAAGCTGAGGCTCCAATACTTTGGCCACCTCATGAGAAGAGAAGACTCCCTGGAAAAGACCCTGATGCTGGGAAAGATTGAGGGCACAAGGAGAAGGGGACGACAGAGGACGAGATGGTTGGACAGTGTTCTCGAGGCTACCAACATGAGTCTGACCAAACTGCGGGAGGCAGTGGAAGACAGGAGTGCCTGGCGTGCTCTGGTCCATGGGGTCACAAAGAGTCGGACACGACTAAACAACAACAACAACAACAACAACATGGAATTATCCAATCCCTGAGCAGTCTGAAGGCAATCCTGTATAGGGAAGGGTTTTTTAATGTTTAATGTTTTATCATGTTTGTATATATGTTGGAAGCGGCCCAGAGTGGCTGGGCAGTAAGATGTGTGGAGCATAAATAGAAAAGTTATCATTATGGAATGGGACGTCCCTATTTTCATCGGAGAAATGTTAGAGGGTATGGAGCTGGGAGAGTCTGGGGCACAGAGAAGTCCAGAATCAGAGGCAGAAGGTGAAGTAGGCAAATGGGATGAGGGAGGCCAGGAGGCAGAGGTGAGTCAGGCTGATGAAGAGTCACAGGTGTCTCCCCACTCCCCACTTGGCTCTAAGAACCAGAAGAGGCATGAAGTGGGCAGAGGAGAAGTTGGCTGCCTGCAGGAGCAGTCTCTGATTGCTTGAGAAAAGCCCTGGTGACGAGGTGGGGGCTTTCGATCTCTGCAACTCATTTTCATGGACAAAGACCACCAGGAATGAGCAGCTCTGCTCATTAGGCTTGCCATCCAACCGTAAGAGTTAACTCCATTTTCGAACAACAATGATTCTAATAAAGTCCAGACTTCACATAAAAACCAGGAAATCATTTACAGAAAAGGGCTTAGAGAGGTGCCAGAACTGAGTTCCAGAGAGTTCCGGCTGAAAAAAAAGCCCTGTGTATAAAGATGTGTGGCATATCATCAATTGGAAGGTACAAAGTTCCTTTTATGCATTTTTCATGAAGAAGAAAAAACGTTTTTATTGGATTAGAAGGGGAGTCAGTCAGCTGCTTTCATTTTGGCTGAAGCCCAACATAAGCAAAACAATAGAAGTGGCAGGAAGGGTGTGAATTTCCTGCATTTCTGTAGACTCATAAGGTTTGTCTTCTGCACAAGGCAGCATCTCTGAAACGGATTTTGACCTAACCTCATTTAACCAATGAGGCCCTGCGGAAGTTTGCGTTTGTGCATTTCAAACGGCATCACTTTGAAGAGAGATAAATGTTCCTATCTAATAGCAACAGGGTCAGAAATGAGCAGATTTTGAAAACCATTAGGTTTTGGCCATGCTGGTTACAAATGTTATGTTAGCTGACCTGTTCTGTTTCTGTGCCCTCCTTTTATTTTTCCCTGCAACCTTTATATATCTCAACTGGCACAAAATGCTGTTATGTACCAGACAAGCTTGTTTTCCAGATGGTTTGTGCAGTTGTGCTGTGTATATCTGTGCAGATGGACCAGAGAGGTGGTGTTTCTTACATATCTATCAATTAAAAAGTTAAATAATATGTAAGAAGGCGTCCAATAGCTAGAACGGTATCTTTTATTGGCATAACTCAGGATGGTCCAAGGCGCGACAAAAGGGCCGCATGTGACTCAAGGTATTTTTTGGTGGCCTTTGGTAAAATTTGATGCCACCCAAGCCCTCATGCTGCCTTCCCAAAGTTGGGTAAGCGAGGTGCTGGGTTTTGGGAAGGAGAAGTGAGGGATCTGACAGGATCCTAGAGTGCTCCCTCCCCCTTCCCAAAGCCTAGTTAGTGCTTTCCCTCAGTGACCCTTACAACAATCTTGGATAGCCATTATTATTATTATTATTATTATTATTATTATTATTATTAAAGATTTTCTTGCTTTACAAAGGTATGTGTAATGTCTCTCTCGTATTTTTTCCATGTAACATTTTTACAAATCAGTTTCGTTTGTTGAGACATTATTTGATCATTTTTTTAACTTGAAAATTATTGATGGATAAGTTGTATAACTACGTAAAAAAGAAAGTGTTGTGAGAACGTCATTGACATCATCTCTGTATGTAACTGCTGTGTACTTACTCTTGCTTTCAGTAAAAAAAAAAGTTTGAAAACCAAAAGCCACAACAGCAGCCTTGGATAGCAAGACATGACTGCTACCCTCAGAATTTCTGCTGGGAAGCTGAGGATGAAAAAACACCAGCTGGCCTAAGGACTCTTTGGCTGAAATGCTAGGTCTCTTATTAGGAAGCTGAGCACAGTGGGACTAAGGTTTATTTACACCCCTCCTTTCCCTAAGTCCGGTGCTCAAGGCAGCTTACACAGATAAAACAGAACAAGCTGAAAGGCGACCATTAAATTGCAATTAAGCACTAATAAAATTAAAATAGTATTAAAAATCCATTAAACACAGACAATAAAAAAAAAAAATCACAGCACCAGCGCTTTCCTCAAAAGCAGTCAGTTCCCTGTTGGAAGGCCTGTTGGAATGGAAAGGTTTCTGCCACCTTTTGGCAGAAAGACAACAAGGAGGGAGCCAGTCTAACCTCTCTAGGGAGGGAGTTCCAAATTCTGGGAGCAATCACCAAGAAGGCCTGAGAATATGTTCAGGATTGTGCTGTTAAAATGCAAGCCCATGCATGTTTATTTAGGAGTAAGTTCAATTGAGTTTGATGGGCCTTATGCCCTAGTGTGCTGGATTGCAGCCTTAGTGAGACTGGACACTGTCAGTCTCATCTGAACAATGAGTGGGGCAGTTTTGACATACTGGGTTTTCTTAATATGAGATTTAAAGTGGCTCCTGGCCATGGCAGACTTGGAACGAGAGTCTAAAACCTTAATTGGACAGAGTGCTCATTTGCTTTCCTCTTGACAACAGCTGGTTCCCAAAGACCAATGTAATGAAAATGGCCCCCTCATGATTTAGGTGGGATATGAAGGCATTCTCACAACTCACCCTCTCATCTGCTCTGTCACCAGCTGAAGTTCGAACCCTTGCATGCAGCCATGTGAGGTCTACACGTCTAATGTGGAAATGGCCTTGGTCCTGTATACCTGAAGGAGCGTCTCCACCCCCATCGTCCAGCCCGGACACTGAGGTCCAGCGCCAAGGGCCTTCTGGTGGTTCCCTCGCTGTAAGAAGTGAGGTTACAGGAAACCAGGCAGAGGGCCTTCTCGGTAGTGGCGCCTGCCCTGTGGAACGCCCTCCCAGCAGATGTCAAGGCAATAAGCAACTATTTTACTTTTAAAAGACAACTGAAGGCAACCCTATTTAGGGAAGTTTTTAATGTTTGATGCTGTATTGTTTTTAATATTCGGTTGAAAGCCGCCCAGAGTGACTGGGGAAACCCAGCCAGATGGGCAGGGTATAAATAAATAAATAAATAAATATTATTTATTATTGTTATTGTTATTATTATTATTATCATTATCAAGCAAAAACTGGAATGAAAAGAACAATGGAAGATGTTATGTGTCCGAGCTGGGCTATGTGTTAATGCAACAGTTGTGTGTTCAGGACAATAAAGCTGAAAGGCTCAGAAAGGGACTGTGTTGTCTGCATTACAAACTGGATCCTCTTGAACGGATCAGATTATAGTCCCTATCAGGCTTCCTCAAACTCGGCCCTCCAGATGTTTTTAGCCTACAACTCCCATGATCCCTAGCTAGCAGAACCAGTGGCCAGGGATGATGGGAACTGTAGTCTCAAAACATCTGGAGGGCCGAGTTTGAGGAAGCCTGCTATAGGTCAACTACACATTACACTTCTAAGCCTGACAAAGGTGAGAAAGGACAGGACAAAGGAAATGCTTTCCCTATCAATCACTTTTTGCCAGAAATTTATGCTGCAGCTGATTTTACCTGTATTGGGTTTCAGACATGTGTTTGTCATGTAATGTTAGGCCTGGAGGAACACAGCTTGGGATAAAAGATAGAGGAACATAGGATTTCGGGATACTGGAAGGGTTAGTGTTAAGCACTGTCTGTCTTTCTCCCATGCAAGTTTTCTTCACTACTTTGCACGGGGAGAAGGTGAACTTGGACTTTGCGTATGTGGCTGCTGTGTAAAGTTTCGTTAGTTCGGTGACAGAAAGACCCATGTGACAAGCCCATTATGCATGTGTACTCAGAAGAAAAAGTCAATGAGTGCAGTTGGACTTGGTGTCATGTAAATGTGCATAGCTGTGCGCCTTTGGGCCGCACCCTCCTATGTGCTATTTCCTAGGTCCACTGAACACAGTGAAACTTACAAATAAAAATGCATAGGTTTTCGCTGCAAAATTGCATTGGCTACCCTCAAAAAAGCGCTACTGCTTTATTGCCGTTTTGTTAAATTTTGCAACATATTTGCTCGAGACCATAATAATTTTTTAAAAAGAGTAACTCTGAAAGCTAATAGTTGTTTCAACTGAGTATTTATTATCCGGAATGCCGAGCAAACTCTGATTGATTAAGGGTGATGCAAAAATGTGAGACTGCAGGCCCACGGATTTTATAGCCCCTATAAAGTGCTGTATACAGCTTTTGCTCAATTTTATGCTGTTAAGCCAAACATTTGGTATCATATGGCACTTTGAGTGCTTTGATTTATGTAAAGACAGCAATTGCTTCAGTAATAAACATTTTAAAGTGTGGGCTTAAGAGTAGTCTACTGTATTTATTTGTGACATAAACACTTACCTGCAATGCATTTGAGAATCATCTTAGATTTAACTCATACCGTATATTAAAGACATTAAGCTTCAGACACAACAAGGTCATCTCCAAGGTAAAGGCGGCCGTGATGGAAAATCAGGCAAGGATAAAGTGGTAACTATTTTGAATTTAAACTGATGGGGGAGAGCATACTATTTCTCCTGAGAGATGTTCTTTATTGAACTGAATTGAAAAGCTATAGTGCAAGCTATTATACTTGATTTAGTATTTAACCTAAGGATATAATAGTGCATTTCCAGAGCAAATTAACTGTATCTGAAAACTGCCTTTAATTATCTGAAAAGAAAAACACAGATGACTTCGAAGTGGGCATAGTTACAGGAGATGTTTTTTCGTGTTGCTCAACGTTGAGGAAAACTCCCGCTTTTATTAAGGGCCGTTAAATAGTCATTTCCTTATTTTTGGGAAACCCTGGAGTAGTTTGGGTTTGGGGTGTGTGAGGAGCCCTTGTGAAACTGCAATATCCCAACATTCTTTGAGGGGAAGTCATGACAGTTAGCGGAGTTTAAGTTCGTAGTGTAGGTAGAGTCTATTTGTGGACTCTCCTTCACTGGAGGTTTTTAAGCAGAGGTTGGATGGATGTTTTAGTTGAGATTCCTGAATTGCAAGGGTGTTGGACTAAGTGACCCTCAGGATCTCTTCCAACTTTATGATTCTGTGATAGGATATTAGCGATGTGGGTCCTGGAACTGCTCTTTAAAATAGAATTCCAGAACCGTAAGACTTTAGGCTAGGGATAGGGAACTTGTGGCCATCCAGAGTTTTGGGACTCACTCTCATCAGACCCACCGCTGATTATCTTCTACACATTGTATCATGAGTGGAGAGAATTAGGTCCCAGAATGGAAAGGAATTGGGGAAACGATCAAGTGGCCTCACCCTTCCTGTAGTATGGCGAGCGCAAGAGTTGTGACACCAAACACGTGAACAAAATGTCTACAATTAATCTGATGGTGTTCACTGCTTTTCTCAATCCGTAGGCTGCATTGGCAGGGTGATAGCTGCCAAAAATGGAACCTAGCAAATGCCTAACAAATGTTTAACAAATGTAAGCAACCATTGGAGTTGACCTTGGGAGTGTCTGTAGGGCAGGTCTTGCTGTAAGGAAGGAGATAAGTCTTTATTTAGTCCTATACCATTCAGTGAAAACTTTAAACTGGGCTTGGTAGCCTATAGACAGCCAGTCCAGCTCCTGAAGGAATGGTGTTATATGTCTCCGTATTTACTTCCAGTAGCACCTTAGAGACCAACTAAGTTTGTTATTGGTATGAGCTTTCGTGTGCATGCACACTTCTTCGGCAGACCAACATGGCTACCTACCTGTAACTAGAACTATCCATATTTACTCTCACCCATAAAAAGTGTCAGGGATATTTTTGGTTTTTCTAGTATTTTCTATGTAGATTTTATATCACATTTGGCAAAGATTAATTGATATTTTCAAGTATGGGTGAAGAACAGTTTCTGAGTCTTAGGAAGGATCTACTTCTTCCCTCTTCCTTGTTTTCTTCTTTTATTAATCACCTTCTACGCAAGTATATCAAGGAAATGTGCTATAAAAAAGCAAGAAACAGTTAAAAACACAAAAAAACCCAGCAGATATATTTTTAAATGATGCAAAGTGAAATTATTTATTTATTTGTTTGCTTATTTGTTTGGTTTATATACTCATCATAAGATCTCAGGGCGGTTCACAGAATAAAATCAATACAAAATCAATACAAAATCGACACCCATGATTGAGACCCATTCACCCAGGAGGAAAAAACCTCTCAGAACAAAAATGTTTCAGTTGCTTACAGAATGCACATGCCAAGATCCATGAATATAATAATAACAATAATAATAATTTATTATTTATACCCCGCCCATCTGGCTGGGTTTCCCCAGCCACTCTGGACAGCTCCCATCAGAATATTAAAAACCACGATAAAACATCAAACATTAAAAACCCTAAACAAGGTTGCCTTAAATGCCTAAATATGTATCTGAGGGTAAGTGGCCGACGTGAGAATATAATTTTTAAATGTTAGCAACAATTGGAGTTGACCTTTAGACATTTCCCCTCCCCACAAGGACTGAGATAGCATCCAGATTCTAGAACAGGGATGAGGAACCTGCAGCCCTCCAGATGATGGAATCAAACTTCCTTTAGTTCTAGCTAGCATGGCCAATTGTCAGAGATTGTGGGAACAACATCTGGCACGCCACTCGGCTCCTGACCTTGTCCTAGAGTATATAAAGTCCTCCTACCCAAATTACAAACATGAGGGTGCATGATGTTAAAATTCACCAGGGGCATACTGGTATGTGCCTGGATAGAAAAACGATTAAGCCATCCAAAGTAGAGTGGGATAAAAGCACAATAGAATAAACAAGCAAAACAGAATGCCCACAGCTGCTGTAGCAGGGGCTGTAATTTCCAACACAGTACAGTAACAGAACCCTATTCAGTAAGGTTCTGCTAGCAGAGTACTTTGATTATGAGGCTACCAGCTTTTATTTCTCAGAATATAGATTTCACACTTGTAATAATATAAAGTTTTACTCGTGTTAATCATGCAAAGGAAATACGGAACACTTTGCCTGGGTTTTTTTCCAGCAAGCCCAAAGGTATACAGCTCTAGAGTGACACCATCTGTTAAAAGACCAGTATCAGCGTCTCAAAAATAAATACCATATTCTTCTTTTCCACTGGCATATGATCTTATGCCTCTTGCATAAAAGTTACAGTGAAAGAAATTGAATTTGCATTCCAGAAACTGTGTTTGGGAGAAAGCACCGAAGATGCTGCAATTACAGTAATCCCTCCATCCCCCGAGCACACAAAACTGACCTCCTAGTAGTGCTTCTACTTACTTAGGAGTGAGGCCCAATGAATTCAGCGGAAGTGACTATCAGGTAAAACTATCCATAGGACTGGGCTCCACAACTCTGATTTATTAACTTTAGATACAATCCCATGCACACATACTAGGCATGGTAAGCATGGGTTGAGCGCCACTGCACCTTCCTCTCCTGCAGTTCCAGTAGCTGGAAACATGCTGCCTCCAACAGGTTTGTGTAATTAATTATTTGGTATTAATTTGTTGCTAAATTAGATGTGTTTCTATAAAAAAAAAAGATAGCAGCAAGGGCAGGGCTGTCTTAAGCATATGCTGTCTTAAGCATATGCAGCGCTGGGGTTCGCCCAGCGCCCCCCCCCCCCCAGTCCCAGGCGCGCAGGAGGGCAGAGCTGGCTGGCCGCCTCAGCGTCTCGCTGGCTCGGTCGTCCCTGAACTCGTGGTGCAGAGCCGCCCGCAGCAGAAGAGCCCGCCATGGCGCTCTGACCGACGGGCGGGGTCTTTCCCGGACTCAACTCTTGGGCCCCGGACTCTCAGCCTGGTGCCCCTGAGAGTCCGGCGCCCGGGTGCCCTGCACCCCTAGCACCTATGGGTAAGATGGTCCTGAGCAAGGGCAGGAATTCCTGCCTTTTCTGACACAGGTCTTATTTTGTGTGATGTTCATTATAACAATACTAATAAGACAAAACAAAAACAAACAGAAATTATGAACATAAATAAGGCAGGAAGAGAATAGAAATTGCTTTTTAAACCCTGCCTTTACTTTTCAGGTATGTTTTTTCTATTTGAATAAACTAAAAATAAGTGTTTCTGGGTCATGGTGTAACATGCAGGGTTCCGGTGATGTTTTGATGGTTCTAGGCTCTGTTCCAAAGCAATGTTGAGACCAGTGGAATTTTTTGAGCTTATTTAACACATGCTGAGAAACAATGCCGCATGTAGAAGTGCAGGTCTCCGATGAGAGACCCTTCGTATGTTTCAGTTGATATGTCAATTTCTGTGCCATTGCAATATTCCACATTCTGGAATGCCATCTGTACAATATTAAATGTTCAACATTGTTCCAGCGCCAGGTGAGTTTCATGTGTGCCACTAATTAGTTACTTAAATGCCAAAGTATTGTTCTCTCCTTCCCAGATGTTAAAGAAAAGTCGGTGTGAAAATAGCTGCATGTTTTGTTTGGCTATTTACTCATCCAATCAAATAGTGTGCTAGGCAGTTCCAGAAGATATGTGCCTCTCTGTGAACATCCTATCCAACAGAAGGTGTTGCCAGTTTTTGAGATTTGTGTCACCTTTAGTGGGGAGAGATACCATATTTTAATCAGTTTTAAGGAATTCTCCCTGACAGACTCAGAGCAATTCAAGGGAGCACAGGACTTCTGAATGCGATTTACCCTTATTTTCGGCTGGAAGTGGATGGGGAGAGGGCTTTAAATGGGGTGTCCTTTGCTCCAGTGGTGGATCTGAAATAACAGATTTTCTTCAAACCAGCTTCGGCCCTATTTATAATCTGAAAAGGCCTACGAAGCACATGCAACAGCCAGAATCTCAAGGTGGTTTTAATTTTCCAGATAGTAGCCTATATCATAAGACATATTTGTTAATACATACAAATGATTGATAATTTTCTCCTATACTCTAGCTTGGGTAGGTTTATTTAACCACTCTCTTTGGCTAGATAGTGTTGGGGTCTAAATATAATAAAACAACGTTTTAGCAACGACACAGGTCAGTTTGGCTGGTCAGTTTTGATCCATATACTTGTGCTCAATATATCATATGTGGTAATGCAGATCTGAAGATAGTGAGGCAGTGTTTTGTGGAAGAAATAGGTGGAACTGATAAGGTTCAGATGGAGATTTTTTGTTTTTAATCATTTCCTGTTTTACAGCTTAAGTACAAATTACCAATGAGTCCAGAATGGCAGCATCTTCAATTGCAACATCTGTTGGTGTCTATTCATGGGCCATCTACCGGCATCTCCTAAACTGTTGGATCCTTACAGAAAACTAAAACCTAAAATTGATGTTTATAAATTGATGGATTTCGGTAGGTAAAAAAGTTTAGGGATGTAGAGAAGCGTGGGGGGAGGCAAGTAGAAGCCACGCTATTTAATGTCTGAGGTGCCACACGACGAAACTCGTTTGCATTTGTGCTTTTATTTTGCATTTCCCTGCTGTCTCTCGCCCAGAGACCTCCAAACGAAGGACGGGAAAACAAATTTAATAAATACTAAATCATAATATAATAATTGACTTTGCGCGGCTACCCTTCCACCCCCGCACCCCCGCTCCCAATTTCTTATTTCTGGGGTGGGGTGCCACCAGGGCCGAATTTAGGTTTGATGAGGCCCTTTATATGTCCAGCTGTCCTTTGTCAACAACAAATTGTCGCTGTTTTTTTGTGTTGAATATATGCTATATGGTAATTTATGGACCTAATAGGTATCTAAAGCCATTTGCACATAACAAATAGGAGCCTACACAACACAAAACACTGTTGCTGTATGTTTTTTATCTTATATTTTGGAAATGTATATCCAGTTTCTTTTTTCCTTTCAATTTTTTTGGGGCCTTAAGCTATAGCTTGTTTAGCTTATACGTAAATCCGGCACTGGGTGCCACCCGCGGGAAAAATCCGAACCCTTCCCCTGCCTTGCCAGTTCTGCACTGCCAGTTGCTCTGCTCTGGCAAAGCTTCCCCACCAGGCTCTCCCCGACGCGTGTCATGTGACCCGCGCCCTCACGTGACCGCCTCTCTCCTCGCTCCGTCGAGATGGCGGCGCCTGTGGAAGAGGAGCAAGCGCTGCTGGACGAGGACTCGTCGCCGGAGCACGATGGCTGCCCTCCGCGGAAGCCGATGTCGGCCCTGTGCGACCCGCAGCGGGTGGCTCATCGGATGCTGGTCCTGTCGCTCATGTGCTTCCTGGGCTTCGGTGAGCATAAAGCGAGGCTGCTGCTGCCGCTGCTGCACCCTTTCTCGCCCGGGACTGGTCTGCAGTTAAGGGGGCTCTTGCGGGGGGGGGCGTGCATTGGGGAGGGTGGTGGGAAAACCTGCCTTGGGGAAAAACAAAACAAAACCCCGGCAGCTTGTTTGATCGTGTGGTCGGAAGGGCGGCGCGAAGCATATCTTTTTCAGGAACCACTGACCCGTGGGGAGTGATCTTGGGAACGTGCCAGGAAATGCTAATTTTCTTTACGGTGTGTTTCAGGGTGAAGCTAGAGACCCTGCCCTTAGAACCGGGGTTGGTGGTGTGCATTTTAGACTGCAAAACAACAACAGCAACTTGCATTCCTGGTGTCCTTCTTTGCTGATTGCTGTGCAAGCACCAGAATGGGGAAGCATCCCTATGACATGGGGAGGAAACAGGGAAGTCAAGCTCCCTGTGGTTGATGACTCACTGAAGTGAAGTTTCGCTTTTTTAATTCTCCTCCCTTTCTTTCCTGCCTAAGGATTTGTAGGAGGCGGTGGAAGCTTTTTAAGCATGTCGAGAGGATATAGAAAACTGCTTTGTGCTGAGGCAGGCATTTGATTGGTCTTATTCCATACTGGTTATGCCAGCCTTCCCCCAACTTGGCATTCAAATGTTTAGGATTACAACTCTTATCAGTGCCAACCAGCCTGGTCCTGCTGCTGGAATCCAGCTAATAGTCATGCCTGAGTGAGGCTAATCTGAGTTCGAGTTCAGAAGGTCTGAAAGTTGCTAGGCTAGGGAAAGCTGGCCTACCAACTTCCCTCCAGGGTTGCAAACAGGGATTCCCCCTCACCCTGCCTAGAAATTTCAGGGATTGAATCTGGGCCCTTACACATACCCTTTCCCATGAGAAACTTTACCTGTTGCTGTAAGGCTGCTGAATCTTGAGAAGGGAAGGGAAAGGTGGAGATGTAGGTGCTCCTTCTGTTGCTTCTCAGTGGTCAGAAAGTGGAGGGCATATTTTCTCCTGGCTCTTCCCATTGTGGTGGTTTGGTATGATCCAAAATGTTCACCATTATTGCTATTATACAGCTTTTCCAGGTTACTTTAAAAAGAAAAGAAAAAGTCCATGTTTATTTTTGTTGTCTTAATTTTCCTGTATAGGCAGCTATTTTTGCTATGACAACCCCGCAGCGTTGCAAACTCAGGTCCAAAAGGTGAGTGATGTACAGAATATCTGCAGTACGGTGGGTTTCCCCCTTTTCCCTCCAGAGAGGTTACCTTTTTAGTCATACATTAGACGACTATCAGTAACCGAGGAAATAATAATAATTGTGCTGAGCTTGATTAAAAAAAAAAAAAAGACCTATAATTAAACTGATTGCTGTTTCACTCCCTGGTAACAAGAAACATCAGGCTAAATACAATGTGATTTATGTGCTAGGTTTGCTTTTGTTTGGCCATGAGTGCTAGAGGTTGATGTTCCCCACATTGCACCTCCCACCAGCCCTGATGGGTCTTTTCTGACTGACTGTGAAGGGTGACCCAGGAGCTCTGCTCATCTTTTTAGAGGGACGTGGCAACCAGCCCCCAATGTAGACTTGCATGGTGCTGTAATGAAACAGTATTTCACTGGATAGATGTTTCTGTATGAATGTGTCATAACACAAAGTGGTGTCAAAAGATAGTAATTGTTCTGTGTGTTCTTCCTTTTAGGATATGAAGGTGAACACAGCTGAATTCATGGCACTGTATGCCTGGTATTCTTGGCCCAATGTGGTTCTCTGTTTCTTTGGAGGCTTTCTGATAGACAGAGTCTTTGGAATAAGGTAACTGTATAACCCATCCATCTTGAAAGCAACAACTTGATCCATGTTTTGCTTATGCCCAAATAATGTGATGTTTTGCTAATATTTGTTTAATTTTTCAAAACACAAGTGAGGAGAGTGCGGTTGCACTTGGCTCCTCCCTTCAGGCTTCCCATAGGCATCTAGTTGGCCCTTGTGAGAACAGGATGCTGGACTGGGTGGGCTGTTGGCCTGATCCAGCAGGCTCTTCTTACATTGGAGTTTTGCAGGCTAGTCTCCAGAGGTGAAGGAGAGTTTTATTTCAGTCCTAGTCAACATTAACAGTGGGGGTTTTGTATAGGGACAGTTCTGTGTAATAAGTTAACCATGTGAAACTCCTTGCCAGTAGTTCAGGAGGAGTCATCTCTGCTTTCAGGTGTCTTTTAGAAACTGTTGATCAGACAGGCCTTTAGAACATTTTTTTTTACCAATCAGTTTTTATAGATGTGCTATTGATATATTTACTATAACCATTGTAGTATTGCATTTCCCCCCCAACCCTTGTTATATTTTTTAGTTGCAAATATTAAAATAAGTATTTTTAAAGTCTTTATTTTCATGCAGGTGGGGCACAATAATATTCAGCACCTTTGTCTGTATTGGACAGGTAAGTGAAGCAGATAATATTCATGTACTTTTCAATAGCTAAATACAGAAAAATAAATGCTTATGTCCCAAATACAGAAAAATAAATGCTTACTATTTAATCTGCTTTTTCAGTGTAAGACTCCCTAATTTTGCAATCATATACAGTAGTACCTCGGGTTACAAACACTTCGGGTTACAGACTCCACTAACCCGGAAGTAGTACCTTGGGTTAAGAACTTTACCTCAGGATGAGAATAGAAATCGTGTGGCGGCAGCGGGAGGCCCCATTAGCTAAAGTGGTACCTCAGGTTAAGAACGGTTTCAGGTTAAAAACAGATGTCCGGAACGATAACTGAGTTCATTGGGGCTTACTCCTAGGAAAGTGTGTAGGATTGCAGTTTGAAATACTTGCTTATGGCATGGCTCCAACACTTCATTGAAATGTGACGTGTATTCCTTTTTTACAGGTGATTTTTGCTGTGGGAGCAATATGTAATGCTTTTTGGCTGATGGAAGCTGGCAGATTTGTATTTGGGTGAGTTCACACCTCAGTTGTGTTTCAACATATGCTATATACCCTCTCTCCCTCTTAAAAAGTGGGCAGCCCATACAGAACTATATGTTGACAAATGCTCTGTACTCTTGCATCTGAAGAGCTGGATTTTTTCCCTTTGGTTTTCTAGTTGTTGCATTAAAGTAAAACTTACATATCAGCATGGATACATTGCTGTCATTAGAAGGCCGGTGTTTCATCCACGTTGCTTCAAATATCTATTCATGAACTTGCTTGCTTCATTTAGGATTGGTGGAGAGTCCTTAGCAGTGGCGCAAAATACCTATGCTGTCAGTTGGTTTAAAGGAAAAGAATTAAACCTTGTGTTTGGGCTGCAACTCAGCATGGCTAGAATTGTAAGTCTAAAAACATTCTTTGTTTCTGATTTTAATCATTACTATCCCCACATTTGTCGTCCATCAGCCTGAATGTAGAACAACCTTTGCTTGTAAAGTGGAACTTCCCCATCCCCTCTCTGTGTCTGCCACTTCCCCCCAAATCTGCCTCAGGAGGTTTGGAGACCCTTCAGAACAGGTGGGTGGGTTTCGTTGCAGGAGATGGAGGAGAAGGGGAAGCCACTTGCATAACGTTGACTGTCGCCCATGGTGGTGGATTCTATGCACTCTATGCACATTAGAGTGGGGGGGGGCAGTTCTTAACTAGGGACATAGGGATGTATCTCCATTGTTCTGCTTGGAGAAAACCCATTGAGATTAATGGACACGACTAACTTAGATCCTTAAATTAATTGGTACCTTGGTTTACGAACTTAATCCGTTCCAGAAGTCCGTTCTTAAACCAAAGCGTTCTTAAACCAAGGTGTGCTTTCCCATAGCAGCGAGGGACTCAATTTACAAATGGAACACACTCAACAGGAAGCGGAACGTGTTCTTATTCCAAGGCAAAGTTCACAAACCATAACACCTACTTCCGGGTTTCCGGGTTGTTCATAAACTAAGCTGTTCTTAAACCAAGGTACCACTGTATTCAAATATAAATCTTATTTTAAGGAGGGGTTTTTTTGGGCCTTTTGGTAAAATTTGTTGGAAGTATATGTTACAGCTGCAGATAATCTCTCTTCCAGGGGAGCACTGTCAATATGAACATTATGGGATGGGTGTACTCCAAAGCTCAAGATCTGATCGGTTCTACGGGTCACACCACTCTTGGTATAGCTCTCTTGATAGGTTAGTAAATACTTTCAATATTAACTTTGTGCGAACACTTTGGTTTCCTCTTTGATGAATTGGAAGATTGCGGGTTGTTAGACTCAGATTAGACCCATTAAAATTAGTGGATTTACTGTACATTAGTAACCATTAACTTAATGTCCAATGATTTCAGAAGGCCTTCTCTGTGTATGGCTTAATTGGATAAAACACTAAGGCTTGAAATTCATTTCCAATTCCGACAAACTTTGTAAACCCATTTTTTTTATTGTAAACTACAAAGTTAAAAGCTTCAGTTTGAGGAAAGATGATGAGAGCAATGAAGGACTTTCTGATCTTGACATCAGAAAGGTTGCTACCATGGAATCATTTTAACTCTAGATCTGAGAGAGAGAGAATCACTTATTTGCATATTGCATATCTGCTGCTGTCTGGCACCATATACCAGGGGAGTGGGTGGCGGTGTGGTCTAAACCACTGAACCTCTTGGGCTTCCTGATCAGAAGGTTGGCGGTTCAAATCCCCACGACAGGGTGAGCTTCCGTTGCTCTGTCCCAGCTTCTACCAACCTAGCAGTTTGAAAGCACACCAGTGCAAGTAGATAAATAGGTACTGCTGCGGCAGGAAGGTAAACGGTGCTTCCTTGAGCTCTGGTTTCTGTCGCGCCTGAAGCGGTTTAGTGATGCTGGCCACATGACTCGGAAAGCTGTCTGTGGACAAACGCCAGCTCCCTTGGCCTGAAAGTGAGATGAGTGCCACAACCCCATAGTCGCCTTTGACTGGACTTAACCGTCCAGGGGTCCTTTACCTTTCTTTTTTTAAAAACCTTTTATACAAACTGACACAATGAAAGCAAGGCCGCATTAGAGCTGTAGCATATACGTGGCCTGTGGTGAACTTTTTCAGGGTTATCAAGATCGAACGAGTCAGTAGTTTACACATGACCTGCAGCAAGTGGTGATGCAGCTGTTTCAATGGTTGAATACTGAACGGAGCATCTTTACCAAACACTGAATTATTTGTGCTTAATGTATTGATCTGTGGTTCGCTCAGCACTGAACTGCACAAACATTTTAGCAAAATCTGGAACTCCTTGCCTTTTAATTTGGCAGAAGACTTGCATTTATTCATTTATATGTATTTACAGGATATTCATAAATATAATACTTAGTAAACTTTTGTAAATGTTTGTATTTATTAGTATTTAACCATTTGACACCTTAGATTAAAATATTAAGCTGTTTTACGGCAATTAAAATAGGAATTAATTAGAAACACACTGGATAATTGGGAAGACAGCATTATGAATTGCACTGTGTGATGACATAACTCAGATTCTCGGACCAGAATGGTTCTGTGTTAGCTGTCTTTGTGCTTCATTGTAAGTGCCATGCCATGCCAAGTTACACTGATGAAGCTCACGTTCTCTAGCTCTGCTAATGAAGGGACTGAGTCAGGCATATATGAATATCACTCAAATGGTGTCACAGCTAAATTTGTCAACTGTCTATATTTCTCTAAAGTACCTTGAAATCTTTCTTGGATGAACGGCAGTATACCAATGTAGCATTACTCATTACCAAGCTTAAAACCATGGAGAGACCTGGTCTGAACAAAGACGTTGGATTCTTATCTCATTATACATGACAAAGCTATTTTTAACCTTCTCACCCCTTGCTTTTTCCTGTAAGACTAATTGCAGTCGTTAACAGTTGTCAACAGGTTTATCACAGCTATCAGCTAATCTCCCATTCCCACCACCCTTCTGAGTAATACCCCTCCCCACCCTCTCACTATATATAAGGGTCTGGTGACTTCTGTTTCAGTGTATCTGAAGAAGTGTGCATGCACACGAAAGCTCATACCAAGAACAAACTTAGTTGGTCTCTAAGGTGCTACTGGAAGGAATTTTTTAATTTTGTTTTGACTATGACAGACCAACACGGCTATCTACCTGTAACTACCAATGTAGCAGTTAGTGATAAAAGTAGTGGTATTTAATGCTGGCTGCGTCACCCATGTAAGTCATTGCTTAATTATACAGTGACTGGGTAATAACATGAATGGACTTTACAGTTCCATAAATGGCGAGTAGCTTCTGCTGGTAACACTGAATTTCTCTGCATTGCAGGTGGTGTGTCTTGTATCTTTTCACTACTCTGTGCTCTCATTCTTGGTTATCTGGATAGAAGAGCAGAGAAAATTCTTTGCAAAGAGCAGGGAAAAACTGGTAAGTGGGTGTCAGGCTTCAATAATGGAACCTTAGGCTGCAGCCCATAGTTTCTGAAAATGTATGTATGTACTGGAGGAAGCAGAGACAATCTTTTTGAACATGTTTCCCCCACTTGCCAGAATGCATGTGTAGGTTTCCCATAATGTGGTAGGAAAACTCAAAGCTCATTTTGAAGTGATCTAACTTCACTTCTCTCACGATTCTAGAGCATTTTGCTGTTGAGAAACTGCAGCTTCTGCTTCCCACCAGTAAAATAACGGCTAGAATTAGTCAATGACGGGAAATGGGGTTTGCTGATTTTAGTTGGCCTTAATATAGAAATGATTGAGTTAAAATAGCAGAACTGATGTTTCTCTTTTCTCAAGGTGAAGTGATAAAATTAACCGATGTGAAAGACTTCTCTCTGTCCTTGTGGCTCATATTTATTATCTGCGTTTGCTACTATGTGGCCATCTTCCCTTTCATTGGACTTGGAAAGTAAGTGCATGCTTTGACAAGATACTAGACTTGCCACTTTGTAACTTGTTGCAAATGTTTGATATACTTGATTATTATTATTATTTTATTTAAAAAAACTGTTTATGTTTTCTATTGTTTTGATTTAGAACTTCCCCTAAAATGTGTTGCTGTTCTGGTGTTGTAGGCTGCTTTGGGCGCCTCCGTGTAGAAACGTATCATACCAATTGAAGAAGTAGTAATTCCACTAGCAACACGCAGAGGCCCAAAGAGCTATATAAAGCAGGAACCCAAATAAGGCACTCCAACCTCTTGAAAATCTTTCTCAGCACCTTTTCATCCACCCCACTTTTTTTTTCTGCCTCTGACATGGCACCGAAATGTGCAAGCATGTGCATTGTAAGTGTGTGCCCTGTTTTTATGGTCTAGAAGTTGGCCTAACATAAATGAATGTTCCTGTTACGTTTCTGAGTTCCAAATTTTGTGGCTGTACAGTGTTGACTACTGAGTTGGAACATGCAAGAAGATCTAGGCGTGTGCCATTTCTATATTCCAGGGATGTCCAACAGGTTGATTGTGATCTACTGGTAGATCCTCATGAGGTTTTGGTAGATCGCGGTCGATCTCTGGCTCCCTTTCCTTAGTGTCACTAAAACTGACTCCTGCCCAGCACAGCGATCTTTTTGTGAGTGACTTTACCCCTTTGTCCCTTGCCTTTAACCCCCTCAAAAATGGAACTCCCCCCCCAAAAGCTTTTTTAAACCCCTAAAATGGGGATAGATCACTGCCAGTTTTTAATTCTGAAAGTAGGTCGCAGTCTCTTGAGAGTTGGCCACCCCTAAGTATATTCCATTTTTGGCTCAGAATCTTCTGAGGCAAGGCTTGAGGAAGAGTCAGTGTGTCAGTTTGCAAAGTCTTGCTTAGGGGGTATATTTTCTTCAACTATGTAATCTGGTTCTGCTTTGACACGAACATTCAGTTCTGCACTTAAAACCGGATATTCTTCAGAATCCTATTTGATACTCTTGGATTAATCTTTTAGGGAGCAATCCTAGGTACAAGGAGCTGGTGTATAAAGATCAGAGATCCAAACTCTGATCATCTCACCCAGAATTCCTCACCTTTTTTGTATTGGCCAGCTTTAGCTCAGGCGTCTGACCTCTGACTGAACCAAGATGAGCAAGTTATACCAGCATGTCTTCAGTGGAGCCAGGGTTGAGGACTTAATGCCAGCTGAGACAGAAACCAGCCAGCAGAGCTGGAGATCCTCTGCATCCTAAGCTTCTCATGCTGACACAGCTTGACATAGGATTGTCCCCTAAATGTCTAATGCGGTGCATGTTCTAGTTATCTCCCGCTTGGACTACTGCCATGCACTCTACATGGGGCTACCTTTGAAGGTGGCCCAGAAACAACAACTAATCCAGAATGTGGCAGCTAGACTAGTGACTGGGAGTGGCCGCCAAGACCATATAACACCGGTTCTGAAAGACCTACATTGGCTCCCAGTACATTTCCGAGCACAATTCAAAGTGTTGGTGCTGACCTTTAAAGCCCTAAACAGCCTTGGCCCAGTATACCTGAAGGAGCGTCTCCATGCCCATTGTTCAGCCCAGACACTGAGGTCCAGCTCCGAGGGCCTTCTGGCGGTTCCCTCACTGCGAGAAGTGAGGTTACAGGAGACCAGGCAGAGGGCCTTCTTTGTAGTGGCGCCCACCCTGTGGAACACCCTCCCTTCAGCTGTCAAGGAAATAAACACCTATCTGACTTTTAGAAAACATCTGAAAGCAGCCCTGTTTAGGGAAGTTTTTAATGTTTAATGTTTCAGTATGTTCTGATACATGCTGTGAGCTGCCCAGAGTGGCTGCGGAAACCAAGCCACATGGACGGGGTATAAATAATAATAAATTATTTTTATTTTTATTTTGCTCTGTCTTGCCATAATTTTCACCCCCCTCCACCCACTTTTCATTTCTATTAAAAGCCAAGTGACACAACCAGGGCTTATTTTGGGTCAGAGTGTTTCTTCCTAGCATCAATCTATGAGTAACGTCATGTCCAGTCTACTTCATGCTGCTCAAACAGCTTCCTTTTCTGGGGAGTGTTATCAGATATTTATTGTATATAATTTCGTATTCCTCATTACTTAATAATCAGCAGTCCTCTTTCAACAGAGCTTTTCTTATTGTGGCCTAGTTACGAACCAGCACTATTAGAATTGCAGGCTGTTTTTTTCATAGTTCTTGTAAGTAGGTGTAAGAGCGTAAAACTTTTTATATGGATTTTTGCAGGGTTTTCTTCATTGAAAAATTCAAGTTTTCTCCCCAAGAAGCAAGTGCAATCAACAGGTAAGTGTTGTCCATTTAAGTAAAAAAAACCCCACAAATAATTGCATTGTGTGCATTTTTTCAGCTCAAGAACCTTGACTTTGAGCAGCGCACCTAAAACACACACTTGGTAGGATTAAAGATCAATAAAAGAAACTGAAAATTTGCTCTGAGGCTTATGTATGCAGTATATGGTTACATACTTGCAGCATTCCTTCCCCTTGAACCTTCAGATTTCTTACTTAAAAAGGTAAATCTCTAGCCGAGGCTTACTCAAACTCAGCCCTCCAGATGTTTTGAGACTACAATTCCCATCATCCCTGACCACTGGGTCCTGCTAGCTAGGGATCATGGGAGTTGTAGGCCAAAAACATCTGGAGGGCCGAGTTTGAGGAAGCCTGCTCTAGCTATTGCAATTGCAGAAAAGTGTGTCAAAAACAATACAGTCCCTTCACGTAGATCGCTTCCTTAACTACCTGAAAATGGCACGATCTTCTAAGATAATATATACTATAACGAAAATGTATAGAATAGATGCAATTTAAAATGTATTTTCTTTGTGAATTGTAATTCCACCTCCCCTTGACTGCTAGTGTAGCTTTTCAGTGATAATTCAATTTTTTATAAGAGTTGACCAATCCAGTGACTGACATCACCATGAATTTATCAATGGGCATGATTGCATATCACAATATATCAGGTCTAGAAAATAATTCAGGAACTGATTTTTTGTGGGTGAGGGAAAGAGGAAAGTCGCATCACACTGGAAAACCTAGAGCGGTTGTAGCATTTTGTATCGTGATTGCCTTGCTCTTCTGAAATAACTTTCCTTTGTACAGCATTGTCTATATCATATCGGCACCCATGTCCCCTGTCTTCGGATTCCTGGTAGACAAAGTTGGAAGGAATGTCACCTGGGTTATGTGTGCTGTAGTGATTACTCTGGGTTCTCATATAATGCTGGCCTTTACCTTCTGGAACCCCTGGATTGCCATGGTAGGTATTTCCCCCAACTTTATTTTATCTAATGCAATAAGGCACATTTATAATAATCTCCCACAATAAACAGCATTTCATGCATTATACTCTAAAAATAAGTGACTGTGGACGGGATGGATGGATACTTGTGTGTAATTCTGATTCCTTCCTCCCAAGGATGCAACACGTACGCCAGAAACTATTTTTTTATGGCAGTCCAGGCCGCTTTAGGACATTAGTATAGTACTCTGTATGAATTTTGGTGCTCATCAACTCGGCAGCTATGCTAGATGCCGTTTGCTGGGCGTTGCACCCCTCGTACACTGCATTATCTGTCAAGGAGTTTTAAATATGCACACACTGTTTCAGCTTCAGAGCAAGCTAGTGTAAACATCCCCTTACAACTGGGCAAACTGAATAGAAATGGGACACCTAATTTGTGAAGCTCATATAATTTGTTCCCTCTGGAGCTGTTGGTAGATCACGTTCATCATCATCATCATCATCTTTTATTTCCACAGTTAATGCTCAAGGCGGCTTACAACATGACAAGATTTACATAATTACAAAAGTCATAAACAATAAATAAACCACATCAAAAAATACACAACCAAATGGAAAACAATTTCCACATAAATCTAAAACTAATACAGCATTAATATCACAGTTTAAAATGACATAGGTAAAAAATAACAGCAATTTAAACAAAAACCAAAACCAAAACAAAACAAAACGGAGCCCTCTCTGCCCAGCAGCAGCAGGGGCTAGTCACACTTCTTTGAAGTCTCTCAGCCCCACTCACCTCACAGAGTGTTTGTCGTGGGGGAGGAAGGGAAAGCAGAATGTTAGCCGCTTTGAGACTCCTTCGGGTAGTGATAAAGCGGGATATCAAATCCAAACTTCTCTTCTTCTGCTTTATAGAGCCCATCAGGCCCCGCCCTAGGCCAGGTGGTGAGTGGCAGGACTGGGGCCCTCAGGCGCTCGGCAGGGGAGTCCTCCTGGGTGGTAGCAGCAGCGGCAGTTCTTATAGGCCTGTTCTTAATGTGTGTGTCGTTTTTTTTAATGCTGTTTTCTGCAGTGTTTCCTGGGAGTAGCTTATTCCCTGCTGGCCTGTGCCTTGTGGCCTATGGTAGCTTTCGTTGTCCCTGAACACCAGCTCGGAACTGCTTATGGCTTGTGAGTAAGGATTTGTCTTTTAAACTTTGGGATTAATAGCACGATACCGACTTGTTCTCATAAAGCACATCCTTTCACTGCAGTTCATTCAGGAATTTCCATTAAGACAGTGGTTCTCAAAGGATGTGGCATGCCACACTGGTGTGACAGGAGTGGACGGCAAGCGTGGCAGGAAGATTCAAGGGCAATCCGTATTATATTTTGGGAATAATTCATGTTCTTATGTAGCTGTGGTGTTTTATACTTTATAATATGTTCCATGATCATATTGGAAAGTGTTCCATGTTATGAATCAAGCACTGCCAGGAGTTGTTTCCCCAATGTATTTTTTATCATTTAAAAAATTGGTGTGGCACGAGCAAGTTTTTGTACTGAAAGTCTGGCCCAGAGAAACCACTGCTTTAAGATGTATTTCGCTGCACCTGGTTCACCTGTTCAGAAACATCGAAACTTATTTTCTTGGATTCAGTCTTGGGAACTGAAGACTTGATTTTTGAAACTGGGGGTGCTAAATGGATTTTCTCGGCCTGATGCAAAATCAGTGTTCAGGGCCCTGCCCAGTTTTACAGGCCTGACTCCAGGTATATCGCTTTCAGCTTGGAAGAATGGAAACCTAGCCGCCTGAGATAGCATGCCATGTGTGTGTACCAGATAGCAGGTGTCCATGTATGTCAGATCTTGAACAAGTTTTAAACCTGCCTCTCATGTGGGCCACCTTGAGGGTATATTACTGCCAGCCTGTCTAGGTAAGGTTGTGGGGCTGTTATGAGTGTGTCTGCCTGAAACTGGTGTTGCTTTGGAAGGCAAATTAACCCTCCATTTTTTATTTTATTTTACCAGCTATATCTCATTGTTTAATAGATGCATATGGCTTTTTATTTGCTCATCTGTCAGCTCGTTTGGATTTTATGAGCAAGTGGGGGAAATATCTTTAAATTGGTTTCTTTTTATTAGTTGAAAAACTGAGCTTTGTAAGCTAATCGTCTTAATGCTTTTCAGCATGCAGTCAATCCAGAACTTGGGCCTGGCCATCATTGCCATCGCAGCTGGCATGATCCTGGATTCCCGGGGCTACCTCTTCCTAGAAATCTTCTTCAGTGCTTGTTTGTGCTGTAAGTGTGATGACATCTTGTTGGAATAGCTAATAATTCGCATGAAGCTATTGCTCAAAAAGAACAATGCCGAATCACGTGGTGGGTTCTGTGCTAGGCCCACAATGTTCCTCTCTCTTCCTAGACATGCATAAAGGCCAATGTACCCTAGTTCACGTGGGATGCGGGTGGCGCTGTGGGTTAAACTACAGAGCCTAGGGCTTGCCGATCCGAAGGTCGGCGGTTCAAATCCCCACGACAGGGTGAGCTCCCGTTGCTTGGTCGCAGCTCCTGCCAACCTAGCAGTTCGAAAGCATGTCACAGTGCAAGTAGATAAATAGGTACCACTGCAGCGGGAAGGTAAACGGCGTTTCCATGCACTGCTCTGGTTCACCAGAAGCGGCTTAGTCATGCTGGCCACATGACCTGGAAGCTGTACGCCGGCTCCCTCGGCCAATAATGCAAGATGAGCGCCGCAACCCCAGAGTCGGTCATGACTGGACCTAATGGTCAGGGGTCCCTTTACCTTTTTACCCTAGTTCACAGGGATTCTTGAACCTGAGTGATTTCCCGTAGTGATTCAACCTGTGTGCGTGTCATGCCCTGGCTGGACTCCAGAGGGGTGGTGGGAGGCAGCAGCTGGGGAACCTACAAGGGAAGAAGGCTCAGAACCAGGGGATGGGTGGTCAGAGGGAGAAGAGGGAGCAGGCTGGGAGGAGAAGGTGTCAGAAGCTGAAGAGCTAACAGGGTTAATGAGCAGGAAGAGTCTGTGGCAGAGTGAAGTCCAGAAGCAGAAGCAGGAGAGGAAAGAAGCCAAGAGGCAGAGATCAGACAGGCTACTGAAGAATCCAGGGAGTCTCTCCCTCCTGCTGTGATTAGCTCCCCTTCGCCCTGTTTTCCCAGAACCTGCAGAGGTATGAAGAGGGCAGAGCAAAGACAGACAAGGCGAAGAAGTCTCGGGTTGCTTGGATAGGATGTCGGGAGGAGGGGACTTATGCAGCAGGGACCTTCAGTCCTCGCAGCTGCCTCATTGGGGCAAGGCCTACTGGGAACAGTTGCTGTGCTTGCTAGGTCTGAGCCGTTTTGTGTCTTTGACTAGAGAGCTAACTTCACTGACACCTTGTGAGTTATTCCTGACCCGCTCCTGACTCCCGCTTTAACAGTGCGGGCTTAACTGGGGAGCTGCTGTAGGTAAAAGCAGGTGAAGGGGAAATGCCTAGCTTTGTGAGTGAAAACCCTGTCTTCGGAGTTGTTACTTATTAGTGACTGGGACCAGTGTAAATGCATAAGCATCTAGTTGGGCCGGCATCCTGATCTGAGCCACGAGGGGGTGCTACTGCTCCTCTGGGCTTTGTTTTGTATTCAATTGCCTTGTTTGCATTTAAATATTTGTATACTGCCCGGACACTGCTTCCGACTGCAGTATTCTGGTTATGTTGGGGAAATTCCGGATGTATGGCAATCCTACTGTATAGGCAATTCTTATCAAATTTAAAAGGAGGAAACACAAGTCAACATTACAGTATCAAACAATTTGTGCATGCAAAGCAGACACTCTTCCACTGAGCCACGACCCTCCCTCCTTGTCTCCCTGATGAAGGGAGCTGGCTCCTGACAGCAGGGTTGTAAATGCATATACCTGCGTGAAGATTCTTCATATGGTTGCAGACATTTGGAATGAAAGTACGTTTGTGGTGTTTCTGTTGCTCACGTGGGAACCCTGTTTGTGCGCAAGGGAAATCTCAGATTTGTACGCTCTTCATTTTTCTTTTTTTACATCCTTTGCATAAGATTGTCTCGCCTGGTTTGTATACTTGAGCTTTATATAACTTCTTTTTTGCTTTTTAGTGGCTCTCATTGCTGTTGTCATGCTGTACTTTGTGAATCTCCTCAGAGGTAAGCCTCTTCATTATATTAGTCTTGCGACTCATATGTTTCTCTCTTTTTTTGGAAATATTTTTTATTTGTTTTTACCAATACAAATTTACAATCAATTTATATAATCATCTCTTGAGATTCTCTGAGTCTCTTGACTTCCCCCGTCCCCTATTTGGGTCCTTATTACAGTGTTTATAACTACATATCAGTCCATTCTCCAAATTTCATTTTTTCAAATCATCCATAGTTTTCATTACATTACAAGTGAGTCTTGAGAGTCCAGCTAAAGTTTTAATTTGCTTACAATGGTCTCCTAAGTAAATTATAAAATTTCCCCATTCTTTTTCAAAATTCTTGTCTGAGTCTCCTGAGTCTCCCGGTTAGTTTTGCCATTTCGGCATAGTCCAGCAGCTTGGCTTGTCATTCTTCCCTAGTCTGGATTATTTCTTCCTTCCATCTTTGGGCTAATAGCATCTGTGCAGCTGTTGTCGCATAGCGACTCGTATGTTTCTGAGCCTGTCAGAACCAGCAGAGGTATGAACAGGGTGGAGCAGAGACGGACAAGATGTCAAAGTCTCCAATTGCGTGGGAAAACCTTGAAGAGGGGGGAACTGTAGGAAGGCAGGGACCTTCAGTCCTCACAACTGCCTCATTGGGGCAAGATCTACTGGGAACTGTTGCTGGGCTCGCTAGGCCTGATCTGTTTTATTTCTTTGACGTAATGAGTTAATTCTCTGACAAGAATTATCTGTGAATCCTTGCTGACCTGCTCCTAACTCCCACTCTGACATGGGGTGGGCCAAAATCCTACTTTTTATTCTTCATTTTTAAAGAGCAGGCAGATGTAAGCAGGGATGTTATTTCCTGATTTTGGCGCTGAACCCCACAGCGCTAGGCATGGGAGCACTTCAGAGGAGAGTTCCTTCTGTCCAGAGCTGCCTCTGTCTTCTTACTTCCTATAACCTTCTAGATTTTTCATGTAGCACATGATAATTACACCAAGTGAACTGTGGTAAATACTTTTAACGGCCCGCATGGCGTTGTACCCACAATATGCATGGATTGTGACTCTTTGTAAAAACATCCATGCACTCTGTTAAAAGACATGCATATATCTTTTCTGTCGTAGGAGGTGACCTTAACTGGTCTGCAAAGAAAAGGGAAAAACTACAGAAACTAGCTGTGGCTGAGTAAGTATGTCGCTGACTCGCTGTGTTTCTAGCCTAGAGTATGCGTTGATGTATTACAATACAATCAAGACTACAGGTACAGATTGGTTTGGAAACACAAAATGGTGTAGCACCAAAGATCTAGGAATGGATATGGTAAACTTAACTTGAGTGAATGAGGTGGAAGTATTCTTCATCAGCAGTGGGACAACTCTCATTCATGTCTTGTTGGAGATAGCTTAAAGCAGGCCATTAAAATATATCAGGGTCGTGGTTCACTTTTATATGGCCCAATGTGTTGCCAACAAATTTAACTTCTGTGTTTGAAAGGCGCATAGGGTAAAATAGTAATTGTTGCAACATGTTAAAAGTTGCCTGGTGTGTGATGTTTAAATACAGTCTTGAAGCAAGCTTAAAAAATGGGATTTTTAAAAAAGCACTTGTTTAGCATCTTTACGGTGCTAAAACAAAACAAAACAAAACACATTTTTGTCTCTTGAAACATTAGCAAGTGCTCACTGGGCTTTGGGAAGGTGGGTGGAGGGCTCTGGGATGGTGCCAGAGCCCTTGCGCCACCTTCCCAAAGTTGAATAAGCAACCCTCCACCTTGCCTGGGGGCCAGTTCCGGGGGGCCCTCCTGGCTTTACACATTTTTGCATATATGCCTAGACCCCCAGAACACAACTCGCGTTACCTGTATGTTGCTGTGATTGGACTGCTACTTGCTACAGAGCAAAATTCCCAGTGTACACCATGTGGAGACTGCTTTGTATGTAAGATGTAAGCTGGAAACTCACTCTCTCTCAAACAACAAATGCAGCGGGGGGCCCTCCTTCCTGGCTAGAAAAACTGAGCTTTCATTAGCCAAATTTCCAAAGTAGTTTTGGAAAATATTTCCATTACATACGTTAACAAAAGTTATTCAGCGTTTTGATATATATTCATAGTATATGTAGTCAAGTTGATATTGTTCTAAATAATAAATTACAAAGGAAGCCTCTGTAAATCAACCATTAATAAATCATTTATTGCTGAATCAAGTAAAAAGCAATTGATTTTAAATGAAATTGAACAAGGGATACGGTTGAATGTTACCTTAATTTGGCAGGGATTGGCCACCATTCCAGTAGACTTTGGTTCTCTTTTCAGTCTCCTGATGGGTGGTTCCCTTTTCAGTACACAATTGGGAATACACCTTAAGGTTCCTGACTGTTCACTGACGTTATTACTTGCCCTGCACATGACATCACAGGTGGGGCAAGTGAGTATGTTTGGGGAGAAACTGCCTTGTGGCCCAAATTTGGAACCCTTGGAGGTTGGATGTTCCCCACCCCTGTTCTAGATGAGAAGTTCATTTGGGATGCTGGATTCTTGGGCCTCACTGCCATTCCAACTAAACTGTGACAACAATACATACAATATTTGTAAGAGAAGACTTGTGAACGCTAAGCTCTCGGGCAAGTGTGTTGGTAACTGAATCACAGCTGGGAATTTCTGAAGAAGCCCAGGGTTCTTCAGAACAGAGTTTGAAATTAAATGTACATAGAGGTCACTCTAGATGTGCCAGAATTGCCATATGAAAGTAATTTCCATGTAGGAAAATAGCCCGGTGATAACCTTGAGAAGAAAGCAGATGATGCCGAAATGCCGTAATGCACATGGTTATAATTCTCTGTGTATATCCTCCATTAATAGCTATAGGTGAAATGTGTAGGAGCACTAAATTGGGATAACTTAACTTGAAGGAGGAGTCCTGTGTTTGTTCAAATATATTCCCCTGGAAGGTGCTTTACAAAGCAAAGATGCTGGTGAAATCAGCAGGTCATTGCAAATATTTCCTTTGAGGGGGGAGGCCAGTTTGCTTTCGTGAAAATATCTAGATGCATGTCTTGCAACATGAAGGGACCAGTGTGATTAGTGGCAGAGTGTTGGGCTGCGGAAAACCAGGGTTTAAATTGCTAGTCAGCCACAGAGCTCACAGGATAACATTGGGCTTTCCTCTCAGCCTATCATATTTCACAAGGTGGTTGTGAACTTACAAGTAGGGGGAAGAGGGAAGGAGTAATTTATATGCCTCTCTGAACTTCCTGGGTGAAAGTTGGGATATAAGCATAGTAAATAAAACAATTGCCATATACAAGAGCTGCTCCTAGTGTCCTCAGAATCTCAAAAATACTTTTGCCATTTGTCTGCTGGACAAGATTTGAAATGTGTGGGGAAGACACTCTTACACTTGGCACTTTCAAATGACGGGAACCTCGTCTTTTATTTTTGTACAAGTCTATTCAACATTGCACGCAGAACCTCAAAATTCATGCCGACCATTTCCTCAGCTGTTGAATCGAAAGCTAGCTTTTCTCAAATGTTTCCCTATTGAAGACTGTCCCTTTTTGTTTTCATATTTCTTGTGGATATTTTGAAAATGGTTAGGGGTGCTTAAAAATGTGTTCTGTATATTTCCAGCCCCAGCCAGCCTAATGAGTTAGCCACAGCAGAGGTTTTGCAGAGAGAAGCTGCAGCCTCATTTAGCACTTTCAAAGGAGCAATAGCTAAATGCAAAAAAGTACTAAAGTCTGTAATGTGTCGCCCCACCACCGCTTTCTATACTGGAATAGCTTTACTGTATGATTCAATTGCCACCTGCCACGGGAGCTTATGGTGAAGGGCTGGCAATAAATTGTACAGTGGTCCGTCGACTTACGAATTTAATCCGTTCTGAATGGACATTCGTAGGTCGAAAAGTTCGTAAATCGAAAAAGCGATTTCCCATAGGAATGCATTGGGAGAAAAAATATTCGGAAAAATTCGTAAGTCGAAAAAACCACATCTAAAATTCGTAAGTCGAGGAAACCACATCTAAAACCGGCAACAGATTTCCATTCGGATGTCGAAAAATTCATAGGTGTGCGGCCACTTTTTTCGTTCGTAAGTCGAAAAATTCGGATGTCGAGTATTTCGTAAGTCGAGGGACCACTGTACGTATAAAGCTAAATGCACGTCTTGCACCAAGTCCCATTGAAATGAATGGTCGGCGTATGAGAGCACACAGCTCTCCCTTCATGCTTCCCATTCATTTAAGTGAAACATGTACAGGAATTTTTCCAAGTGTATTGTTCCCCTAAGCCAGAGTGGACATCTCAACATGAAAACAGTTGCTTACTTGTATCTGAAGCTTTGTCTGGGAATAACAAGCTCCTTTGTGATGGATTCTTAGCCCTTTCTCAGCTGATATCTGAAAGCTCAGTATAGCGCTGTGACACTTCTGACAAGCGACGAAGAGCCTGTAAGCAAACTGTTACAATAACCTTTTGCTACACTATTTCTTGCAGAAAAGAAATCTGAATAGGAAATACTTCCAGAAGTGGGGAGCGCTTGATCAGCAGCTTGGCCGGTCGAAGAGTGTTTTATTGTATGTGTGTGGAGAAACTTTGATGCCTAGCGCTTGGACAAAGTAGTTGGAAAACTTAACTAACATGCATAGAACTTTTTCGAGACCTGGACTTGTATGAATTGTCAAACTTGCTTCTTTGTCAAAGCACTTTGACAGCAGTTGGAGCAAAAACTCGTGTATTTTGTGTATCTGCATATCGCTGAAGAGACGGTTGCTGTTGAACTGAAGTCGTCTTCGAACTTGTTGGAGCAGATCTTTTGGTTTATGGGCTGCACTTTTTAATCTTTCTATTGTGGGACGACGATGGTTTGCCTACTAATAATGGCACCTTGTTACTCCATTACTGTAACTTGTGTTCTGAAGGGATGATTGCCTTACTAAATGTATTAATCTTCAGTTTCTTATTTGAAATTCTGGTTTCATAATAAAAAAAAAACACATGGTAATGACTTGCAAGGATCATGAAATCTTGGTGTGGTGGTAGACTGATTTGGATAAGTTCTACAAAAGCAAATACAATGTCATTTGTGAGAAGCAAATCTTGACTGATTTGCTGCTAGGCAGGCTGTCTTGGTTAGGGGCATTTGTCTCTGGTTTTGTACTGGAATTGTATTTGTTTTAAAGCATTTTTGTTGTTAAAGGCAAAGCTTAAAACTTGACCCACTGTGTCAAAACTTGCACTTTGCACTCAGTTTTTTCGACCTTTATAAATAAATAAATGAAGAAGATAGTGTCTGTCTTTACTGCCTGTCAAATTTGTATGACTTACTCTGCCTCCATTTATCTGGCAGCTGCACTTAACTGTAACCCTGATCTAGGTATAACGTGCAACAAAACTTCTGGGCACATTTGTGTTAATAGCAATTCCCTTTTTTTTACAGAGCAAAAAGACGGGAAAAAATCAGACGCCAGAATGAAGATGACTTAGCCAAATTGCAACCAAAGAATGACTTTAGTTTGAGGAATAGGTATCTCTCCAGATTAGGTGCTCAGGTACTGATAACCAAAATATTTCTTTTTAAAAGATTGCAATATGTATTGCTCTAGATAAGGATATCTTACCAAACCACCTTTTGCACTAAATACTAGCCCAATAGAGCAAGTCAACAAAATGTGGTAAAGCATATTATTTGCATTCAGAAAATCTCAGTTAAATGGACTTCTGGTAGCTAGGGCCACGTAAAAACTTTTGTTGACAATTTGGATTTGGCCTGTCAAAGTAGACAGTACAGATCAACTTTGTATGCTCAGCATAATGAAGTACAGTCGTACCTCGACTCCCGAATGCCTTGGGAGTTGAATGTTTCTGCTCCCGAACGATTGAAAACCAGAAGTGAGTGGTCTGGTTTTCGAACGTTCTTTCTGAAGCAGAACGTCCAATGGGGCTTCCGCGGTTTCCAATTGGCTGCAGGAGCTTCCTGCAGCCAATCAGAAGCCGTGCCTTGGAAATCGAATGCTTTGGAAGTTGAACGGACTTCCGGAACGGATTCTGTCCGACTTCCGAGGTACGGCTGTATGATCATCCATCCAAAGTAAAAGAATTATCTCAGGTTCACAGCCTTTTATGAGAAATGGTGACGGACCGTGGCACTGTCAAATGTAGCTGATGGGCTTTTTATAGGACAGTATGCTTGATCCTCTTGCCAAACTTCACTGTAGTAACAAAGGACAAAACCAAACATGAGATAAGTAAAGAGCTGTGAATAGACTCCACTGAAAAGCGTCACCTTTAAAGGGGTTTGAAAGATGCAGCTGTGGCGAATATGCATTCCCATTGCACATGCCCATCGTGGGTTTGCGCTGCACTTACCAGGGGGTGAATATGCATGTGTGAACCTGCCCTTCCTTGCTTAAAAAATAGCCGATAAGCTGGAAATACTTGCTGATGAGATGCCTTACTCTTTCTTGCTTTTGCAGCTGCCAGACACCTATGTTTGCCACTTAGCTGCACTGGCACACAGAAGTGTGTTGAAATAGCAGAATTGTGTTCAAGATGTGGAAATGGCAGTGTGAAATTTTGTGCAACGCAGGACCCCCCCCCCCACTCTTCTGTGGAAGAGAGCTGCAATATACAGAATGGAAAGTGGTCAATATTAGATCTTGTGCCAACAAGCAGTTAGCTGACCTCTTGGAAGATTTTTAAGATGCTACATTGAATTCTGTGCCAAAGTGGGTGGGATGGAACTATTTTTTAAAAGTTTCCATGGATTTACAGCTGTTTGCAGTCACCTGCTTTGCTTAGAACTCATATCCGCTTACTGTTTTCCTGCATTTTGAATAGAATTTCATAAAACAATATGAATTTGGGGCAAAAACACACACAACCTGTTCAGTATAACTACACTCTGGAATCAGATATCTTTTATTTACATTCTAGGTTTCTTTTGCTCTTAAGAAGGAAGCAGTGGAGCCTTAATTCACTAGACTATTAATTTCTGTGAAATTTTTAGCTTTTTATCAGAAACTTTTTAAACACACTACTACCTTAAAAGTGACTTCTTGAAAATGTAGGAATTTTCATATTTTGTGTTGATGAAAAGCAAAAGCATGACATTTCCTATGGAAATAGCTTAAAATGTATTTCTTCTTCTTTATTAAGGTAATGGTAGCAATAAAATGGTAGAACTTGCTGTTGCAGTTCGTTGCAATAATAAAAGCCATTTGTTGTGGTCATAAATGAAATGGATTAAAATTCCAGGAGGAAACGGGCCTCAGTGTCATCGTCAGGCTTCTATCACTGCAGAAATGTTTTAATATGAAGCTGTCAATAGTTAAATATTGCATTACTAGCAATGCAGTCATCAGTTGGTCAACACTCGATGTTACCGGTGGTTATATAAGCTGGTGCACCTTTCAATTTGAATGTTGATCCCCAGATAGTACAATGGTATCTTGGTACTCGACCGACTTGGCTACTGAACAAATCAGCTCCCGAACACCGCAAACCTAGAAGTGAGCGTTTGCAAACGTTTTTCGGAAGCCAAACGTCCGACACGGCTTCCGCAGCTTCCAGTTGAGTGCAGGAAGCTCCTGCAGCCAATCGGATGCCGCGCCTTGGTTTTCAAATGGTTTCGGGAGTCGAACGGACTCCTGGAACGAACTAAGTTCAAGAACCAAGGTACCACTGTACACAAATGTACTGTGTGGAATCTCTTAGGCTACAATCTTTTATACACTTAACTGGGAGCATATCCCATTGAATCTGGTAGAAATTCCTTTAGGTTGGCATGCATACAATTGTACTGTTCATTTCCCATTATCTCAGAGTAGTTTAATGTTGCCTAAGCTATAACAAGGCTGGCGGGTAGCGCTGTAGTCTAAACTACTGAGCCTAGGGCTTGCCGATTGGAAGATTGGCGGCTCAAATCCCCGTGACGGGGTGAGCTCCTGTTGCTCGGTCCCTGCTCCTGCCCACCTAGCAGTTCAAAAGCACGTCAAAGTGCAAGTGGATAAATAGGTACCGCTCTGGCGGGAAGGTAAACAGCGTTTCCATGCGCTGCTCTGGTTTCACCAGAAGCGGTTTAGTCATGCTGGCCACATGACCTGGAAAAACTGTCTGCGACAAACGTTGGCTCCCTCAGCCAGTAAAGCGAGATGAGCACCTCAACCCCAGAGTCATTCGCGACTGGACTTAACTGTCAGGGGTCCTTTACCTTTAAGCTATAACAAGCAGTATCTACACAGTCTTGGAAACTCCGCTGAAGGCTCTGGAACACAGTTCTCTTTACTCAAGCACAAGACTTGTTTTTAGAACACACTATACCTGAATGAACATTGATGACATAAAAAAAGTCATATACTCCCAAGTCAATTGGATGCATTTCTTTTACTACTTATTTCATGAGAAATAATAATAAAATATTTTAGAGGAAAATGTAAATTCTAAATGGATGGCTTATTTGTAATTGTAATTATTACCCCTTCTTGCTAATAAAGCCAAATAAGCACAATAGTATGCTGCTTTTACTATTTGTTTTCACTTATATTTTATAGCAAACATACTCAGGTGGATGGAAAGATAAGTGTTGCAAGCCAGCTTATTATGTTGAGCTCTTTATGTATTAAAAAGTTAGGGCTAATTTTATGTCTGGAAAAACTCTGCTGGTGGGAAATAATATGATAAAGCTATTCTTCTATGCAGATAGAGATTGTAAGTCTGCCTTTTGCCCAGATATATAGCACTGCAATTTCCCTGCATTTCTCTTCCCATGCCCCTCCCCGCCCATCAAGAGGGGATCCCACCATCTTCTGAAGCAGATTTTGGGGTTGCAATGGGGAAAATGTCATAGTGGCACAACTGCTTACTTGGATACTGCCCTACTCATGAAGTTTCTCTGGTGTAAATACCTACTTCCATTGGCTAAAGATTAAGCTTGATACTAAGTAAAATGACCTGGTTCTCATGAAATTGCATATAAGATCTACTCCAAATGGGCCAAATGCCATCCTTTACAACCTCCCTACTTGTTGATTTTCAGTTTCCATTAGGTTTTGACTTCAGAATTACTTTTTGAAGCAGGGACGACAAATGTTTTCGGGGCCAAGGGCCTGATTGATCCATGATCAAGTGGGGGTAAAATGGTTGTGTCCGATACCTTTTCTTCCAGGTCAGATTTTGGTGTTCTTGGCAACTAGCGTTCAGAGAAATACTGCCAGTATCATGAATAGCTATAATGAATGGTAGCCAGGGACAGCCTTGTCCTCCAGAAATTTATGCAATCCCCTTTTAAATCTACCCAATTTGGTGGCAATCACTACAGCGAATTGGTTCCTTGTTTTGAAAACACAGCCAGGCTGTTAAAAATGCAGTGTGCCACATTTTAAACAAAAAGCCCATCAAGGCATAAATATTTCTATATGCTGCATGAAGTGGATTCCTTTTGCCCATTTACGGTAACTTCTTTGGATGGCCTTGGTTCTAGAACTTGGCTTCATGAAAATATGTGGGTCGTTGGTCCCTTTATGAACGCAGGCTCACTTACGGTATATTATTCTGGAGTGCTCTCTCTGTGTGTGTGTGTGTTCTGGCTTGATGGCTTTTGGTTTTGGGACACCAGCCGCCCAGCTCCTCCAAGTGCCGATAAATTTTCTGCTGTTTAGAAACTTGCGCCATCGTGAAGCTGTTTATTAAGGCTTTTCTACTGAATGCTGCCAGAAGCAAATGGGGAAACATTATACTCAAAACAAATTACTCTGTATGAATTTTATTGTTCCATTATGTCTCAATGAACAAGTTATGTTTGATGGCTGGCTTGAATTGAAAGGTAATTATCTGAAATGGCTGTTCCGTTGAACTATGGCGCTCTTTGTTTCCCCAGCAAAGCAGCTTTGCAGTCTAGGGCAGGGGCAGGGAGGGAGCCCTGTTGGATTGGACCCAAAGATCCGTCCAGCATTGACTTCCAAAACTAGATGCTTCTGGAAAGCTAACAAACAGGGTGGGATGGCAGCAACCCACCGCTTTTTTGTCTTCTAGCACCTGTATTCAGAAGTACTTATTTATGGTTGCTGAGCCTTTTATTGCTTACCTGATAACATATGGGCCTTCCAACTGGGGAACTTTGAGCTTCTGACCACAGAGTGAGGTATTGTCATAGCCTCCTGAGCTTAGGCAGAATTTGCTGAGACTCTTAGTGGAGGAGGTTTTTTTCTTTATATCTTTCTATCCCCATATTCCTCTCAAAAGTATTTTCACCCATTTCCTGTAACTTCTCTGATTCTTTCACGCGCAACTTGTACCTTATCCCCCCACCCAAAATGCCATTTTCTTTCACCCTTCCACATTCACTTCTTCTGAGAGCCTTCCTCTCATATCTACTTCCCTTTCTATTGTTTGATTAATAATATTAAACCTTTTGTCTCACTTTCGGATTCCCTTCAACACCTTCAAGTTTTTCCTCTCATGAGACCTTCCTCCCTATCTCCTGGCTGCCTTAAGTCAGCATGCAAGGAGTTTGGTGTTTGCATTGGTTCAACTGAAAGTCAATGACATGGCTGGCGGGGCTGGGCCAGGCAAATGAGCACTGACACAGGGTGTAAGTTCACCCTGGGTTCTACACCTTGACCTCTTCTGAAGGCCAGCTCCCATGTCACTCTGTGAAAGAGGACACCCAGCCTCTTGGCATTCCCCAAGACGTACAGCTGTGACCTCCCCCAAGACTTACAGCTACCCACTGTCAGAAATGATGGTGCTGGAGTGGGTGGGTTCTGTTTTCTAGTCCAGGTGTGGGTGGGTGTTTCTCTGTGTGCTTTAAGGCAGTTGGTTCAAAACTCAACTTGGTTAAAAACTTGAGAACATTCTGGAAGACTTCCTGGAAAAGTCCCATATGTTGGGAAAGATTGAGGGCACAAGGAGAAGGGGACGACAGAGGACAAGATGGTTGGACAGTGTTCTCAAAGCTACCAGCATGAGTCTGACCAAACTGCGGGAGGCAGTGGAAGACAGGAGTGTCTGGCGTGCTCTGGTCCATGGGGTCACGAAGAGTCGGACACAGACTCTGGGTTCGTGCAATCTACTTTGTTCCTTGATAGAATCCCAATCAACCAGAGCCAAGTACAAAAGAGTGGCTCAGTAAAAAAGTAAAGGGACCCCTGACCATTAGGTCCAGTCGTGACCGACTCTGGGGTTGCGGTTCTTATCTCACATTATTGGCCAAGGGAGCCAGCGTACAGCTTCCAGGTCATGTGGCCAGCATGACAAAGCCGCTTCTGGCGAACCAGAGCAGCGCACGGAAACGCCGTTTATCTTCCCGCTGCTAAAAAACTATTAAGAGAGTGTCTTTGAGGAGGCAGTTGGCTAAGGAATTTGTGCTAAAACTGAGCTCACAAGTCCCTTAAAACAAACATCAACTCCTGGTCTTTCTCCCCTGCTCCCACCTCCCCTGCTCCTCAGCAACCAAATTTGGGTTGGGGGAAACATCTATAAATGACTTTTACTTATTTACATCTATCTTATTGTGGAACCTGCAACCCTCCACATGCTGCTGAAACCCAGTTCATGTTACGTTAGCCCCAACTGGCTTGGCTGGTAGTCAAGATGATGGGAATTGTCACCCAACACCTAGAGGATTGCCACAGTCCCCAGTCCTGCCTTAAAGGCCCCTCAATACAAAAGAAGCATTTTTTCCTCGGCCAGCAAATGTTTCAAGAAAAAAAGTTTTTTAAAAAATTGATTTATTTTAACAACTGTTACACAATAAAGGAGAAAATTGGGGAGGGAGTATGACCATTACAATCTGAACAATACAGAAAAAAAGTAGCTACGGATAAGAGAAAAGGCAAGGAGAAACATATAACATATAACAATAGACATAGACTGTAGCTGCTTAAGCAGTTCCTAATAAAAGTGATTAGGTAATCAGTAAAAAAAACAACAGCGCCATTTTTAATCCTTGGACCTGTAGGAACAAAGAAGGTGACTTGCACCGAATCAGACAGTTGGCCCATTTTGCTCAGGATGGTTTATGCTGACTGACGAGTGCAGCATACAGTCTGAAGAAGAAGAAGCCAGCTGCAATCATTTCAGCTTTTGGGAAGGCCTGATCGCATGAAGGAGCTGCATGAGTACAGCTATTTTCCATTCAGAGCTTTGCTGAATGCAGAGGTGTGGAGCCAGCCAGTGAAGAGCTAGGAGGACACCTCTTTTTCTGTATGGGACAAAAGGTAATATATTATTGTGAGAGAATATCCTGAATCCTTTTATCTCTTCTATTCATTTTCTCTTGTTTTCTTTTTATTAGCTTGTCTTTTGTTGTATTGTGAAAAGTGTTAATAAAACTTTATTATTATTATTATTATTATTATTATTATTATTATTATTATTATTATTTTAAAAGGCTTCTCCATGTGAACCAGGAATTTACTTCTCCAGACAACGGAATGACTCTTCTTTTCATATCTCTGCAACTGTGATCTCCACTAAGCTGTTAAATGCACAGGCATATTCCGTCTATTTCCCTCCCTCCCACTCACCACCTTGGTGCCTTGGGCATGGGCAACCCATGCTATGCCACTCCCCAAATCCTTGTTTTGTTTACTTAACAAAAATTATATAGAGTGCTTAAAAAAAAGGCAGCTTCCGAAAGTGGTTTGCAAAAATATACACCAGCAAATAAATTGGTATAAAAATGGAAGAAACTGAGGGACAGTATTTGGTTTTTAGTCAGATACAGATCTTCCAGCAGACCACAGTCATTCGTATGGGAGGCCAGGATAATGACCACTATTTGCACAAAGCCTTTCTTGATGATTTTTTTTGCTTATTTTGAAGCAGGAGGGTGAATATGTGTTGTAACTCCAGCTGCTGCTTGGGTCATAAAGAACAAAGAGTTGATTTGATAACCCCAGGTGGAGGTGCTTCTTAGTCTATAAATAGGTTTACATAGTGGTGCTTCATTGGGGAGAACTTTTTTGTGGCTCAGAGGTAGCTGCTTGTTGCAACCAAAGGAAACGAGAGATATTTATTAGGCTTCATGTACAACCTAGGGAACACTTTGCATATTTCTGCTTTCCAGCTTCCTTTCCACAACTCCTCTTTGCAGTATTCACATCTAATTAGGGAAGTTCATGAAACAAGTTTTTGATATTTAACTAGCGGGCCCCTTGTGTGAGACCGCAGGGAGTAAGATTTCTATTCATCCAGGAAAGAAAAGATGTTAAATCTGCATCCCACTTCAAATAAGTTTTTTAAACACCCCCCCCCCCCCCGAAATACTTCAACTCATAGCATGGAATGATTTGTGGGGGAAATCAATTAAGCCATCATAGGCTGGAGCTGGAATATTAACTATTAACACCAACATTTAACCAGGATTAACTTCTTTTTTCTTCTTCCTAGTACAGTAGGCTACTATACCTTTAACAGGTGCATGGCAGGAGCAAAATCCAGCAGGTGAAGCATTCTCCATCGTTACAAGTGCACGTATTTCCTCTTCTGGGTTTCTGCTGATTGCAGTTAAAAATAAAGAGTACACCAACCAGCGAAAGTGTTGGGGAGCCATATAAATAATATGGTACCTGAATACCAGATGTAGGACCATAAAGAATGCTTTAGCACTTGCTTTTCAGAAAACACCAGTGTTGTTATCTGCTGTTTAATACCCTACTTACCAAATAGATGGTTGCACAATAAAGACTGTAATGGAAATCGATACTGCATACTCCGCTTCCGACACCCTCATGAGAGTCTCCTCAAAGTTGTTTCAATAATCCCAGAGATTGAAAGCGAGTGCACTGCCTCATCTGTCATCCTGTGGATCAATGTTTTCCAGTGGTCACTTCTGAGAGTCTGAATCATCATGAAATACTTTCTGGATTCCCTTGCCAGCATTTTTGTCAACAAAACCAAATTGGTTGTTAGAGCCTGCATAGTATTTTCATTTCATTTCACTTTTAATTTGTATACCGTCTTTCTATTTTACAATACCCAAGGCGGTTTACAAGCTGAAGAAACAAAGAATATACACCTTGTAACAATCTAATCCAATGCAGTGGCACCTTGGTTTAAGAACAGCCTAGTTTATGAACAACTTTGATTAAGAACGCTGCAAACCCAGAAGTAGGTGTTTTGGTTTGTGAACTTTGCCTTGGAATAAAAATATGTTTTGCTTCCTGTTGAGTGTGTTCCATTCATAAACTGAGTCCCCCGCTGCTATGGGGAAGCACGCCTTGGTTTAAGAAGGCTTTGGTTTAAGAACGGACTTCTGGAACAGATTAAGTTCGTAAACCAAGGTATCACTGTACAAAAATGTGATAATAAGACATAACTTTAAAATAAGCAACTTATATCAAATAAAGTAATATTCAACAATCCATTAGAATAGTATAGAATAATATTAAATATCAGCACATAAAAATTAAACAGAAATCCACTCTTAACAATTATAATAAATAATTTCTAAACTATAATCAATAAAACAACGGTGCATAAAATAATACAATACAAATTGAGAAGCAGAGACTGGAGGGTGGAGCAAGGCAGGTGGAAAGAGGTCTTGCCTGATGGAGTCTCTCCCCTCACAGCTCTTCCTCCAGGACCAGCTCCCTTATGGGGAGTCCCAGGGCTGCGAGGTGTATAACGGAGCATGCTGTATTTATTTGCAGATTAAAGACTCTATACACTAGCAGTTTTAGCAAGTCTTCAAGTAGCATCTGGTTTTATTTTTACCCAAACCCCTTGTTCATACCCACAGCTGCGAGAACCACATTCCCACATGGTGTTATTGCTTGAGGCTGCAGTGTGTATGAGTAGCACGACTGCTTGAACATGGCTGACTGCATGGGTCTTTCTCATGGGCTCATCCTGCTGGTTTAGCACTGAAATGCTTGCATGCCTCCAGAATAATGAAGTTCTACTTGACTGGAGGGCTTCTTAGAGCATAGCTTAGCCACTGATCCCCATTACCGATTTTCCATTTCAGTGTATTTTGGAGTATAGCCCAGAGACTCAGTTCTGGTGGAAACATTTGTTGACGTGCACTTGGTCCCATGACTTGTCCTAAGAGTGTTGCTAGATCAGAACCTTTAAGAAGCCTGTGGAGAACTGTGATGTTATTTTACATTTCAGAAGTGAAATCCCAGAGTTTCTCACACTGGAGATATGTTAATTAGCCAGCCGCTAGATGTCACCAGTATCCTATTAATACAAATCAATGAAGCCCCCCCCCCCCGCTTTTTCATACAGAAAAGTGACAGTCTATATAAATAATGACAACTCCTGAAGATGTAATCACTGAAGTAGAGCACATCTCTTGGATTCACTTCACAGTATCACTTAATTTCCACATTATCAAGAGTTAGCTCAAGCCAAATTTGGCAACATCTTTCCCCTGAGAGAGTACGACCAGTTTTTAAAAAGTCAATGTGTGGGAGCCTTTTATTCAGTAAAGCAAAACCTGTCTATGAATAAGTCCCCTTCATTTAATGACACTGCTGCTTAAATCTTGTCACTAAGCATGGGATAAATTGCCATAGGAGTAAAGTCTCAAGTTGGCCCAGCCATTTCTGATCAACCCAAATCCTCCTAATTTTAAGTTCTGACTCAGTTCTCCCATTGTTTTTGTGTATGCAGTCAGAGTGGCAACAGCTTTGGACAAGACAGAAGTAGCAGCATACTTGGGGAAATCTGAAGAAATACAAAAGTTTGGGGGTTATAATAACAATAATTTTATTATTTATACACCGCCCATCTGGCTAGGTTCCCCCAGCCATTCTGGGTGGCTTCCAGCAGAATATAAAAACATAATAAAACGTCAAACATTTATAGCCAATGCCGCAAAAGGACTTCTCCTTACCTTCCCTGTGTTCCCCACATCTACTCCTGAGGGTGCTTCTATTAGCAGAGCCAGAGAGAAAAGCCCTGATAAGTCACTTTACTGAGCAAATGGAAGAAAAAACCAGTGTGCAATTCGAGGACAAAGGAACAGAGAGCTTTTGCCTTTCCTGCTTCAGACCTTGTTCGTTCAGCCAATCATACGGAGGGAAAGACTCCCGCAGAGCTACCTCAATGAAGACCATGCTTGGTCTCTGCTTGGTCACTAGCATCACTTCCACCCAACACCCCTTGGTTGGCTGACAAATAACAGAATTAACCCTTAAGTCACAAATAGAATGATTTCTGCTGTTGCCTTTCCAATACCTGCAACCCCCTGCAGCTGATTTTGAGGGGGTTCTAGAGCTAGAGAATGGGGGAATCCACTGCACAAGTAGAAGCTTGTTGCCAGAGTTAAATGGTAGTGTTGGATGCAGCCATTTGAAAAAGGAAAAACTAATGAGGGACCCTGCCCAACACCCCAGTGAGGAGTGAGCGTGCTCAGTGCCTACAGATGCTGACCGATGGTCAAATGGGGACGATCCTGAAAACTGGATGGGATGGCTGGAAAAGGTGGATGTAGGAGAGAAATAAAACTAGTGACTGACAGAGTGGACGTGAAGGGTAGGAGCACACCATATATTTTAAGCACATCCAGTGTTCATGTAAAGCACATGACTTCCCCTAAAGAGTCCTGGAGACTGTCATTTCCCCACCTCACAGATCTACAATTCCCAACAATCATAGCAAACTATGAACTTCAATTAAAGGTAGATAGCCGTGTTGGTCTGTCATAGTCAAAACAAAATAAAATAAAAAAATTCCTTCCAGTAGCACCTTAGAGACCAACTAAGTTTGTTCTTGGTATGAGCTTTCGTGTGCATGCACACTTCTTCAGATACACTGGTGACTTCTGTTTCAGTGTATCTGAAGAAGTGTGCATGCACACGAAAGCTCATACCAAGAACAAACTTAGTTGGTCTCTAAGGTGCTACTGGAAGGAATTTTTTTATTTTATTTTGTTTTGACTATGAACTTCAATTGTGTGTTGGATATTCTTTAAATGTAAGGTGTTCCCCTGCTGTTACGCATCGTCAAAAAGGATGACGGATTTCCATAAGAGTTGTGTGTGCTCCTTAAGATGTATTGTTGATCCAGCATTTAGAAATAATTACTGCAATTGAAATAAAAATGCAAAATATATATTGATGGGAAAGACTGTGGCCAGGCAACCTGTGTGCCTGCTCAGTCTGTTGTCCAGCAGCTGTCCGCCCCCTGTGATCTCCCTTATTGTGCTTGCTTATCTTTAAACAAGAGTTGGACTGGACAACCTTCCAATGGAGAACACACCTCTGTGAAGCAAGACACAGAGCCACTCTCATTGCTCATCCAGCATATGATATCCCAAAGGTAAAGGGACCCCTGACCATTAGCTCCAGTCGTGTCCGACTCTGGGGTTGCAGCGCTCATCTCGCTTCATTGGCCGAGAGCCGGCGTACAGCTTCCAGGTCATGTGGCCAGCATGACAAAGCCGCTTCTGGCGAACCAGAGCAGCGCACGGAAACGCCGTTTACCTTCCCGCCAGAGTGGTACCTATTTATCTACTTGCACTTGGACGTGCTTTCAAACTGCTAGGTGGGCAGGAGCTGGGACCGAGCAACGGGAGCTCACCCCGTCGCAGGGATTCGAACCACCGACCTTCTGATCAGCAAGCCCTAGGCTCTGTGGTTTAACCCACAGCACCACCTGGGTCCCTATGATATCCTACTGGGACACAAATTGTGACACTGGGACTGATCACACTCACTGCATGTAAAGAAACCACAGTCCTCTTCGAGGGGTTGAGGCCTAAAACATCTTCCCCCTTCAGGAAGAGTACATGCATGCAGTCCTGGCCACAGTTTGACTAGCCAGATTATGGAATTGACTGTGTGTGCAAGATTTTGCTGCCTTACGTTTTCTTGAAGAGGAGACAATTGAAGCCTAAATTAAATATATTTAATTTTCCGATGTGCCTGGAGTTCTGTAAACACGAAGCTATAATGTGCTCCAAATTACTGAAATGCTCTATTTTTCTAAGAGCATAATCACTGCAATTAATTGTGCTGTTTACATGTTTACAAAGCTTGCTCATGGAGCTATTATGCAGCTGTTAATGTCAGCAGTGGGGAAGCCAGTTAGCTACTACTTTGCATTTTGCCCTGCCTGGGCAATTCAAACTGAAGCCTTCCTGGCAAGCAAAGGACCCTTACTATATTGACCCAATTCTGGACCCTTACTATATTGACCCAATTCTGCAAAGGTATTCTGAACATGTAATGTTACCGGCATGAGTAATGCCAGTGAAATCAATGAGGCTGCTGATTGACTCATTATTGTCAGATTGTCCCAGAGCTGCAGTCAATTAGATCAGGATTTAATTGTCTTAGGTACTGACACTGCCCAGACATGTGACTCGATGATGTTCCATTCCTCAAAGGCCTTACTGATTGCCCAAATAATACAGCTACTGGATGCAACCAATAAACAAGTGGATTGGGTATAGTATCATGAGATAAGACTGTATTATGGGAAAGGCCTCAGCAATGACAGTTTAGTGGGACAGATTTTGTATTGTCTGTTGTAGGAAAACCAACTTAAAATTTAACAAATCTATCATGGCCTAAAATTATGAAGACCAAAGTCCACTTTAGCAGAAGTGGTCTCCTAGGTAGACAGTAGCAGTTGTGTGGCTTGCAGAAGTTGTGGTTTTGACCCATTTCCTAGATACATTTTCATGGCTACTACTTTTAGAATACATTACCAACTTAAGGTATATATGCTGATGGGCTGCCAATTAGCTGCAACTATCCAAGAAACAGATCTTGGGGTCCTAATGGACAGTTTGTGGAGAAGAAGAAGAAGAAGAAGAAGAAGAGTTTGGATTTGATATCCCGCTTTATCACTACCCGAAGGAGTCTCAAAGCGGCTAACATTCTCCTTTCCCTTCCTCCTCCACAACAAACACTCTGTGAAGTGAGGGGGCTGAGAGACTTCAGACTAGCCCAAGGTCACCAAGCAGCTGCATGTGGAGGAGCGGAGAGCATTGGTTTGTTGAAAAGGGCAAGTACAACGCTAGGAATTATTAGGAAGGGAGTTAAAAATAAAACAACAATTACTGTCTCAATAAAGTCACGATAAACCATGGTTTATGAGCCTGAGGACAAACAATGCATTCATGGGCCTTCCTTGCTCATGTGCTCAGCTCCCTGTGCCATTTTAACTGAGAAACTAGCTTAATCACTGCTTACAAGCCGGAATATGATTGATCCAATGAGGAATGAGGAAACTGCAATTTCCTCATTTAGACATTAAAGGAAATAAGTGGGTACAGAAGCACCAAAGTGGGCACAGGAGGGCAGGAGGGCACATGTGGGCCTGTGGCTTGTTATCAGGTTGATGAGCCATTGGCTCATTGTCTGCTATGTCTGAACCAAACTATAATTAAATAAGTCAAGCTATCACATCTCTGCAGCCATGTTTGGCTTGCTTTCTAGAGGAGATAAACAATTCAAACAAGGTTCCAAGTTCCAGAAAGACATCCAAATTACAGATGGATAAGGTTTTTAAAAGACTTTAAAAACAGCTGATAAAACCTTTCTTGGTGGAACAACGCTGAGCCTCTTCATGCAACTCCCTGCCGAGCCGCCATTTTCCGAGTCTTTTCATTATTTGTTACTTTTTCACCACAATCCAGCAGTTTCTTCCATGGAGCTAAACTGTGTCCGAACGTATGGCAACCCTGCAGTTTTCATTTTGGGCAAAAAACCTCGACAACTTTTGTGTCTGGATTTTCACCTTTTGAAATATGACATACCTTACCTATGAGAAGTAACAAAAAAAGCTTAAGCTTTTAGTTTAGAGCAGACATGTCCGACAGGTAGATCGTGATCTACTGGTAGATCACTGGACGTCTGTGGTAGATCACTGGTAGATCAGTGGCTCCCCCCAAAGAAGCTCAACAAGTTTGTGTCCCCTAAAAAAAGCTCGACATTCTTGACCTGAACCCCTAAAAACTGGGCTTTCCTCCTCCCTAAGAAAAGCTCAACAACTTTGACCTGAACCCCCCAAAAAGGGGTAGATCACTGCCAGTTTTTAACTCTGTGAGTAGATCGCTGTCTCTTGGGAGTTGGCCACCCCTGGTTTAGAGAAAAATTGACCAAGGTCAGGGAGTATGTGACAGAAGATTATGCAATTACAAATGGAGTAGATAAAAGATTCCCCCCCTCACTTCCATTCTCGTACAGTACTTTGGGTTGCCCAGTGCAATTGATTGGAAGTACCGGTAGTTAAGGACAGACAAATGAAATGATTTTTGCACAATGCATGAATAACTTAGAATTTACTATCACAAGAGACAACATGGCTATCGTTTTATAGCCTATGTAGACATTGCTGTCACTAGATAATCCATGGCTGCTCATGCATGTGGTCAGAGCAAAGTAGAAAGATGAAACTCTCAAAAGATCATTAGTTCCAAGTTGTGATTTTCCTATTTGCAGAAGAGGAGCTATACTGCTACATATATTTATTAACCTAAGTTGACATAAGTAGGCCATTCATGTGAGTAGGTAGTTACAGGGATTAGCCTGCTGGACTGATGACCTAAAGGGATGAGAGGGCTTTATGAAGGTTGAATCTACCAACATGCCTGGTCATTCAGATGCACTAGTGTTGCATTAAGATCCTTGGGACCAACTAGGAATGATCTGCTTAATGCCATTCTAATTTGTGCCTAATGGAACTTTGTTTTGATTCTGGAGGGTACCATATTTTTCTGTGTATAAGATCCCCCCATGTATAAGATCCCCCCATGTATAAGATGCCCCCTACTTTGGGGGACCCCAAATTTAGAAAATGGGCATATGCACTATCTGTGTATAAGATGCCCCAGATTTTTAACCTTATTTTAAAGTAAAAAAAACCTAGTCTTATACATGGAAAAGTACATTATTTACATTCTTGCTTGTCTAATGCAGAGAACCAGTAACCGTGTGTGTGTGTGTACCATTGGATACAACTCTTTAGCTGCAAATTCAGGTGCAAAGGTGCAATATAGGCATTTATTACAGATGTATAGAATCAGCTAGCCAAGATCTGACTTCCAGTTTTCCTCTGCAGAGACTTATTTTAAAATAGTAGTTTTAGTTGCTGACAAAAAAGAGAAAGATGTTAAAATCATTATCTGCGGAACCTGTCATTTAAGATCAGCAGAGCGAAAAAGATGAAGAAAGGACGTGGAATCGTAAGGTTTAATTTAAACTTAAGACTTATCCTTAAATATTTTATATTATTGATGTATTCTTGTGCCAATACGTTCTGACATAAATATGGCAATCCATAACGTATCGACTGCAATGTCAACATTATTTTAAAGCTGACTCAAGAAGAATACCTCATTGTTGCTGCTGATATATACATGCTAAGTTTTATGAGAGGAGCAAACATTTTCAAAACCATTGAAAATACAGCCTGGATTTAACCTTTTTCTTTCTGTTCAGTGTGAAAGTCTTTCTAAAGGTTTGTATAGAGATAACTGCACAACCCCTGGCTTCATTGTCTCTTGGTTGTATGTGAAATATATTTTACATTCAATAAGGAATCTAGGGGAGCTTATCAGATCCAAGCAAAGCGCACATGCACATAATCTCTCACTTTGTTGGAAATAGTGTATCACAATAAATTACAGGTGCAAAACTTCCTCAGAATTCTGTAGCTAGCAATGTCAGAACGTCAGGCCATATTTCAAATGTGGTAAAATGGTGATATGCAGCCCTTGTTACCTCAATTCCGCCCCATCAAAAATGCCAGCATCTCTGCTTTGGTGTTTTATATGTATCTTTTCTAAGGTCTTTATGGATTTCTTCCCCATAAGTACAAATCAGTGCCTTTAGCTCCAGACCCCAGGGATTTATTTGCCCATTATGAAGACCTGGGGGCGTTTCTTCCATCTGTGAAGTTCCAAAGTCTTTTTATTCTGTGCTCAGCTCAAGCTGATATGGAAATTCTAGCTTGTTCAAAGAGGGATATTGCCTGAAGAGACTACCATGCAGTCAGTGTCTTCAGACAACCTCGTTCAATGTTCCTGCAAATTCTCAGAGCCGATGTACACTACATTGGCACCCCCCACCCCCCGAATTAAAACTGTAAGCATACTACATTTACAGCTCAAGTGTATAAATGTAAATAGGATCTGTTTTCTGAGAAACCCTATTTGCATTAAGCCCAGAACACTGGGAATGACTTAATTAAAAATATATATATATAGTAGACTTCTATCTTGGCAGGTGGCTTTAAAAAGCCCCCAAGGTGCTTTGCAAAATACTGAAAGAGTACAAAGATAACCTGAGAACATGAGAGCCCTGTTGGATCAGACCAAACTTCAATAAACCTTATACTTTCCCCCCAGTGGTCATCTTGTTGTCTCTGCAGAACCCAGAAGCAGAGTCTCTAAAAGGAGAGGGGGGAAAACCAGACCGAGTGCTTTCAAGAAAGACTCGGGCTGGCTTGGTTTTGCAAACTGTACTGCTTTCCATTTGAACTGTTAGCTGGGGGAGCATCGGGTGGAATTTGTTGTAGAATGTGCTTTGTGCTGTTGAAAACAAGGTTGGTTGATGAATAAAATTCTGTACGGAGAGAAAATTAAGTCTTGGGCTTATGGAAAGTCCCTTCATATGATAACTTGAAAGAGGGAAGTGGTTAATGGTGTAAGTAATAAATCAAACTTGCAAGGAGAAAACTATCTGAGGGTACTATATTCACTTGGGGAATTACTTAGTAAGAAGAATGTGGAAAGGGTTCAGTGTGTCTTAAATAATGAATCTCAAATAATTCCAAACTAGCTAATTGTTTACAGTGTAAGTCATTGCCATTGTTTATATGTGGATATCTTGTTATTTCTAATTTGCCCTCCATTACCTCCCCCCCACCTTTTCCATTACATTGATATTTTAAGATATTATTTTAAGGGTCATCTCAATCTAAGTTATACTGACAGTTGTTGTTGTTGTTTAGTCGTGCCCGACTCTTTGTGACCTCATGGACCAGAGCACGCCAGGCACTCCTGTCTTCCACTGCCTCCCGCAGTTTGGTCAGACTCATGTTGGTAGCTTCGAGAACACTGGCCAACCATCTTGTCCTCTGTCGTCCCCTTCTCCTTGTGCCCTCCATGATCACTGCTGTCACCATCTGCAGTGATCATGGAACCCAAGAAAGTAAAATCTCTCACTGCCTCCGTTTCTTCCCCTTCTATTTGCCAGGAGGTGATGGGACCAGTGGCCATGATCTTATTTTTTTTGATGTTGAGCTTCAGACCATATTTTGCACTCTCCTCTTTCACCCTCATGAAAAGGTTCTTTAATTCCTCCTCACTTTCTGCCATCAAGGTTGTGTCATCAGCATATCTGATGATGTTGATATTTCTTCCGGCAATCTTAATTCCGGCTTGGGATTCATCCAGTCCAGCCTTTCGCATGATGAATTCTGACAGATGAATACTGACAGTAGGTCCATTGAAACTGATGGATCCATGTTAGCCACATCTATTAATTTCAGTGGGTCTACTCTAAATAGAACTAACATGCTGACTTACCCAAAATTTGGGTTGCCATATTTTGAAATGTAAAATTCCTGACACCCACAAAGTGTGCAGGAAGTAGGGAGACCCCAACATTGTTGAGCTTTTTTGGGGAAACAAACCCAAATAGTTGAGCATTTTTTGGGAAACAAAACCGAAAAATAGTGATTTTAAGCTTTTTGAGCTGTTTCCGCTGATTTCCCCACCGTGTTGCCATACATCCGGGTTTTCCCAGAAATTTTTACTGATTTGGCAAAATTCCTCCCTGACGCCAATTTTACATCTGAAAATCAGAACATGTCAGGAATTTTCCTGACGTATGGCAAGCCTACCCCAAATCTTCCAACCAATTTGTGCACTTGTATTGCTGGACTAATGCTGAAAGTAGCCTTCTGTACCTATGAACTCAGGGGCCAAAAATGGATTTGATGCATACAATCTGGACTGTGATTTGCTGTCCTCCCCCCCCCCCCGTATTTTTTAAGAACTTCAACTTTTATTGGGGCAGTAGCTTAAGGTGGCAGGTGCCGAATCTTTTCTCTGTGCTACTTCCCCTGTGAAATTCATTTCCCCAAAGCTGCTATTAGGTTTGTTGGAGGAGAAAATATACTGATAGCAATGTTCTGTGCCTATCTTTATTCCCCAGTATGGCCAATACATTTCTTTAGGATATGTGTTTGTGGTGCATGATTTTGATCAAGGCAAGTGGCACAGAGAGAACAGCTAACTAAAACCTTCCTCAGCATCACATCTCAATCAAATTCTTCTGTCAATGCATGCTAGAAGGAGATGCGGTTTTGGTTTAACTCTTGGAACCATTTTCCCTGATGAATATACAGTTGGGAACTATTTATTAGATTATAGTTGTTCCCCATTTGCTTTGACTCTTGCATTTTTTATTTTCTCTTCACAACAACCCTCAGCTGTAACTTGTAGTTTAGACAGAGGGACATAACTCTGCTCGGACATTATCTTAAAATGTGTCTATGTTTGCATGCATGTTTGCAAATGCACATGTTGCTTGATTCTCACTGTTCAGTTTCTCATGCACAGTCATGCTTTATTGGCATGTTCATTCAGCCTTGCTGATCTAAGAAGCAAGATCTCAGTTGGTATCACAGCCAGGGTGCTGCAAGAAACAGGCACTAAGGTGAACTTACTGACTTGAAGCATTTTTACCCTGCCCTCCACATATCAAGGAATCAAGCAATAAAAACAAAAATGGATTCATTTATAGAGCACTCCTATCCTCTGGGTAGTACCAAGGGATGTGGGTGGTGCTGTGGGTTAAACCATAGAGCCTAGGGCTTGCTGATCAGAAGGTCATCGGTTCGAATCCCCGCGATGGGGTGAGCTCCCATTGATTGATCCCTGCTCCTGCCAACCTAGCAGTTCGAAAGCACGTCAAAGTGCAAGTAGATAAATAGGTACCTCTCTGGCGGGAAGTTAAACGGTGTTTCCGTGCGCTGCTCTGGTTCGCCAGAAACAGCTTAGTCATGCTGGCCACATGACCCAGAAGCTGTACGCCAGCTCCCTCGGCCAATAAAGCGAGATGAGTGCCGCAACCCCAGAGTTGTCCGCGACTGGACCTAATGGTCAGGGGTCCCTTTACCTTTACCTTTATCCTCTGGGTGGTAAAGCTCTGTCGATCCCACTGATCAAGAAGGAAAATGAGGTGGCAACAGCTGCCACAGAGAGGCCACGGAGTGGCCACGGGATCCTCCTTCACTACTGCTGCTGCCGTTCGGGACAAATGCCAGCTCATCCTCCTTGGTAGCTTGGCAGCGGCAGCATTGGCAGGGGAAATAGGGACATTCTGGGATCAGATCAGGAGCCGGGATGGCTTTTATAAGTCTGGGAGTGTCCCTGGAAAGTCGAGACACTTGGAATGGAATGGGAATGGCATGCTTGCAGATGGTGCCTCCAGGAATATTGGCCATGTTCCCCAACCCCTAATAGTGTTCACCTTTCCTATTCTGGCACAGCACCTGAGGAGGGCTTCATTCTTACAACCGCTTGAACAGATATGCACAGGAGATGAATACGCCTATATATGATTTAATATCACAGGTCAAGTGACAGGCCCATAACTAAGTAAGGATTTGAACATGAGTCTCCTTGGGCTAAGTCCAACACACTTATCTCTAAAGCAGCCTCTCAGCATTTATATAAAGCTCCACTACTGTGGGGAAGATTGAATATGTGTGTGAGTGACTTCCTGTGAACAGAAAGTTGATTTGTCTGGAGAAAAAAAACCCCAATCAGCCTGCATGATCAACAGTTAATGGATATCTTTATTAATCCACCTAAATTTGCTGACTCTTGTATAATGCATACGTGAAGCTGCACTTATACAGCCCTCATGTCAATAAAACATTGTAAATGTTGCATTACTCTGAACCGAAACAGTGGCACTCTTGGGACTTGAGATTCAAATTAGCTGATCATTAAAGGAATGAATGGAGGATCTAAAACCAATCTCCTCTTGGATAGAAAGCACGTTTGTTACGGAGCTAGGAAAAGTAATTTTTGCTCATTTGGAAGCCATTTACAAACTTTATTAGGCAATACTCAGGTGATGGATTTCAAGAGATATACCCTGTACAAGCAGCTATGGCTTGGAACGCCACAATTAGGTTAAAAGAATGAATGCACTTCCCCCCATTAATTGCACGCAAAAGGCAAAAGGAAAACACTGGGGACAAATTCATACATTGGTCCATTACATATATAGATGCTTTATGACGTGGGCATCTGGTGGGTTGCTGTGAGAACAGAAAGCTGGAGTAGATGGTCCAGCAAGACTCTTCTGATATTCATATCTTCAGAGAAACTCCCAGCAATCTAGGCAACACATGATCGGAGCTTTTAGGGAAAGGGGCTTAATTTTTTTTTTTTTTTTTTGTAAAGGGAGATGTGACAGCGCTTGCCAATGGACTGAATATGAGGAACAAAGGCGAGAGGAAAGTATGGCAATGTGTGGCTTCTTGAAACTGAGGCTTCGATATCTCAGATATTTCTGCAGGACATGCAATTTCAGCAAAAGGAAGAGAAGGAATGAAAAGCATTGTGTATAACTGAATTGTGCTTTTGAATATATGCAGAGCACTCTTCTTATACCAGAGGCACTGGTGTGAACTAGAAATGAAGATTCCTAAACAGTGTTAGATGAGGGGCGGGGGGCGGGAAGGGGAAGTAGAATGATTTTATTTGGGAGAGGGGGGAAAATCGGATGGTTTCATTTCAAATTAGGCCAGGCTCAATTTTGCCCATTGAAAAGAAGTGGGATGGTTAGGCCCTCCCAACCCACTTTGAGCACTGGTTGCTAAACATAAGCAGTAGCCTTATATTGCATCTAGCCTAGGAGTGGGGAAACTCTGCCCCTCCAGATGTTGCAGAACTTCAAATCCTATCAGGCCTAGCTAGCTAGGAATGATGGGAGTTGTAGTTCAGCAACATCTGGAGGGCCAAATATTACCCACACCTGGCCCAGCCCTCCAAATGCCAACTGATAACCTCTCTCCAATGTCACATAGAAGTTTTCCTAGCCTCCTACTACCAGAGATACCGGTACTAACTGCAGGGGCGGCCCTACCATTAGGCAGAGTGAGGTGGCTACCTCAGGTGACTGATGCTGGGTAGGCAGGCTGTGGCAGTCAAATGTGCCATGCTAGTTTACAAGCCCTAAACTAGCCTGCTGCCCTCAGGTGCAATGGAGGATGCTGTCCTGTCACAAGGAAGAAAGGAAGGAAAATTGGCATTCGGGTGGCTACTTTACTTTCCCCTCACCAAAAAAAGAGGGCACAGATTTGCATAAAAATTGCACACGCTAATTGACGTGTATAGGTGCAAATTTAGAAACAATTCCTGTAATTTAAATAAAAAATATGATATACCTCACCATAGTGGGGAGGATTAATAATACAGGCTCACATGCATTAATTCTGCATACAAGATTGGATTAGTTAGCTAATTTTTCAGTCCATGAAGGCACAAGTAATTTCTTGAATAAAGGAAAGGAAAAACTGTGTTTCAGCAGTTCTACAATGTTGCTTTTTTGTGCCCTGTAGAGAGACCTTTTTAAGGCTTAACGGGATCCTTGACTTGTGAATGGGAAAATGATTACTTTAGTTACTTTCCAGTAGTTGCCTGGGTTTAGAAAGAGCTTCTAAATTAACAGAAAATTGGACATCATTGCATATTACCTTAGTTCGCCTGATGTATTGGTTTTGTTTTCAGCAATAAGTAGCTTGTCACAATGTGTTATGACACATAATGAGGCTCTCCCCGCCTCAAATAAGCTGTAGTCCTTTGAGCCAATGAAAGGGTCTGCATGCCAGCATAATAAGGATCTTGCGTTAGTGGTGAGTTATGGACAATCATGAAGCATATTTGGGCACAATAACTTTCAACTGGCAAGTGAAGAAGCATAAACAAAAGTGTGTGTTGCTGTTAAGCTGCTGAGGAAGCTGGCCTGCTATTCTACCAAAATGCCATTGCACCACATGTGTCTTTTTTGTGTCTCCCCCCCATGTAGTTACACACTTTTTTCTTGCTTCAAAAGCATTTCTATAGTGAATCGATCCAACTGAATCATAGCACCGAATGTTATGGCGAACAATATTTATTTGCAAGTGTCACACTGGGGTGCCTAATTTGTCCCCAAGAGAGAGGTTTTCTGCTCAGACTGCAAAACACGGCGATAAAATTCCTTGATTGATGCTGATTATCAGATTAAATGGCTTAGCTCTGGGGACAAAAGTTATAAATTACAGCCACCCAGAAGTTGTGATTGGCGACTGGAGATCTTCCCAAGTGCCAGCAGTTTTTTTTATTTAATGAGATCATATATTTTCAAGTCTCTATGATACATCAACTTTTTGAAGCTTATCGAAACAGTGTTTTAAAATAACACTGCGTCAGCTTTTAGAAAATTCAGATACATTCTTGATTTACTTGGCCAAACATTCAAAGACTAAACAAAACACACCAACTTTCTGTGTAATGCAGTACTTAACAGCTGAAAACTCAAAGCGGGGGTGCCATACAGGGCATGTTAATTTAAGGGCAGATCCATACCATGCATTCAAAACACGTTCAATGTACATTGGCTTCCCCCAAAGATCCCAAGGAACTATAGTTTGTCAAGGGTGCTGCGAATTGTAACTCTGTGTGAGTGATAAGTACAGCTCCCAGAATTCTTTGTGGGAAGCCATGTGTGGATCTGCCCTAAAGGTGGATCTGCCCTAAATGGTAACATTTCCATCAATTGAAGAAAGTGGTGTAAATATCTTTTAGTGAGGTGTTTCCCCTTCGTAACTTTATCTCCATAATTTACAACTTTCCTTCATAATTTCATTTTCATGTACACAAATAAGGCATTTCTATTCCTGACAGCAACATTCCCTTCAAATATACCCTTAGCGGTTTCTAGAATGTTCCAGAAGCTATGTCTAAATCTCTATGAATCTGACAAAGCTGGTAAAGGGTCATATGCTCAGTAAACACTACTTTTCCATATCTAGCTTTGCGATCAATATTTGATTATATATAGACACCGTGCTGATCTAGTTTGCAATCCCTCGGTTTCTCTCTCAGCAGGCTTCGCTGGTCCTTGTGCAATGTACAGCCAGCAACTGCTGATTTATACATTTTCTGTATTGTTACACACCACTTCCAAAGACAGATGCAAATTGGACGAGATGACTCAAAGTTTTCAGCTTCCATAAAGTATGACAGGTTGTAGTTACAACTGCGTGTGTGCTGTTGAAGGTAGAGGTTGGGCATAGTTTGGATAGTGGTTGCGTGGTATCTAGTATGAAACTGGGAAATAGAGAGTTTTGAATTTGGAGATACTTGTTGCATAGCAAGGCCCCAAGAGCCCACCCATTTCTTAAATAATAGAAGAAGAAGAAGAAGAAGAAGAAGAAGAAGAAGAAGAGGAAGAATTTGGATTTGATATCCCGCTTTATCACTACCCTAAGCAGTCTCAAAGCGGCTCACATTCTCCTTTCCCTTCCTCCCCCACAACAAACACTCTGTGAGGTGAGTGGGGCTGAGAGACTTCAGAGAAGTGTGACTAGCCCATTGCCCAAGGTCACCCAGCAGCTGCATGTGGAGGAGCAGGAAAGCGAACCCGGTTTGTGTCACTTTGAGACTTCCTGCTTCTGCTCCCATGTGAGTCACGTGACTTGTGCAAGATCAAGGAGCCCCAATGAGGCATTTTTTTCCCCTGGGGCTGTGCTCTAAGATGCGCTTTTTTGACTGCCGCATAAGATCGTAGCCCCCCAAAAGTTCTTTTTCTGGGTGAGATCTTGGTGACAAAATGGGATGTCCCTTTTTCCTGGGATATTTGTGGGGTATACTACCCATCTCTTATCCATACAGAGAGAGAGTGCAGACTAATGGTGCTGGGCTTAAACAACCAACTGCAGCCTCTAGGCAGCAATTCAGATGATTTTGAGAAAACTACAGTAGCATTTCAGAGGTGTCCATGCCAAGGGACACCTCAACCCCTTCATCTGTCCTAATGTCCACAATTCCCATTTCCCCATTGCTTAGGGTCTTTTTCCATGGTAAGAACTGGGACGGGGATGGGGGATATTTCAGTTTCGTCTCTATTTGGCTTATACTCTTTTTTTCTGCTCCTTATGCACCGTCATAAACTAATTGCAAATCCTTTTAGTTGCTAAGATGTAAAAAGGAAAATGTATCTTGTATAAGATTACATCAGACGGAAACAAACAGCCACAATTATTATAATGAATTATAATAATTGTGCCTGGCAACATGCAGCAACCTAAAAGAAATTAATTTAGCATCCTTTAAATATGAATAAGTAATAAACACTGTCATGCACTGGGACTCTTATTTTTTTAAATTTTGCACATATATTAACAGCTTTTTGCAAATTTACAGGAAAGCCATATACAAAGTAGAATATAAAAAGAAGCAAGGTAGTTCAAGTGCGAAGCGTCACATATTAGTAAAGGCTGTCCCTTGTTCTTACTTAGAAAATAAGTTCCATGGAAAGATACCATTCAATATTTTCCAGCAGGATTTGATGGTTTGGCTACCTCTAGCCTCCCGGCAAACAAGGCAACATACAGTAAAAATTAAAACAGCACCAGCAATGAGACGATAACAATAAAGCTACTAGGATATGGCATTACGTAAGTTTGGTAAAGATAAAAATAAATCAGGAGTATAAAAGGTTTGAAGGCTACCAGCACTTGAAAAACAACAACAACAACCATTCTCACCCTCTGGATTAGGGCCTCATCGCTGCTTTTATTTTTGGGGAGGGTTCATACAAGAAAAAGAGCTTCCTCCACATACTCTTTGTTTTATGCGACATTTCAAAATAGGCTTTCTGCGGTCGGTTGAAAAGGAAACCCTTCAAATAATGGTTGCTGAAGGCCTTTGGCTTCCTTTTAAAATTTGGTTGATCTTTTAACCTAGAAGCAATTTTGTGTGGTTGAGATTTGCTGATACTGTAGTTAAGGGAGTTTCTTTAACCCGAGAGAGATTTCTTCAAGATCTGTTAAGAGCAGAAATGTCTCATTGTTCTGTGCTATATATGGAAAATGAGAAGGAAGAAGAAAAGCCCTTTTCTCAGGTTGAATGCCAGCGCGCACATTTTACCTCAGAAAATGGAATGACACTGGCAAAAGGCATTTGTCTAAGAACCAGAAAAAAATGAGTCGTGCAGAGTAGGAAGAACTGAAATGAAGGGCAGAGGAGACTTGAAGGGAAGTAATTCCTCATCTTATTGAGGCCGGCCTGCTTGCAGACTTGTGGAATTATATTTATATTGATTTGGTGAAGATGTCAGAAATAACAAATAAACTGCTTCGGCACAGTAAGTAAAGCATCTGATTATTGCGTGAAAGATATTTTGGCGCCCAGCAGGTTGGTTTGTCAGCAGACGATCTGCAATTCTGCCTGTTCTTCAAGGGGGAAGTTCGGAGTGTGGTTAACTGCAAACTTCAGTGTTGTCATTTTGGCTTCCATTTTGGGGATCAATTTAAAGCCCACTGTAATTAACCAGAAAGGACAACATCGGGCGGCCTGCTGCTGTCAGACTGTTGACTCCAAATCACAGGGCCAGCGGACGCCATCTGCCCTGTGGGAAGGAAGAAGAGAGTGAGAGATACAGGCAAACAGAACATCAGGGCCGGCTGCAGATGGACTGCCCTCCCCCCCTTGCCCCTGGGGCCAATTTTACATTTTATATCATTTATTTGGTTTAGTGTTTGAAAAATTATAAACTGCCTTGGTGACTTGGCAGAAATGCAGCAGAAAAAATACAAGTCATTTACTTATCGAGTGATCCTACCTGATAGTTCCATACCTACCAACCCTTCCAAGTCTCAATGTGACATGAAGCTACATGTGACCTGCAGTTGCATCCTTTCTCTCATTTTTTTTAAAAAACCAAAACCATCTCAAAGAGCAGTTATAATCTTGAGCAAAGGACTGCCAGGAACTGCATAGCTTGTCAGCTAATTAACTTTTCCTCCTCAGGTCATCCCCCTCCCCCAGTGGAAAACATATGGGCGCCATCCAGTCCCTCAGCCTATCTCCGCCTCCTTAAATGTTTGAAAATTCAAAACAAGTTAATCCCTACTGCAGATCCCCACCATTCCCACCATGAGGAAGGCATCTTGCTGGTATGAGGAGAAATTGCGTGAGGGCAAACTACAGTGCCCAGAATTCTTTCAGGGGAAAAATGTGCTTCAAATATGCTTTAAATGAGTTGTGTGCACACCCTCAATGCCATGATGTTCACGTTATACTGAACACAGGTACAAGCTGTTTCCAGTGGCGGAGGAACCCTTTCCGGCACCTGGGGTGGGATCCCAAGGGGCGGGGCGAACTGCACACGCAACGTCCATACGGACTGCACACGCATGGCAGCCCGTACGGTCACCATGCGAGAGGCAGCCCGTACGGATGGTGCGCAAGCAGCGCCCATACTAACTGTATGTGTGCTGTCGGCCGCTCTACAGCTGGGGGGGAGGCAGTGGGCCATCTTGTCACCCCCCTCCCCAGAGTGGTACCCATGGCGGAGCGCCCCCTCCACTCCCCTTTGTACGCCCCTGGCCTTTTCTATGCACGTACAAGTGTTTGTGTGGAAGAGTGTACCCTGGTTGATTTGTGCAGCTCAGTTAATGGGTACGCAGGTACACAGAGTGTACATTTGTGGAATGCTATGGGAACACCCCATAGTCTCATTTCAAGTGTCTTGGGGTGGCGGTGGAGAAGTGGAGGCCACCAGTGGGTGAGGGGTTAAAGCAGGCACCCCCTAGCTAACAGGACCAGTGGTCAGGGATGATGGGAGTTGTAGTCCCAAAACATCTGGAGGGCTGAGTTTGGGGATGCCTGGGTTAAAGGAAGGAAGGAAAAGCAAATGAAGAGGCTGCCCTTCCCCTCGCCCATCAAAGTACCAGAATATTGGCAACCCAAGGCAAGAATAGCAGGAAAGAGGGAAAGTACACAAAAAGCTGAAGCAACCTCCAGTCATCTTCCTAGGGACAATCCAAAGGGAAAACAATATCTAGATAATCTCACAATTTCAGGCTAATCCTGGAGAACATGTGGTCAGAATTGGGGATTTTGCAAGTGCAAAGATGCACAGCTTTGAAAATTAGATGTTAAATAACAACCCTTAAATAAAAACCACCGGGGGTGGGAGGAGAGAATGCACCTGAGGACATAGTTTGAATGTCATGCATTGACAATATCTGACAGTTTAAAACTGTTCATGGAGGGAGTTTATGAACAGCTTTCTTAAAAAACAAAAAAGCACACACATTAGTTTGCATAGTTTATCTTTTGAAGTATTGATGCATCTGTTCATTGGCTATCAGAGTACACCTGAAGCAACTAAAACATACCTTAGATGATTTTGGATGCTTTGCTTTCTGCTTAAACTGCACAAGGGAAGCAAACGGCCAGATGGATTACTGCGCTTTAAGCCTTCTGTCCGCAGACTTCCATGGTTTCATGGCCATGTAAGCAAATGATTCACTCTAAATTGAATTCTTACCGACCATAAAAATCACCTTGCAGGTTGAATTTTAATGAGCTAGAAAAACATTAACAAATATGACCTATTGCTGTGCTGTGGCATTTGTGGTAAGGCCAGTATTTCTTTATGGGCTGTGGGAGGTGCGGAAAATAGCAACTCATGTTTTGGGGGAAGTGAGGGAGTTTATTCTTGGTTAGCTGTTGCTTACTTTTTTCAAAATTAGCTTTTAAGAATTTATATTTTAATTAAAGATTAACGCTGTTTAATTATGCTATTACTTATTTATTTATATCGTATTAATTATTTGGTTGTAAGCCACTTGGAGGAACTTTTGTAATGGTTAAGGAAATTTGAAAAATGCATTTGTTTTCCCTAGTTTTAATTGAAAGTGGGGTTTTCTTTTAAAAAATTATATGATGCTGCTGGAGTTTCTATGGCATTTTGAAATGTATTATTTATTCCTGCATTGCAGGGGGTTGAGTTATATAATAATAATAATAATAATAATAATAATAATAATAATTATTATTATTATTATTATTATTATTATTTATTATTTATACCCTGCGCATCTTATTATTTATACCCCAGCCACTCTGGGCGGCTTTCAACAGAACATTAAAATACAACAATCTATTTAAACATTAAAAGCCTCCCTAAACAGGGAGTTAGATGACGCTTGGGAGTCCCGTCCAACTCTACAATTCTATGATTCTGTGATTTATTGCATTGCGTTGCATTTATACCCCAACATTCCTCCAAGGATCTCGAGCCGGCATGGCTCCCTCTCTCTCCATTTTATTCTCTCTCTCTTTTTTTGCCATATCATTTTTTATTAATTTTATAATAATACCATATTAACTCCATTACATTTACTTTTCATCTTTTTACACTTTGGCTTTTTCAAGCCGTGACTTCCATCAAACCCTTCTCATGATTTTCTATTAACTCTATCTTATATCTATATTTTATACATTAATCCTTGCTTTAAATTATCACTTATATTCTTATCTTTAAAACTCCATAATACAATGATTTTCTTTCTGAGTCTACAAAGCTTCCTGTAATCCTATCAACGTATTTAATTGTGTGCAATTGTCCTTCAAGTAGTTCGTAAATTTAGTCCAGTCTTTGATGAACTTCTGGTCCCGCTGCTCTCGGATTCTTCCCGTCATTTTGTCCAATTCCGCATACTCCATCAATTTTTCTGTCCATTCTTCCTTTGTCGGTAATTCTTCTTGTTTCCATCTTTGTGCTATCAAAATTCTCGCTGCTGTTACAGCATATTGAAATAATTTAACATCTTGTTTTTTAATATCTGTACCTACTATTCCCAATAGAAAGGCTTCTGGTTTTTTAAACAAATGTATATTTCAACATCTTCTTAATCTCATTATATATTATCTCCCAGAAACCCTTCACCCTCTTGCATTCCCACCACATATGATAAAAGGTACCTTCTTTCTCTTTACACTTCCAACATTTGTTATCTAACTTGTAAATTTTGGCGAGCTTTACAGGTGTAATGTACCATCTCTCTCCATTTTATTCTCACAACAAGCCTGTGAGGCAGGTTAGCCCGAGAGACTGTTAATGGCCCACGGTCGTCCACAAGCTTTGTGGATGAGTAGGGTTTTGAACCCTGGTCCCTCAGATCCAGGTGCCTCTAACCACTATATTCAGCTGCGATTCCTGCACTGCAGGGGGTTGTTCTAGATGACCCTCGGGACCCTTTCCAACTCTACAATTCTATGATTCTTGGGGGGAGGAGCATATCCCAAGATTGGAACCATCACTTCCTTCTTCATTCACCTGGGGCATGTGCAGGAAGAAAAAAAGGCATGGATAACCTAATCAAGAGGTGGATTTTCAAACCCATGCCACATAACTGCACCCAACCTTTGTGTCTCACTTGTGAAACCCACCAAGTGTTAAAATCTCGTAATCAGTGTCATTAAGTCAACATGGCTTCGGTCCAGTATACCTGAAGGAGCGTCTCCACCCCCATCATTCTGCCCGGACACTGAGGTCCAGTGCCGAGGGCCTTCTGGCGGTTCCCTCACTACGAGAAGCCAAGTTACAGGGAACCAGGCAGAGGGCCTTCTCGGTAGCGGCACCCACCCTGTGGAACGCCCTCCCTTCAGATGTCAAAGAGAACAACAACTACCAGACCTTTAGAAGACATCTGAAGGCAGCCCTGTTTAGGGAGGCTTTTAATGTTTAATAGATTATTGTATTTTAATGTTCTGTTGAAAGCCGCCCAGAGTGGCTGGGGAAACCCAGCCAGATGGGCGGGGTATAAATAATATATTATTATTATTATTATTATTATTATTATTATTATTATTATTATTATTATAACATATGCAGTTCTATTCCAGAAATGCATCCTCATACTTTGAACCTAGGGTGGGGACTAGGGACTGGACAGCCTTCACAGAAGTGCAACACTTTGCTGCTGATTAAACTTCAATGCTATGGCAAACAGCTAATTACTGACCTCTGCTGTGTGAATACAGGGAGAGTTTTGTCTATGGCCACACCCATAGTATTGGTCTCATTAACCCAGTACCCATCTTCCGTGGGGGTGTCTGCCACAGCTTCCTTTCTGGAGGGTGGACGTTAACGATGTGTTTCTGCCTGAATACAATAGAAAATCAATAAAAGGCAGCTCTCTGCTGCTGCCTAGTGCGATCCTAGGTGCTGAAATAATGCAACGCAGTGGCCTTAACCCTGGGTTAAGGCTAGAAACCGCGGCTTTCCCCACACCGCATAACGGGAGTCTTACCACTTTCTCTGGCACAGAAGGATCTGAAGATTTACTGCCTGTGAAACTGCCGTGTGAGTACTTGAATCAAACGGCTGTGATTGAGTTGTTCTCAGTGGGATTCAGTATGCTGAATCACTGAGTTATCTCTCAGGGAAGAAGCGATGAAATACAGTCGTACAGTTTGAACCGAACATCTACAAGAGGCCATCCAAATTCCGGAACAGGAATATATATATATGAGAGAGAGAGAGTAGATTATGAATAATAATTTTAGCAGTTGCAATTGATTCTGCCTAGAGAGTTTCAAAAAAGCACTGGGACTGTCTTATCCCACCCATTCCCCCCCCTTTGTGGTAATAATAATAATAATAATAATAATAATAATAATAATAATAATAATTTATTATTTGTAACCCGCCCATCCGGCTGGGTTTCCCCAGCCACTCTGGGAGGCTTCCAACAAATATTAAAATACATTTTACATTAAGCCGGAGGAACTGCTAGTGTACATCCCACCCCAACACGTTCGGAAAGGGCAAATTCGGCAGGTGTGAACTAAAGCAATTTTCTCCCTAATTCTGAATTGAGGGCACTTTTCAGGTATTGCGAGAGAGTTAAAAAGTGAGTAGAGGCTACTCCCATCATTCCCCAGGTGTGCTGGCTCCTCTCAGATTTGTGCCTGAAGGTTCGAAGAGGGCTTCTGTATGCATGCATCCCTGTGCACACTTGTAACCTTTTGGGGGTCAAGGAAACAGCTGAAGAGGGTTTATGGCAGATGTGCAGGTGATCCTCAGCAAACAAGCAAATGGAGAATGGGCTCCAAGGTGGAAAGTTTGAAAACTATTGATTTAATCAACTGCTTTGTCAAAAATGCTATACCAGGCATAGGCAACCTCGGCCCTCCAGATGTTTTGGGACTACAACTCCCATGATCCCTAGCTAACAGGACCAGTGGTCAGGGATGATGGGAATTGTAGACCCAAAACATCTGGAGGGCCGAGGTTGCCTATGCCTGTGCTATACTATACACTTTGGGACTATTATGGTCATAGTAAGATATGTTACTTCTCTAGTCTGGTTGTGCTCCCGCCCACCCCACTAAATTAGCAACTGTAAATCCATAGTCATTTGCAGCAATCCTAGACTGCCAAGCTGCACAAGGACTGTAAATCCTGCTTGGCTATTCATCTGTCCTTCTTGATATATCAGAGAGGGCTTCCACTTTTCCTACTTACTTGAACTTTCAGAGCTTGTCCTTGAAATGAATAACGCTCAGTTCACAGCTGTAAAAATAAAATCTCATTCCAGAACCGTAGAAGAGAAATTTGTTGTGCTCCTTGTTAGACCTACTGTGTGTAAACTGTATGCACTGTGACACCAGCATTCCCCTTTAGCTGCATTTTAAAAAAAATGACAAGACTGCCATTGAAAATGTCTACTTTTGTGTTGTATTATTTTGTTTCAAAGTCTCTAGAAGGTTTAACTTTCTTGTGCTATGTGAATGAATTTGCAGTTTAAATATCAGTGCTTATGGTGGCCTTGCATCCTAATTTACAGAGGACAGTACTCTGTTTGAAGGGCTGTCAAAGGACAGTTCTCTGTATTTGAAAAGCTGCCCAGTCCAAGGGCTATCAAGCAGTGGTAACTGGTGTCCACTGAGACTCGTAGGATGGAAAGCGGGGAAGCCAACGTTAGGTGGAGCTAACTACCCATCAAGGTGGAGCTAACTACCCATCAACAGCATCTGGGCAGCAGATACACAGGTCGGTACACAGGTCACCTGATCAGTCTTCCCCACTATGGTGAGATGTCTATTTAAATTCTAAATTTGCATCTATACAAATTGGGACATGGAATTTTAATGGAAATATCTGTGTCCGCTTTCCTTGCAATGTATTCATTGGCCATCTCACAAGTGGTGGCTCATGTCAATCTGGAGACAGCTTATATTAAGGGAAATGCCAATGAAGTTCACTTCCTTGAGGGTGATCCTCATGGAATATATTTCATGCTATCAGTACTTTAAGCAAAGTTGGCAAGTGTTGTAATCTGCTATGTCTTAGTGCATCATGTTTGCTCCGTTTCTGAATTGTACAGGAGACTGGATTGAGACTAGACCATCCCCAGCTCCCCCTGCTCAGTTATTTTGTGGTCACTGAATGATAGAATCCAGCAGAGCAGGATCTCTGTTGAGGTCCTTTCTTTATCCAGTGGGCCAGATCAAAACGGGACTACTTCTCTATGGGTCATTTTAACATGTGGGTGAGTCCACATACTTCTCAATCATCTGATATAATGAAGTCAAGCAGATTGGAACCTATTCAATAGCACACTCTTAAGTTGTCATCTGCTGATTGATCCTTGGCGGTGCTTAAATTCATTGCCAAATGCAAGCCCCGCTGCTTTCAACAGAGATCATCTCCACTTTGGACCTCCAATCCTGAGCTCCCAAGTGGAACTAATTCCAACGGGACTTCCATTCAGAACTGAATGTGCATAGTCAACAGGTGTGTTGGTGACTGGAAGGCATGGCGAGCCCCTTCATGCATTCATACTGAATTCCACAACATGTTGCCTGCCACAAGTTGCACTTACAAGAGTACAGAAGCGTATGTCATCCGAAACCCATGACAACCCAATTGCTCTGTATTCTTCTCTGAAAAATAGTAATCAGCTAGTGGTGAAATAAATGGCTGTTTTCTCAGAACCATGCGAAATAGTGGTCATTGTGTTCATTTTCTCATCTAACTGCTTTAAGGTGTGAACTGATGTCTTTTGGTGCTTTGAGCAATTGAGGTCAAGTAGATACAGCAGCTGCTGCTTTGCCAGGCACCTTCTTTTATCTAGCTTAAAATTGTTTCCAGTACAGTGCATTCTGGGCTGCATTCCAGGTGGTAAAATTGCAAATATCTCAAATGTAGTCAGTGCATAGTCTATATATTTAGGTACCCTAGTTAGTTAGGACCCCCCCCCTGTCTGCCTGTCGAAGTTTTCCAGTCTATACGGCCTTTGGGTGAATCACAGGAAAGAGCCCACCTACATATTCTGTTCATCAGTGTACAGCTAATGGACAAGTTCACATGCTACTTCTACTAAACTGTCTAGACTGCAAGAAGAAGAAGAAGAAGAAGAAGAAGAAGAAGAAGAAGAAGAAGAAGAAGATATCCCGCTTTATCACTACCCGAAGGAGTCTCAAAGCGGCTAGCATTCTCCTTTCCCTTCCTCCCCCACAACAAACACTCTGTGAGGCTGAGAGACTTCAAAGAAGTGTGACTAGCCCACGGTCACCCAGCAGCTGCATGTGGAGGAGCGGAGACGCGAACCCGGTTCACCAGATTACGCGTCTACCGCTCTTAACCACTGCACCACACAAGCTCAAAGGAAGAACTACAAGTGCACACAAGCCAGTTAATTCAAGCAGTGTGGAGCCCAGTTGCAACGGCATGTCAAGCAGTCACACATATAACATGCAGGTTCACTTGTTAGCCCTCCATGCAGGAATGGAGGAAAGAAGAGGGAATGTGGCTCCACCCAAAATGCAAAATGCATAGGAGATCCTATGTCCGTACAACTGTATGTGTCTCAGTTCTCCTCTCTCACACTCTGCTAATTCATGGACATCTCAGAAGGGCCTAGGGGTGTAGTCGACTTCCCCCATGCATATGGTATATACCCAGAGGCCCAGCCCTGTAGCCACTCTCCCTTTTTAGGTGGGGCATTTTTGAGGGGCAGCACATAGCACCAGCCAACCCTCCCCAACACACAGGTGAAGAGGACACGAGGGCCAGGCAGTGACCTGAAGGATATTGACAAGCTGGAACGTGTCCAGAGGAGGGCAACCAAAATGGTCAAAGGCCTGGAAACGATGCCTTATGAGGAACGGCTTAGGGAGCTGGGTATGTTTAGCCTGGAGAAGAGAAGGTTAAGGGGTGATATGATAGCCATGTTCAAATATATAAAAGGATGTCATATAGAGGAGGGAGAAAGGTTGTTTTCTGCTGCTCCAGAGAAGCGGACACGGAGCAATGGATTCAAACTACAAGAAAGAAGATTCCACCTAAACATTAGGAAGAACTTCCTGACAGTAAGAGCTGTTCGACAGTGGAATTTGCTGCCAAGGAGTGTGGTGGAGTCTCCTTCTTTGGAGGTCTTTAAGCAGAGGCTTGACAGCCACCTGTCAGGAATGCTTTGATGGTGTTTCCTGCTTGGCAGGGGGTTGGACTGGATGGCCCTTGTGGTCTCTTCCAACTCTATGATTCTATGATTCTATGATTCTATGATTCTATGACCTTCCACCTCACTGCTCTTCCATGCAGAGAGTATGCTAACATTATATAATGGGCATGCCATGGTCAGAAAATTGAGTATGAGCACCCTAAGCGACAGCCATATTTTTGTACATAAGAGGATGATAAGGAATACCAGTGGATATCAGACAGAAGAAGGTGGTTGTTCCTTAGAGCAGATATTAGTAGATGCCTTTGGAAAGCCATACTGCACCCTGCTCTTTATGCTTCTACTATCCTAAACTTATCCACAGCTGGAAATGAGGCTTTGCTTCCCTTCATAACCAAGAAGCAGAACCATTTTCAGAGCTGCAGTGGAAAATCAGAAGTGCCCTTTGGCAGAAGAAAGATAGCTGCACTCTTTGTGCCGAGGGAACTCTCAACTGCATATCTGTCTAACTGCCTGAGCTGTAGCTTCTCCGTAGCTTACTTAGCATAGCGATTAATCCATTCCTGATCATTCCCTGCCCTGCTGCCTGCCTGTCTCCCCACTGCTGGCTGCAAGCTCAAGACATGAGACGAATGCTTCATGCTTCTGGTGGACTGAGACTGGTCTTGAACTTAAAACTGGGGACCCTAACAAGAGATAGCGATTGAAGTTCTGACCGAAACAAATGAGTTCTGCTCAGAGAGATGATTTACTATAAAGTGTGAAGTGGTGAAATGTTTATATTCATACATTACATTTTAAAAAACAAATATTATTCTCCAGAGCTGAATCCATCACATCTCAAATAAAAAAAGGGCAAAAGCTTAAATTTAAAGTGTTGAGCATTGCTTTACAGCTTCCTGGGCTCCATGGATTTGAGACATGCAGCATGCGGACAATTTGCATATGATTAAACGTGGTATTTATGATACATTTTTTAATGTTGGTATAAGTAAATGGAGTGGCACTGACATTCATTTTAGCTGTAACCAGAGGCAATGAAGACTTTGTATAACAGGCTAGTGACTTTTCAAGAGGCAAACACATACCGGGTAGTTATTGCAAGAATTCTAGTTTTTTAACTTCAGTTATGTGAATTCTGATAACCTGGGTTTAAGATAAAAATGCTTTAAAATTCTTATTTGCAACCCCTGCTGTTTGATTATTTAATTCTGTTATTGCAGATTTAGAGCTGGTGCAGTGTAGCAGTTAAGAGACTGAGCTATGAATTGGGACATTTTGTTTCTGGACAGAGAGGCTGAATTAATATGCAATAAATAGATAAATTCTATTTCATTGCACTTCTTTCCCCCTGGTTTAAGATACGGGTCCCCCTGGTTTAACTTCACATCCAGGTCAGCTGGGGCAATTGCAAGAGATAGACTGGTTGATCTTTTGCGTCTTGAGGCTGAGGACTCTGGAAATGAGCTGCCCTGAAAATCTGACTGAAGGACGAGGTATGAATCCCTATCACAAAACAAACACAAGACATGGAATTGAATGCCAACGAACCACAGTTGCCAAACTTTGTTCCATATTCTAAGAAGCATCCAAATCACCTACTCATTCCTCTTCCTAAAGTAGTCTCTTGAGTTTTCATTCAGTACAACAAAGCTTTGGATAGGCTAGCCTGCAATCGTCCCCATTCTCCAGACATTCTTGAATACTTGCTATCAGGCCTTTTTGGACATATTTATTCTAGTGCCTCAACTCTACTGTCTAATTGAGACCATGCACCATGTTAATTCCAGTTAGGCTCACACCAGTTGTCAAAACTGCTTGAGATGTGAGGGTTATTGGCTATTCCCACTTCCTCTGACCTTCCTCTCTGCAGGATCTGATTCCTTGTCTACCTGCTTTTCCTGAAGAGCTGGAGTTTGCCCAACAGACTTGTTTGTTTAAAGTCTGTCAGATAAGCTGATATAGATTTACTTTAGGCTCTGCTGTAGCTGTGAGCAAGAGTCCTGCCAGCAGGTCATTGGCATCTACTAAGATGATGGAACAGACCCTTCATAAAGGTGCTAGCATTGTTTGAACATTGTGCTGAAATGCCCCTTGCGTCTAGGGATGTTGGTGAATTCTGATGAAACAGAAACGAGAGTGGAAATTGCTGATCTTTGCTTATAGTACATCCCATGTCTGGAATGGAAATCAATTCAGCTAATACGATTGGTATTCACTGTTATTGTTGCTTTCAGTCCACAAACGATATACAATTGATTACTTCCCTCCCTCGTTTGTACTGTGTTTCCTTTGCATTGAAATGAATGGTATCATGTAATGGGAAAATAATAAACACAATTAATTACATAAGTTGCTAAACTTCACCATAGCAGACAGAGAAATGAATAATGTAGTTTTTGGTAGAAGGTGGAATGAGGTGGAATGTAAACAGCGCTGCATGCAGTGAGTACAGGGCAAAAAGGAAAATGATTCCTCCTTACATCCCTGTTCACACATGCACAAATACTTGCAATGTTTTCGATTAGAGGTTGGGACCAGGTAGCTTAAGTAAACCATGTGAAAGCAGTCAAAGCATGCCTTTAAAAGGTTGTGTTTTTTTTAAAAAAAGAATAAAATAAAATACAAAGGAGAGTAAAAATGTAGTATGCATTCAGACCATGTAACTTCTGCAAACTTCTGTTGTTTCAGTCTGATGTGTGAAGATTATGTCATTTGGAGCAAGTTACATGAGTAGCTTTTTGCTAGGTTGAAATACATATTTAATTTTTATTTATCTACCACTTAATTGACAAAAACCTCTAAGTGGTTTACATAAAGGTAAAGGTAAAGGGACCCCTGACCATTAGGTCCAGTCGTGTCTGACTCTGGGGTTGCGGCGCTCATCTCGCTTTATTGGCCGAGAGCCGGCGTACAGCTTCCAGGTCATGTGGCCAGCATGACAAAGCCGCTTCTGGCGAACCAGAGCAGCGCACAGAAATGCCGTTTACCTTCCCGCTAGAGCGGTTCCTATTTATCTTCTTGCACTTTGACGTGCTTTCGAACTGCTAGGTGGGCAGGAGCTGGGACCGAGCAACGGGAGCTCACCCCGTCGCAGGGATTCGAACCGCCGACCTTCTGATCAGCAAGCCCTAGGCTCTGTGGTTTAACCCACAGCGCCATCCGGGTCCCAAGTGGTTTACATAAAAACATACGAAATATTCAAAATACAATACAAATAAAACCCAGTGTTAAAAACAAGACGACATAAAATTTATCAAAATATGGATAAAATCAGTAGTTTTTAAAACATTAAATGTTTGCTAGACTTGCCTAACAAAAAAGTCTTTAGTGGGTAATGAAAACAATACAGTGAAAGACACCTGCCTAATATTAATTATGAACAAGTAAAGGAATGTATGAGGGCAGATGAACCTCATCTTGGAAAGGAATTCTGAAATCTGGGGACTTAATTAGAATAGAATAGAATAGAATATTTTATTGTCATTGTCCCCTTCGGGGACAACGAAATTACTTGGCTGCTCCATCCACCCAGATAGGGCACTCCACTCAAAAACAAAACAACTACAAAAACACTGATTAAAACCATACACACTGATTAAAACCATACACACTGATTAAAACATAACTGGTAAGAGTAGATGACTTCAAAGTCCAGGCTTCCCATTCAAGGCCGTGATTGCTCTGGAGAAGAAGCTGTTTCTAAGACGGCTTGTTCTTGTTGTCATCGTCCTGTATCTCCGTCCTGATGGCAAAAGTTCAAATAGACGGTGACCAGGATGCGATGGATCTTTCACTATGTCCAGTGCCTTTCTGTGGCACCTCATGGCATAAATCTGCTCTAAGGTGGAGAGCGAGCAGCCAACAATGCTCTCTGCTGCCTTAACAACTCTGTCCAACCCCATCCTGTCCTTGGTAGTACAGCTTCCGTACCACACACATAAGCCATAAGTGAGCACGCTCTCAATGGCACAGTGATAGAAGGCAAGCAGCAGCTTTTGTGGAAGATGGTTTTTCCTTAAAACTCTCAGGAAGTACAGTCTCTGCTGCGCCTTCTTCACAAGCCCCCTTATGTTTGCACTCCAGGACAGATCCTCCTGTATTTCAATGCCCAGAAATCTGAACATTGTTACCCTCTCCACACAGATTCCATCAATCAAAAGTGTAATTGTGTGATTGCCATGTGGGGCAACTTTCATATGGGTTTCAGGGTTTTCCCTATAGAATAAATAAAATATATGTATGCATTACAACAGCCCAGATGAAAGAGGGGAGGGGTGAATCTTGCTTTTTCACTGTGACAGTGGTCGGTGATAGATTTAGAAACTGAATGTAGATCACTTTAAGAATGAGGCTATTCTCCTATCCATTTTTGAGCACTCTTCACACGATTGATGAGACTGCGTAAATAGCAGTGAAAAGTTCACTTTCCTCTTTTGCCACATGTCACGTAAGACATCAGCTAAGCAGTAAAAACACATACTTGAGAGAACAATGAATCTAGTTTTCTCCATAATGGCCTGAAAGAATACACAGTGTAGTTATTTACATCCCCATAAATTTGCAAAATTCACTGAACAGATGGTGGATGAAAAATAAAGCTTTCCTCTAACTCTTCTATAAACTATCTCAGATGGAAAGGTTTAGGGGTTCTGCAAATAGTATAACATTTGCTGCTTCCTGGAGATAGCAATAGCAAATGAACAGTGTAATCCTTCCCGTGTTTCCTAGTTGGAAGTTAGTCCCATTCTGTTCAATGGGGCAAAGCTCCAAGAAAATGTGCACAGGACCACAACCAAAGGCAGAAGAGCTTACATGAGAAGGAGTAGTTAACAAGTCAGAAAGAGAAAGTTGAACTGTTCAACTGGGGATGTTGGAGAGTTCTGACAAAAACATGAGGGAGAAATGGAAGGAGGGTACAATATCAACAAAGAAAGGAATGGCAGATGAAATTGACAGAATATATAGAAATTGCTAATTTGACGAGTAGACTAAGATATCAGGATGAAAATATATACATATAATGAAGACTGGAAAAAATATGTAGAATATCTGGAGAATAATTGTAAACACATCAAAATGTTAACAGCATTAGAATAAATTCAGCAGTAAGAAATATTTTGATATAAAATTTGGAAAATGAGCAGGGGGGGATAGAATATGTAGCAGAAAAGAGTTGATAAAATGAACCATGGACGGGGTGGGGAGGGAAGTCAATGATAAATGTATGTTTTGCATTTGGAATTAAAGTTGTCTGTTTAAATTTGTAAAAGAATCAAAACATAAAGGCAAAAACATAAGGGCAGAAATTGTCAATGCTCGCTTATCCGTCCCATGTCTGTAATGGAAATAATTGCAGTGAACACTGTTGTTGTTTTCAACCCACAAGCGATATTTAATGACCTGCAATTGATTATGATATCCTTCCCCCATTGCATTAAAATGGTGTGTGGAGTAACATAATGATAATGTCATTAATCACATAATTAATCACATAATTAATTATGTAAAATTCCACCGTAGCGGATAGTGAGTCGACTAACTGCAGCGGAATGGAAACAGCACCGCATGCGATGAATATGGGAAGAAACGGAGAGCGATGCCTTGCTACATCTCTTTGCTCAACTCCTATTTTGCCCCCAACTTCTCCCAAAAGGGCAACTGTTTGCAGGTAAGTAGCATGATTGGCGAGGGTACAAGACTGCAATTCGGGATTGATTAGACATTGATCCTGATGGACTACGGAATGCTGTGAGGGGGACTTTCCAGTGGATAGCTCAAGTGATCCTGCTGAGGCTCTCATCTCACTGTGGAATGGTGAGGGGCAAAGGGCTAGTCACATGCTCACTTCTGAGCACCCTCTCTCTGGTGCTATGGAGCCCTCAGTACCCCCTGGTATTCTAGGGAGTGGCATGTGACGAAACTGGCATAGAATTCACCCTGAGGCTGACCAAGTTAGAGTGCATAATTGCATCTACCGTGTGGCAATAAGGCCAGTATTACTGCGTGGCATCTATTGCGTCCTGCAGCAATCCTCCAGCAGAGCTTTTCTGAGTCGTCCTATTTGCTGGGGATGCTCCAATTATATGCTCTGACTCTGGATTCCTTGCACTGAACATGGGGTTGGACTCGGTAACCTACTAGGCCCTGCCCCAAACTATTCTGATACTGATAAGATGAAGCTTTTGCTCTGTAATCGTAATACTTTAAACACATTTGGGGGGCCCAATTAAAAACATAAGATCATATGCCCATCTAAACCAGCATCCTGTTCTCACAGGGGCCAACCAGATGCCTGTGGGAACCCTGCAAGCAGAAACTGAATGCAACAGTATTCTGCCCATTTGTGATTCCCAGAAACTAGCGTTCAGAGACATACTGTTTTGGACATTGGAGGAAAAACATACCCATTGTGGCTAGTAGGCACTGATAACCTTATCCTCCATGAAATTTAATGTTTAGGCCTGGGAATTTAGGAAGGAAGTTACAGAGGTTGATTAATTGCAGATTATCAATTTGATTACCTGTGTTAGATGTTATGTTGATATCATATCACCATGTTGCCCTTATGGCTTTTTCTTGTTAAAGCCTTTGAGCTGAACTGAACTGAACATGGAATTGAAATGACGAAACTTCAATAAGTGAATAAGATAATTAGACATCACGAATCTTTCACCATTCTTCTGTGTATCTGGCTGATAAGGTAGAAGTTCCCAAGTTCAGACTTCAAAGCCATGTTCATTTATCCATAGGAAGTTGAAACTTCATGATCCTGCAAATAGGCAACAGCACAGAAGAGCCCTCTGCTTAAGCAGGGAATAATTTATATGTTATTTTGGCATGTAATTTCACCCCTGCTGATCTGGAAACTCATTACAAGGTAGCAGGGATTGCTAATCAAGATTTCTGGGTCCCATTCTCTTTCTGATAAACCTGCACACCATTATATCATAATCTTCAGCTGATATCAGCATGTCTCATGTCTTGCCATAAGTGATAAAATGTAACACAGTGTTCTATGGTCCTGTTAAGTATAAATGAATAACGGTAAATCATCTGGAACAAATTAACTTGTTTGGGGGTTCTCCAGTTTATAGGGTACATTCTTTACAGCCCACAATCTTCCTGAACATGGATCAGTTTTGAAGACTAAACAGAAGAGCTAATATTAAATAGACCTATCCACCACACAGACATATTAAAATCGGTCCTGTTTTTGGTATTTATTTCAGCTTCTGAGGTTGGTTGTCACTCATTTGTATGAATTATAGGCGACATTGGTAAGTAAAATATGAGTTAAACACCTGTCTCTGGCTTTTTATAAGGGATCAGGTCTTTGTCCAAGTGAACATGTAACCGCCAAGTCTTCATGAAAGGTCCATTATGTCAAAAGCAGAATTGGGAAAGCCCCCCCCCCCAAATGGCAGATATTGGACCAGACTCTCACTAAATCAAGCAGTTAAGTAATTGTTTACAACATTATTGTACAAAACATTTTGAAAAAATTCACGAAAGGTGGTGCTTTGTCCTGGATATTAGGCAAGTCAATCGAAAAATCATGGCAACAACTTTTGGGTTTTCCTATAAAAAGCTCAGAAATTTTGGGGTCTTCCTAAAACAACAACAACAACAACAACTCAGCAACTTTTGGGGTGTCCTGATTTTTACTTATTGAAATATGGCAACCCTAATTAGACTGGTCAGGATCCTGGGAGAGGCTGTGTGCCAAGAAGAAGAAGAAGAAGAAGAAGAAGAAGAAGAAGAAGAAGAGTTTGGACTTGATATCCCGCCTTTCACTCCCCTTAAGGAGTCTCACAGCGGCTAGCAATCTCCTTTCCCTTCCTCCTCCACAACAAACACTCTGTGAGGTGAGTGAGGCTGAGGCACCTGCTGCCTCAACAAACTGAATGAGGAGGAATCAGCACTCAGTTGGACCTGCCCCCTGGAAGAGCCTGCCCCTTAGCCTGCCTGCAATTGGCCAGCGAGGCAGACCATTTGGCTTCACTGCTGTCTGGATATGTCCTCAAACAGGCGTTCATTGTTGGATCATGTCAGGCAAGGTGGCACTGGCCTGCAATGCTGCCAAACTAGTATGTGGTAAGCGGACTTGTCTCATAAGACTAGAGCCCAGTGTCACCCATTGAAGCTGAATTGATGGGAAATTCAAGACAGACAAAAGGAAGCACTCCCCCCCCAACCACATTGTGAGGAGACCTCTATTTTCATCACCGAGCTACAGTTCCCAGAGTCCCTTGCGAAGAGGGATTGATTGTTTAAGCCACTCTGAGAAGTGGAACACCGGACTTGGTGGACCTTTGGTCCGATCCAGCAGGGCTCTTATGATGTTATTAACTGAACTTAGGCCCCATGCTGGCATTCTTTATAGTCAGCAAGAGAGTAACCCCCTGAAAAATATGACTAACCATGTTTACCACCTGAATACTGATGCTGCTAAGTTCAAGGTCAGCCGGCCGTGCTGCTGCTTTTAATTTGGTATTGACCCACCATTGTCTCCTTGAGTTCAATTTTAAGGAAAACCATCAATTAGAATAATCCAAGAGGCATCATTATAAATTGATTTTCAAATTTAAATGTCAGTGCCTTCGCGTATCACATCTAAAATGAAATGGATTTTTGTTTACTGCGGCACACATTTAGGCTCTATATTATTTGCCAAGAGAAACTATTGTATTTATCTGCTTTGGTTTGGTGCTCAGAAATTGCATCCCCCCCTCACTCCACAACATACACTTGCTCCTTTAAAAATGGAATTTGTTTGGGAGAGGTTTATCTATTCATCATTCATAATGGTAATTTCTTCCTAGGCACCTTTCCTTCCTCCCCTCAAGATTGCCTGAACAACCGAACATTAACGCCATCTCACTAGGTAATATCGTTGAAACAGACTGATACAACTTAGTGGCAAAATAGAGTTTAAATATCAAGCCATAAGGGGAAATGTGTGCAGTGTAGCTGCACTTAGGCTGACCTGGCCTGAAATTCCATTTCTGCTCAGCTATGAACCTCCTTCTATAAATGTCTAGGCGATATATAGTGAGATGCTTTAACTTCCTAATGAAACAGTTCATGCCCTATAAATATTCTGAGTCCATCCAACATAGCTAAACATGAACGACATTTTAAATACAGTTTCCATTGCTGAGCACCCCTGCCGGAAAGTTCACATTAAGCCTAGGGACGTATCCCTATCATTAGACAAAGAATGTCTGTGGAATTTTAGCTATTATGGTCCTGAAAGTCTCCATTCAAAGTGACAGTCTAATAGACTGGTAGGTCCCTGTTCAAACACAACAGCCTGAGGTCCACACACAATGTGTGTGCATCATTTTGTGTGTGTGTGTGTGTGGTAGCTTGGCATGGCAATGGCCTGTTGACTAACCAGGGCTCTGGCATGGAGCATGTGAAAAAATGAACATCCTAGTGTCAGCAGTGGTCCATTCTCTTCTTTTAACATAACTCCGTTGACTGAGGCCTTTTTGGATAAGCTTATGCATTCCCTGCAGGAGATCCAAGCAACATTCTTGTGCTAAGCATGCCCACCGTGATGGACAGTTTCCTCCTTAGGTAGTATATTGATTGCAGGAAAATTGCATATCCCCTGTTCTCAAACCACAGAATGGAGTTACGGAGTCATGGGATTATTGCCACCAACAAACGCTTCCCTTACTTCCAATAGCTGCAGGTATTCTGGTAGTGAGAGCATCATGGGCACCTAGCATTTAGTGCCCATGACATCTCTAGTGACCAATGGCATAGAGCTCTCCCATCATGCTGGTGGCACCGTAGAACCTTTGAATTAATTAATCCCCCCCTTCTAATGAGCTCTTTGTCCTTTAAACACACACACAAACAAAACTGATATACATCTGCACACTCCTCCCCTTTTGCACTGGAGTGCACAGACAAGTGATGGTTTTTTTGTTTTTTTTTACAGTATGAGATGGAGGAATGGGAGCCAAGTGTGCAGCATGACAGTTCACACCAATACCCAGTTTAGAGTTCTTAACTAGCTCATACCATGTAAATATGGCTTTAGGTCCATGTAAATGGCTTCGGTCCAGTATACCTGAAGGAGTGTCTCCACCCCCATCGTTCAGCCCAGACACTGAGGTCCAGTGTTGAGGGCCTTCTGGTGGTTCCCTCACTACGAGAAGCCAAGTTACAGGGAACCAGGCAGAGGGCCTTCTCGGTAGTGGCCCCCACCCTGTGGAACGCCCTCCCTTCAGATGTCAAAGAGAACAACAACTACCAGACCTTTAGAAGACATCTGAAGGCAGCCCTGTTTAGGGAGGCTTTTAATGTTTAATAGATTATTGTATTTTAATGTTCTGTTGAAAGCCGCCCAGAGTGGCTGGGGAAACCCAGCCAGATGGGCGGGGTATAAATAATAAATTATTATTATTGTTGTTGTTGTTGTTGTTGTTGTTGTTGTTGTTGTTGTTGTTGTTGTTGTTTAGTGCAAGCAGATTTTGTCCCCTATTTTGTCTTTCGGAAGCATTCTCAATTCAGCCCTTGTATGCATAAAAATCACTCAGCTCATATGATTATGGTGTTGTTGTTTTTTTTTAAAAAAAGAATTTCAACAAGACATCACAGCAATAACATTTTAATGAGACTCTCAGCTACACCCTTCCCCACCCGTTATCGTTCCCCACCCCCATTCAATAAACTTTCAATTGAACTGTCGATCAATATGCAAAACATGAAAAAGGAAATAAAGCGGAGGGGAAGGAAAGGGAGGCGAACACACATGGATGCAACAACTTAGATTTCAAATAGTTCCTGGAATCCTGCCAAACCTTGTCAGTATACTTTAATCAATAGGTATGTTTCCCTTGTCGGAGATGTTTCTTCTGGGAAAAAACCAGCAGAGTTGTATGAGTATGTTTTATTAAAAAGAAGAAGAGACATACTGCCCATAGATATTTTTTTTAATGCATCTCCAAATGGTATTCATTATCAAGTACCACCAAAGAGACAGGGAATATAATAAAGCTATCTATCAGGAAGGTGTTACAATATTCTTCTTCTGTGCCACCCCATCCTCCTTCGTTTGTTTTGCCTCCCTTGCGGCTCTTCTTTTTCAGTCCTAGTAAATTCAGCCTCAAGCCCTGAAAGAGGCAGCTGCAGCTGGCGATGTGCAGTTGGTTCAGTGGCCTGGCAAGTGTGACAAGAATCATGTCAGCGCCATGTTGCAATCCACGCCAGGCTGATTACCTGGCAAGATGCTTCCTGGTCATGATTGTCCTGAAGCACATGCCAACGCATATCATTTTTGTTTGGAACGCATGTATCTCCTGACAGACTGGCTGGCAATCCTGTTTATTACTCATTAATAAGCTCCCGAAGAGGACATTGCTCTCTTTCTCTCTCTTCCGTGTTTTAAGTCAAGGACAACTGAAATGTTCAATATGAATGGGCACTTTGGAAATGTGTCACAAGCCTGGGGATTGGACCCACTTTGCATATCTGATTGCAGATAATTAACATAATTTGCATGAGCAAGTTGAATGTCAGGGCACTGTTGGCAGAAATGCCCTGTTTCACCAAGATGAATCTTGTCACCATCTGGAGTGGCAAAGGACCCTATTACTTGCTCCCAGCAGATTTGCTCAAGGCAGGAACATGAGAGCGAATCAACTGCATACCTCACATGCCAGCGGTGCTAGACTTTTGAGGGTCCTAGAGATCAAAAACAGGTCAAGTCTTCAAGGGAACACTTTAGAAATGGGAAACCTGCAACACGCCAGATATCCTTGGATTTCAATTACTACCAGTCGCAGCCTGTTCCTGGTCATACTTCAAAATGCCTTAATTGCATGCATATGTTAGGGCACAATCCTAATATTTAAATTTTTTTTTAAAAAAAAATAAAAATAAAATGCACACTGTAGTTCCCTTAATTTATGTTAGAATAATAGAATCGTAGAGTTGGAAGGGACAGTGAGGGTCATCTAGTCCAACCCACTGCAATGCAGGGATCTCAATTAAGGGAGCCATAACAGATGGCCATCCAACCTCTGCTTAAAAACCTCCAAGGAGGGAGAGTCCACAACCTCCCAAGGGAGACCGTGCCACTGTTGAACAAGAGCTAAGGATCAAGAGCTAAAGTACCACTCTTTGGGGCCTCAGATAAAAGAAGGCAAAATTTCACAGTAGCAGACGTGACCAAAGTGGTCCAAAACTCTGGCTTGGAACCCAGACTTAAACCAAATAAGACTTAAACCAAAATGAAGAGATAGACGTTTTAGTAATTTAAAAATACCAGGCTAGAACGAAACCCGTTTACTAAATAGGAAAAATAGGAAAGGAAAATACTATTAGGAAGATGGGAAATCACAAAACAAGACAACAACAATTAAGCTAAGCTAAGATAGCCTAATATATTGTCATTTAATCCATGAGGATGGAACACTGGTGCCAGTCAGGGAGGTAAAGACAAAAGGTGAGGCCTCACACACTTTCACTCCGTAACTAGCCTGACTCTTCCCAGCCAATCAGAAGATGCCTAGGCTATAACTTTCCAAAGCTGACTCTAGGGTGCACATGTGACTTCACAGCTGTGGAATTTCCCCCAGTTAGCCTTGAAGCCCTGGTACAAGCTAGGTAGCACAGGTGTAATTAATGAGAGTGCTAGCAACTTGCTGAGAGAAAAACTGCTTTCTCATGAGCTCGCCTCTTTACCCAGAAGTCTACACTCCTGACAAAACCAGCATTTGTGAACAAGGCCTAATACAAGCCCCCTCAATATCTTGACAACTTCCTCCTTCCTGAGGTAAGCCCAACTTTGAGCTGAATTCTGTGTGAGGGAGATAGGTTTACATGTCACTTTTTCAAGGGTGGAATCGGCCTACAGGTTTCTTTTCTCCTCATGGTTCATCCTACTGGTTTGGAAGTGCTGCTTTCAGTTAAACATACCTCTGCCCCCCTCTCCCTTTAAAAAGCAGAATCAACCACAAATGCTTGAGGGAAGAATAGTAGAACCAAGTTCAGTTTAGTTTAAGTCTTCATGATGGTCACATCAGGTAAATAAGATGTACAAAATGTAGTGGTAGAAACCCAAAAACAACTCTCAAAGAGGACTTTCATAGTATTCTGAGATAGTATTCTTTATCTATGGGGCCTTCCGTGTGTGTGTGTTTTTAAATTGCACATTCAGGATGATTCATGCTCATGATGGTACCTTGGCAGTTATATGTGATTCTGTTTTCAACGCTGTAAGTAAAGATTTTGGGGCAGTCATACTGCTTAGTTTCTAATTGGTACATGGCATTGCCGTAATGTGAACAATGGGTTAAATTACACGGTGCTTGGTCTCATGCCTTAAGGAGCACATCCCTCCCTCTGGATGTTCTGAGATAAAGGTGCCAGGTGCACTGGGTTCCCATAGCAACACCAAGAAGGTGGATTGTACGACTTGCTGAGCCATGGATCCTCCCATTGCTTCAGGAATGCAGACAAGTATAACAGTTTCTAGGGCATTGGTTTCATCATGTCCTGTTGCATATCTGTGTCCTGATGCTGTACTGTTTGCTGTCAGGGTCTGCCTCTAAATGTGTGAGAGTCTAGCCTTGGCTAGTGTGATAATGTTAGTCGATCTACTCATATCTTTACTTCATTGACCAGAAGAACTGTATATAGTAGATAGTAGTTTTTAGCTTTGTCTTGTATCTGGAGACAATAAACACTTTTGTTACTTTGAACTCTGTGGGAGAGGAGATTTCCCCTTAACTGGGGAAGAAGCTGTTCTGCTGGGAGCAGGAAGTCTTTGAAGACTCTGTATAATCTGCTAGTAATCACACTGGGCAAGGTGTGTGTGAACTACTTACTGACTTCCACAAGTGTGACTTCCACACATGTTCCATAGCTTCCTGCTGAAATCCTGTAACTTGTCCTACTATAAATGTTTGGGATGTGTGTGTTGTGTATTGTCCTGGAGAAACATCACGGAACAACTAATAAAGTGGAATGATCTGTAGACGTTACAGTACAAAATTCACCCCTGATACACTATTGCATTAATTACATGTTGAAGACAATACCTGCACAAAAGCACAGGAAACACTGGTCCCCACCCTACAAAGCAGTCTGGAGGGCCCCATAGCATTGACTATGTTGGTTTCGGCAACATTGCCAGTTCATTTTTCTCCCTTCTAGTTTTTCTTAAACACCAACCTTGGTTGGTGTTGTGTACTTATATGGCGGAACAAGACTATAACAAATAACATCTTATTTGGTTGTAAGACCCTTGTCTGGGGTATTATACAGATAAGGGCAAGAATGTAATTCATTTTGGTATGTTTTTAATGTCTGTTGTGGTTTTATCAAGTGCATGTTTCATTTATTCACCCTGAGCTCTCAGCATAGGTTGGCTGAAAAGTCATGTTTCCCTGACATGCAAACTTTGAACAAGAAATAGCTACCTTTGCGTGAAAAAGCAAGCACATCCTTTCCCTCTGTACATACATGTGTGCTTCTGTCTTGCAGACTTGGAGCTGTGCAGGAAGCAGTCCAGATACCACAGTCAATCTATTCTTCTCTTTCATGATTTATCCTTGGTGTATCACCTGGTTACAGTTGTTCCCCAGTAACCAGTATTCAGTGTATATAATCATCATTACTAGTAACCAGTGGCCAACTTGTCCTCCATGAATCTGTCTAACTCTCCCTTTTAAGCAGGCATGGGGGACCTGTGCTCCTCCAGATATTGCTCCCATCAGTCCCTGTCAGCTTGACCAATGATAAGGGAGGGTGAAAGTTGTAGTTCAGCAACATCCGGAGGGCCAGAGGTTCTTCACATCTGAAGCCTGTGTCTGTCACCACATTTTTGTGGTAGCCAATTCTAATGGTTAACTGTGCACAGTGTGTCCTCCTGTTGTCCTTCTGAATCTCCTGCCAATCAGCTTCATTCATTTCCATTTTTATGTGCATTTTCCAGCCTAAACTAAGAAGCCACAAACGTTGCAACCTTTCCTCATAGGCAAATCAAATGTAGGATCTACTGCCCAATATAGCAACTACAGATGAACGCTAGGAAAGTTCAATTTGGTGTGGTGCTGTGACAGCACACATAACTTTCTTAATTACTTGCACTGACAACAAACACTGTTTATCAGGCTTGAGATAAAGTGGTTTTAAAGTTAGAAATTTACTAGATCTATGTGCTAGTCAGATGGTTGTAATTTTTAGGGCATTGGTTTAAAGGGACATAAAGTAAGGGATGAAAAAAAGGGAAACAAGCAACTTTTAAATTAAAGGAGGTGACATGCATTTTAATTTTGCGGGTTACTTTGCCTTGCAATGTATCTAAAATAAACAGCTGCTTTCCATTTCCCCTTCTAAACCAGAGAACAGAGGTTGTTCCCTAACTGTGCCCCATTCAGTTTATTGCAAAGCCAAGGAGATGCTTAGATGGAATTGTCACATAGAGAAACAAGTTGCTGGCAGCTACCATCCTTCATGGCAAGGAGAAGCATGTAATACATTTCCTTCAGGGAGATAAACGCATCACTGCTCTAGAGATGCAGCAGGTAGGAAGGGCAGGGCGCTACCCTGTAGAAAGCTGGAGTTTTCCTTATTTAGGGAGGCAGTAAGAGAACAGAAGATCTTAAAATGATGGGTCCTTTTTTTGCATGTCTAGGGCTGCCAGGCTATATCTTTACAACGTGGTGTATCGTATTGCAACCTTAAGTACTAAAAAAGCTGCATGACAGAATGCATTTGCTGCAGTTGTGTGCCTCAAAATACCAACTTGTGGTGCCACACAAGCAGGAGAGGCCTATTGCAAAGCTGAAGTTGACACAAATTCCTGCATCCACACATAAAATCTACTAAAAGTTCTGTCAAAGTCCAGAGCAGAGGTATTTTTCCTAGCAGTATTCAGATTGACTCTCTCTTGAGTCACAAAGGAAGTCAGTGTATAGTTGAAGAAGAAGAAGAGTTTGGATTTGATATCCCGCTTTATCACTACCCGAAGGAGTCTCAAAGCGGCTAACATTCTCCTTTCCCTTCCTCCCCCACAACAAACACTCTGTGAGGTGAGTGGGGCTGAGAGACTTCAAAGAAGTGTGACTAGCCCAAGGTCACCCAGCAGCTGCATGTGGAGGAGCGGAGACGCGAACCCGGTTCACCAGATTACGAGTCTACCGCTCTTAACCACTACACCACACTGGCTTCAAATGGGGTTACTCCCTTTATCAGTTAATGTTCCTTCACCCCCACAATTTCGGAAAAATACATGATACACCTTTTCTGAGCTTCGGGGATGGGGGCGGCGCGTGGAACCAATTGCGCTTTCTTTTTTCTTTTTGGATTGAACAAGGATTACAAGTTTTCAAGAGGCTTGGAAAAAATATTGGGTCAGTAGATATGGGAGTATTTTTTTTAAAAGTGATTATGTAGGTGGCAGCATGGAAGGCTAAGTTCCAGGCAACACCATTGTGGACTTTGAAAAACAGTCTGATTCATCATGAATGAGTCTTCCTCGCTGATGCTTTTTCGAACTGCAGAACAAAGGAGCAATCTAACACTTACATGCTCCCCTGATAAATTAAACACAAATTGGCTCCATTGGGGGCAATATCCCACCACGCTTCAACATATTTGGCAATCTTTAGCATCCATCTGACACAGCAGTCATTCAATTATGCTTTCTTTCTTTCTTACTGGGGTGGGAAAACCCATGAAAGCCTCAAGTTTGTTTACCTGGAGCTGTATCCTTGATGCCAAATGGAATGCTAGTGCAATCGGCTGATTGGCTTCCTGATTGTATGTATGGCTGCATAGCAAAAATCAGGTTAACGGGGTTGCAAACTGATTTTTTCCCCCTGTAAGCATTTAACATGGAAATTAACACCAGATTTCCACTAAATCCTCCTAATTTTCCAGAGGTGGCTTTTTAATGTCTTGTGAAAGATCACATAAAATGCATAAATCATCACATAAGGAAATGCCAGGAAAATGGAATAAAGTGTCGTCTGAATGCAGCCGCTCTTTTACACCCTCAGTTTACTTCACTCCCAAGAAAACCCTGTTTAAATGGCTCGCCCTTTCTGCTTTGTACTTCCAGCCCCCAGAAATCTATGATTCCTTTCTTTTTAGCACCATGCAGGGCCAATGAGTCTAAAGGGGCTATTTAAATACATCTTTACATCACCCCCCACATGTGCCCTGGACTCAACATAAATTGGACTATTTTCATCTTAAAAACAGGGACCACTCAGAAGCTAAATTCCCATTTCCTGTGCTGGGTATGTTTTATTAGTGGAAGGGCTCTAACTTCAGGTGAGGTTCAATCACATACTGGTAAATTCAGATTGCAGAGTTATACAGGTAGTTGATTGGAAAGTCTTGTGCAACAAACCCGCGTCTCCAACAGATTGGACTTTTTGCAATAAGGAAAGCGATGGGGGAATACACTCAAAAGTGTGGGATAAAACTTCTTTTGATGAAGCATCATTTAACCTGCAAATGAATAAGAATGAATGGGCATTAAATGGCCAACATTGTCTAATCTCTATGCAAACAAATCAGGATGAATGCTCAACAAATAGGTTGCCTTGGAGTGCCTGAAGCTTCCGATCTTGCTCTTTAGTGTCTGAGGCCCAAATACTGGGTGATGAAAGCATTTTGGAAAAGCAGTTCACTCATCAAAACTATTTTTTTTATCTATAAACCTCTGGGGCTTGAGGATTCTATCAAGCCCAGAGTGCTTTTGACTAGAGCAAGGATGGAGAGTCTGTGACCTTGCAGATATTGCTGAACTACAACTCCCATCATCCTGTATGATTGACCATGCTGTCTGGGGCTGATGGAAGTTGGAGTCCAATGACATCTGTCAGCCACAGATTCCCCAGCCCTGCTCAGTATCATCAAAAATATCAGTAGGGTGTGGCCAAATGAGATGCAGAAAGAGTAAAAAGGTAAAGGTAAAGGGACCCCTGACCATTAGGTCCAGTCGCGGACGACTCTGGGGTTGCGGTGCTCATCTCGCTTTATTGGCCAAGGGAGCTGGCGTACAGCTTCCAGGTCATGTGGCCAGCATGACTAAACCGCTTCTGGTGAAACCAGAGCAGCGCATGGAAACGCCGTTTACCTTCCCGCCAGAGCAGTAACTATTTATCTACTTGCACTTGACGTGCTTTCGAACTGCTAGGTTGGCAGGAGCAGGGACCGAGCAACGGGAGCTCACCCCGTCGTGGGGATTCGAACTGCCGACCTTCTGATCGGCAAGCCCTAGGCTCTGTGGTTTAACCCACAGCGCCACCCGCGTCCCTATGCAGAAAGAGTAACATGTTGCTATTGTAGAATTAGATTCAAAATATTACCTGGGTTTAGGATGATTGCCTTGTAAATTGCTTTAAAATATTCTCCGTACTTTTACACATTGGGATTGTAAAGACACAACATTTAGCACTTCACTGACTCCACCGCCCCCTTGAATAACAACCTTGTTGTTTTCCCCTGTCTGCAAATATCCTCCAAAAACCCTTCTGGGAGAGTGATATATGCATTATCCACTAACAAGCGTATTCAAGAGGGGCAGATTATTGATTCTAGTATAGCCACCCCTGCAAATTTTGTAAACAACTTAATTTTATGTTTGTTCCCAGGACACACAAGAAGTTGTTTCAACTTATTTTTCATCACACACTTATTTCCTCTATCACTGCTAGCTTTTCATTATCAGTATAAAATAAGTTCTTTTCTTTTGTTCTCTCTCGAACTGACTGATTTACATTTGACTCTGGAGTTCCTTTGCAACTCCTTGACTAATTAGGAGTTGAAAAATCAGAGAAACAACTTTCAACCAATCCTGATTCTTGCCTCTTCGAGGTATATTGCAAACTCTGGCAGATGCATTCCCTGTAGGACTGTCAACCAATGAGGGAATCATCTGGTTTTAATTGGTCAATTGATGCAATTAATACATGTTGTTGCATATCAAACAAACCATATTATGAGGGTCTTTTTGGTATATTAAAGAGAGTTTGAACTTTGATAATAAAAAGCCCAGTTCTCTGTAGAGATAGCTGTGCTTAAGCTCATTGAAATAAATGGACACAGCTTGTCTAATTCTGCATAGAATCTGTCTGCAAACCTACCATTTAAACTTGAATATTTTCTTTTGTATTCATTTTCATTCATTCTTTCAATAATAATAATAATAATAATTTATTATTTGTACCCCGCCCATCTGACCGGGTCCCCCCAGCCACTCTGGGCGGCCTCCAACAAACACTAAAATACAATAAAATATTACAGATTAAAAACTTTCCTAAACAGGGCTGCCTTCAGGTGTTTTCTAAAGGTCATGTAGTTGTTGATCGCTTTGACCTCTGAAGGGAGGGCGTTCCACAGGGCGGGCGCCACTACCGAGAAGGCCCTCTGCCTGGTTCCCTGTAGCTTTGCTTCTCACAGTGAGGGAACCACCAGAAGGCCCTCGGCGCTGGATCTCAGTGTATTTTGTCTATTTGCATGACTAAGTAAATCACAGAAAGCAAATCACAGAAAGCAAATCACAGAAAATGGGACAATAAAACAATAAAAAGTTATAAAACCGAACACTGCCTTAAAATGCCTGCTGGAATGTGAAATTCAAGGAGTGTGTTTGTCTAATCTTGCATCTAATTTTCCACCAGAACCTAAGCAGCCTTAGAAAATGAACTGGATGCCTACATTTTTAACTGATGCACTGAATGATAAAGTTTTCAACCCTGGCAAAATTTCAGAAGGATGGGAGTAGGCCCTAGGGAGTTAGGAATAATAATAATAATAATAATAATAATAATTAAACCTCTGGCTTGTGTTCTGCTCAGTTGGTACCATAAGTCACAGAAACAAAGTTGATTTGTCAGGAGTTGGATGCATTGCATAGGCATGTGGTCAAGGCATTCTCCAAGCAAGAACTACTAGCTGAACTAACAAAGAACACAGTACAGACAAGGACTTTAGGTCATTACGTCAACAACCCTTCCTCAAAGCACTGTGATTAGAGAGCTGTTGTAAAACCATTCCCTCTGATTAGAAGCTAGACCTGTCAGTCACAAAAGAGCTCTTTCCCCCTCCCTCTGGGGATTTCCTTACTTGACAAGCTTGGGGAGAAATGATTCAATTTTTCAGATGCACATCTGCAGCATTTATTTTATTTTATTTATAAAAATCTGATATCTCTAAAACGCCTTGAAGCATTTGGAAGTCCCTGCTTCTGTTTGAGGTTCCTTGGAGAAATCACACTTTGGGTTGGACAATACACAAATTCCTCTGAAATAATCCCACATTGGTTCTGGATTCAAGATACATCTGAATTTTTTGCACAACCCTAGGAAGTAGCTCTGCCAGCTGTCTCAATTAGAATGTCTTTCCCAACCCTCCTGTGTGAGATCCTCTGATTGGAAATGCTGGGGATCGAACCTGCGACCATTGTATAGACCATGTGTTCTGCCACTGATCTGTGGCCTCTGACTCTTATTATAAATAGGGATGGGGCATTGATGAGGATGTGAGATCCTTTCACACAATGGGAAATGTTGCATTTCAGTTTTACTGAAATATTTGGAAGAAAATCTCCCCCTGGACATGAAAGCCAAGGTATCAATAAAACACGCATAGTGATTTTTTTTTTACTACATCTCTCTCCCCCCCCTCAGAAGGAGGTTGCTAAAGAAGGAGCCTTGAAAATGCAAGGTTTCTCCCCTCCTCCTCCTGCTTGTTAGCTATAAAATGCGGTGAAATGTTTCATTGCAAATTACTGCCATAGCCTAATTAGCTACGGCCTGGAAACTCGACATTCTGACACAGGAGAAAGTGAGTGTTAATTTTGCTGAAATGGGGGGAAAAAACACCCCACCACATTTATGACTAGATGTAAAAAATAGCCTTAACTGACGTTTCTCTGAGCAATTTTAAAAGAAATTCTCCATTGTTAATAATAAAAATTTCACTCACTTTGCTGAAACTATTTAACTGATCACCTGGGTACTTTGTAGAACCTGTTTCAATATGGGGAGCCTTAGCTAATTGGGTTGCAGATTCCAGTCTCGGTAATGGAACAGATTGTTCAGAAGTAATTGGAATGTCCATGGTAGTGAAATAAACTGATGATGCTTTGGAAGAGGTTGGCCAAGTTTGGAGCTGAATTAACTTTGTCACAACCAATATTATTGGCAGGGCCATCAGAGTGAGAGGGTAGCTTTTATTCCAACCCTCTCTTGGAAAATCTGTGACCCATAGGGATAATATTGAGAGAAGGGTTGTAGCTGAGTGGTATAGAATCTGGTCCCAGATTCAATCCATGGTATCTCCAGGTAGCGCTAGAAATGTGTGGTGCCTGAAACCCTGGAAAACCATTGCTAGGCAATATTAACAATGGTTGTTGTTGTTGTTTAGTTGTTTAGTTGTGTCTGACTCTTCGGGACCCCATGGACCAGAGCACGCCAGGCACGCCTGTCTTCCACTGCCTCCCGCAGTTTGGTCAAACTCATGTTAGTAGCTTCGAGAACACTGTCCAACCATCTCATCCTCTGCCGTCCCCTTCTCCTTGTGCCCTCCATCTTTCCCAACATCAGGGTCTTTTCCAGAGAGTCTTCTCTTCTCATGAGGTGGCCAAAGTACTGACCTAGATAAACCAATGGTCTGACCAGTTATAAGGCAGCTTCCTCTGTTCCTGTACAGCTTCAGCCTTAGTTCAAAATTAGCATAATCCTCTGGAAAGGATGCTAAATACATTGGGTTGTGTTCAGCTAACTTTTACTCAGAGTAGACCCATGAAATTAATGGCCACGATGATGTTAGGTTGTTTAATTTCAGTGGGTCTACTCAGAGCAAAATTAGCCGAAGGCAACCCTATGAGTGAAATTCAATGTCGTGCTAAGGTGGTAATTCCACCTTAGGATTTCTGCTTGCCAGATGGAACAATCTCTCATTTCCTCCACTCTTTTGGGGGTTCTGCTGACTCAGATTTGGGGAGATTTGATGTGGGGGTGAGCTGGGAAAGCAGAGTGCGGGAAAGTCCCATTGTGTTGGTGCTTCTGCTAGTGCAACAACTTAGTTGAAATCAGTCCATTGTTTGGAGTTTCAAGAGCTGATTCTTTTTTCCATCCCCTATCTCATGGGAAAACCTAAAATGATAACAGTAAACTCTTCTTTGCTCACTGAGGCTATATTGCATCATTTACAAAGCAATCTTAAGGAAGAAATCAAGGCAGAAGAGCAGTCTTTTCCCAGGTGTGTTTGGGGGGCTTCTAGTGCATGCTGACCAATGCACAGTCTTCGCAGTAGGACTCTGTTCTGATGGCATGAAGTAGTCACGACAAACCGGTAGATTCCTATCTGCGGCAGCCTTCATCCGCCTTCACAGCCGTTGTAACATACTGCTTGTTATCATCCGCCTGTTCTGCCGTTGAGGACTTCTTGGATCATTCTTTGTCTAGCTCCTTCCCTTTAACCTTACCGCCTTGGGTGACCCTGCTGGGAGTACGAGATTCCTGATGGCTTCGCTCACAAGGGTGTTGAAGCAATGATTCTTCAACATCAACTTCGTTGGACTGGTCATGTTGTGCGGATGCCCGATGGTCGTCTTCCAAAGCAACTACTCTATTCTGAACTTAACAATGGAAAGCGTAATGCTGGTGGTCAACAAAAGAGGTTTAAAGACTGTCTCAAGGCAAATCTAAAAAAATGTAGTATAAACATTGACAACTGGGAAACACTGGCCTGCGAGCGCTCCAGTTGGAGAACAGCCTTTACCAAAGGTGTCATGGGCTTTGAAGACACTCAAGCTCAGGACGCAAGGGAGAAATGTGCTAAGAGGAAGGCACACTTGGCAAATCCACACCATGATCAACTGTCTCCCGGAGACCAATGTCCGCATTGTGGAAGGACGTGTGGATCCAGAATTGGCCTCCACAGTCACTTACAGACTCATTGTTAAAACCATGTTTATGGAAGACAATCTTACTCGGCTACAAGTGATCGCCAAAGAAGAGGAAGAAGGGGGGCTTCCTCCCTTTTTTTATTTGCCGTTTTATGGTCACCCCTCCCCTCACACCCACAGGAAAATGCAGTTCTCCTCCCTCAGTTCCCCCCCCCCCAATACTGCTCTGCTGTTTCAAATTGTTGGTACATTTTTCAAATAAACAAAACAGACACATTTGTACAGAATATATATGGATGGTTTTAAATTATCTGTTGAAATTGTTATGCCCCACCTCTTCATCCCAAAAATGGGACCCCAAGCTCACCAATAATCATAAAAACAACTAATATTAAAGTAATATAAAAACTAATTAAACAGAAATCCCCAAATCCCAGTTGAGCCAGCCACAGTCATGGCAACATCTACAAACAAAAAATACTCAGAAAAGCAGATTCCAGTTTATTGAACCGCAAATGCTTTTCACCAACTGAACTATGGATGGGTGAATCTGCCTATTTCTGAACCATGCTACTTTTGCATGTTTTGGCCCATAATTCTATGCTAGTGTCACATCAACTTATGTTGTTGTTTTTTTAAAAAAGAAAACCCTCTCAAGATGCATACTTTTGTGAGTGTGTGCGCGCGCGTTAGGCTGTGGTCTACTGTAAGGACACATACAACTGAAAGGCATATTTGATCACTTAAAATCAGAGGTGGGGAACCTGACGCCCAGAAGTCATTCTAGGCAGGCCAAAGCACTGAAGGTGAAGCCTAGGGGTGACTGGGTGTGGCCTGAGGAGAGTCCCAAGGATCAGACAGGGGCCTGAGGTTTTTCACCAAAGCTTTAAGCACAGGTAGGCATTGCTTAAGAAAAGTAAAATAAGAGATTTTCTTGGGTAACAATAGAACAGAGTCTCTGTTTTCAAGTCATCGAATCGTTCAGAGTGAGACATTACTATAATAGGTTGAGGGAAAAGAAAAGTGGGAAGAGAGAGGGGAGGAAAGAGGGAGACAGTAAAATTTCATTATTTTATACAGTATACGAGCAAAGCTTTTGTGTCAGCATCACGTAAATAGATACTTTATTTTTGCTGGCGGTGAAAGAGACTGGAGGGCCCAGGGTGTGGTTGTGTTTTGTTGAGGTATTGCTGGGTCAAGTTAACTACCGGTATCTCGATTTGTATGCTTTCGGGGTGTGTGTGTGTGGATTGGTTATTGTCTTGCCGACTTGCGTATGTAATAAAGGGGAGCCATACCAGGGTGAAGGCGCCCTCCTGTGCTTGTCCCCATGTTAACTTCAATTTGTTAGTTAGCTTTTCTAGTAGGGCAGTTTCCCATACAGTTTGGGACCAGTGGTCCATGTTCACTCCTGGTAGATTGCTGGGAGGCATTGAGGAAGATGCAGGCTGCTGCAGCCAGCACTATGCAAGTACCCAGCTGCTGGGTAGGTGGTCAACCTGGCCACAGATATAGGCTGCTAATCTGAGCCTGGGCAGCTATCCTTTCATCTGCCACGTGCTTGCATGTGTGCTCACTGCGGCAGCCTGCCTCCATGCACCTTAAAGATATGGAGAGTGGATTTGCCTCCCCATCAATCGCAACACAGCAGCTGCAGGTAGTTTCGCCTAATAAGCCACCTCACTGTCCGATGTTGCTTTTTTAAAATGTGGATTAAGTGCAGTCAGCTACAAGGCTTCCATTATACCTGAAGAGCACTGTGTACAGATCAGATCTATATATTAAGAAATGCATTAGTCACAGTGGGTTAATTTTGTTCCAAGGTGTTTAAAGAAACTGTGATTCATGTTTGCATCACACCCAAATTAGGCGGCATAGTACGGATGTGAGGTAGGTGTTTAGCTTCTAAAAAGGAGAAAAGGCAATTATAAATCTCAGCATTTGTCCATGAAAAGTTGGTCACTGTGCTGTAATATTTTCTGAAATGGTACAATATTAACTAGCATGTGGAAGCAAGATTCTGTCCAGAGCAAAACTTGGTTTTGTAGGCACATGCCTAGGATGCCATACTCGCTTCAAAAAAATCCATCAGTGACCTTTCTAAGAGGTCAGAGCAATAGTAACCTTGCCTTCCAAGCCCTCCATGGCCTTGCCCCTCATTATTTCTCAGTGCTCATTTCTCAACATGTCCTTTCTTGTGACCTTTGCTTATGCAGCCCTATTACCCTCAGTCAGCCAAAGGCTCCCTGCTCCCTGAAACAGTTCCCCTCATTCCTACCTTATTGGCCCTTATGCTTGGAACTGCCTCTTAGAAGGTCTCTATGGGACTGCACCTTCCTTTACTCCCTTTAAGTGTGGTGTAGTGGTTAAGAGCAGTAGACTCGTAATCTGGTGAACCGGGTTCGCGTCTCCACTCCTCCACATGCAGCTGCTGGGTGACCTTGGGCTAGTCACACTTCTTTGAAGTCTCTCAGCCCCACTCACCTCACAGAGTGTTTGTTGTGGGGGAGGATGGGAAAGGAGAATGTTAGCCGCTTTGAGACTCCTTAGGATAGTGATAAAGCAGGATATCAAATCCAAACTCCTCCTCCTCCTCCTCCTCCTCTCCTCCTCCTCCTCCTCCTCCAATCTCAACCTGTCCAGGAAGTCTTTGAATTGTCCCCCTCAAAACCAGGAGTAGGAACCATTGGACACAGGGATCAAATGTGTCTGGGCCCTCAGAACTCAACCTAGGCCACACCCTTCACTGATCCTACTTTACATCCCAAATGTTTTTGCCTGGCTGAAATGTGTTCTTGAACTCTGACAATGCTACTTGCTTTTCTGGGCTGAGGCTTGAGAGGGTGTGTGTGTAGAAGATACTTTTAAATCTTCATTCTTTGCTCTGTATACTTTTGCTTTGGCCCTGACCACCACCAACATGTGTGCTTCAGGTGGTTGTTCAGAAGGAAATATGGACCTCAGCCTGAAAAGATTCCCCATCCCTGCCTTTGTCCATACAACTATGCCAAAGTATGTAAAATTGAAATGATCACATATTTTTCCCCTGTCTACCTATGGCTCCATTTCACACCCTTCCTGGAATAGGGACCAGTTATATATGTTCTTTGTGAGGTGCCATGTCAATAAATAAGCAATAAATAGTAGCATTAAGGAAGAAGAAGAAGAAGAAGAAGAAGAAGAAGAAGAAGAAGAAGAAGAAGAGTTTGGATTTGATATCCCGCTTTATCACTACCTGAAGGAGTCTCAAAGTGGCTCACATTCTCCTTTCCCTTCCTCCCCCACAACAAATACTTTGTGAGGTGAGTGGGGCTGAGAGACTTCAAAGAAGTGTGACTAGCCCAAGGTCACCCAGCAGCTGCATGTGGAGGAGAGGGGACGCGAACCCGGTTCCCCAGATTACGAGTCTACCGCTCTTAACCACTACACCACACTGGAAATAATGTATGATCACTTTAGAGTGTTGAGGTCATATGCTGTGCATACAAGAGAGAGGAAGATATTCTGAGCCTTTTTAAAGATGCAGCTGAAACCTTTGGATGTGGAGACAGCTTGATAGTGAGGAAAATGGTGGCAAGAAGAGGGTTAAGCACCCACCTCTCCTGCTGGTTTTTCACACAAAATGCCTCCTCCCCACACTGCTTTTGTTTACAAAATGGGTCATTTTATGCTTACATTTAATGTGTAGTTGGTTGCTTAGCTTTGGCAGCTGGGAATAAAGTAGTTTATTATGGTTAATAGAATAAGGCAAATCCCCACCCCCAATTGCCTTCTCACTTCAGATATTGTATACATTTAACTAACAGAATATTTTGGGGATATTGTAGTACAGATACTGCTGCTAATATCAAGAATCATGCTGAATTTTTCACTGTTCCAATGACATCTGCCCTGAGAGACGGTATTATCCTGTAAGGGAGAGGGTGGCAAGGAAATGTGCTGTGTGCTAAGATGAAAAACAAACATTAATTTCCAGAGTGGTATTTGAACAACACAGCAGTACCAGAATGAAAAATTGCACGTTTAATCTGAATAACACTGGCTCACTGATCAAGGATCATTTGAATGGATCTGAAGGGCAAAAATATGAGCTATGCAGGTGTTGCGATTGTACCCTCTGGGATGTTACAGAATGTTACAAGTGGAAACTGCAAATAAATGTTGCAGTATACCCACACCCATTAATCCGAGGGCTCCTGTTTAAGGTACCAGCTAGTCGTGCAAGGGGCTCAAATAGGCCGATCCACTCTTCTCAAATCTCACTCTGCTTTTCTTTCAAGCCTTGCCCTATATCACACCAGAAATGTATGCAGGCACTATTCATGGGCAGTCAGCAGATTGCTATCAGCAGCCCCAACAAAGCTGCAGTGTTAGCAGTACAGAAAATCATCTGATGTTTCTTGTGCTGTGCGTAGTGCCCCCATACACAACTTAATACGTATGAATGATTGAAAACCCTTTAGGCCAATCCTATCAGTCTGACCTATCTGTTCCTATAGAGGAGGGAGAAAGGTTGTTTTCTGCTGCTCCAGAGAAGCGGACACGGAGCAATGGATTCAAACTACAAGAAAGAAGATTCCACCTAAACATTAGAAAGAACTTCCTGACAGTAAGAGCTGTTCGACAGTGAAATTTGCTGCCAAGGAGTGTGGTGGAGTCTCCTTCTTTGGAGGTCTTTAAGCAGAGGCTTGACAGCCACCTGTCAGGAATGCTCTGATGGTGTTTCCTGCTTGGCAGGGGGTTGGACTGGATGGCCCTTGTGGTCTCTTCCAACTCTATGATTCTATGAGTCTATGTTCCAGTGCTCTACTCTGATTGGCCATAATTCCCCATGCCCAGGGCTTGAACATGGATCCTTTTGCATGCAATGAGTGTCCACTTACATAGAGTCCCTTCAGAGAGGCCAACTACAGACAAGCAGGGTTTGGGTTGTTTTTTTTTGCAACAACCCCATGGCATTGGTTATTTATGATCTAGACCTAATACAAAATGCACAAGTTCCCTTAATGCAAACTAAACTGGTCATCTCCTAATGTATTTTATTGTTTATATCTTCTGGGTGGCCTCATTCCACACTTTTAAAGAAATACAGATCCTTCTTACATATGTTGCCTCTTAATGAAGTAACACACTGTTAGGAGCCTCCCAAGTATCTGCAATGGCCCACTGGTCTCCAAAGCAGCTCCAGGCTGTTGTGCCTTTCTTATTCTCATAGGGAAACAATGTCTTGCTGTATTTTTGCTAGAGGAAACAAGGAATTAGAGCCGATTGTTGTCATTAACTTGAATTTAAATATTCAGATTGATTATATTGTGAAAATCACGCTGTGGCAGTATTTAAATACTGTGACTTTTCTTTTGAACAAAATATTGATGGAATAGTGCAAAGGAAACTGGCAGAAGCTGAATATGCAAATAAGTTTGATTCCCCCTGTGGGGTTTCCTCATTGGTTCAGCAAATTCATCAAGATGAGTGAGGGGTGTGTCTCTCTCCAAGTGAATACAGTCTGAAATACAAGGTTAGGACTCTTAAATGGCAGGTAAGAGCCTAGGTTCTCATCTGAACACAGCTGTACCCGAGAAAATCTGGGTATCTCATATTTCTTCAAGATGAGATATAGCACTAATTTAATTTCCTAGGGTCCTTTAGCTACATAATGTTAGAGGCTAAGTTTTGCCTCTTTTGTTAAAATCTTCCTGTACTCAGGAAATGGTGGAGGCGGACTGTTGTTGCAAACACAAAAAGAGAATTACAATTCTCTAAGTGAATAGCGTCAGCTACCCAGGGCATGGCTTCTTATGCTGCTTTCAATCTGCTTGATAAAAAGATCAGTCAGCTCTAAAATGGGGGAAGAATCAGTGATAATCTGTCACGCCTGTGATACTGTGATAGAATTTAAAATGTCATGCTGTGCTGATACAGTAGAATTTTTTATCCAACCTTTTGTTTAGCTTAACAGGACAAAAATCACACCACGAAATTACTTCTTAAGTTTGATCAAGGTCTGGCCTGCTTGTACTTGTGTGTTTGTTTCTGAAGACTCCATCATTTACTTCCTTGTAGGATTTGAGCACTTCTTCTTCTTTGGCGATCACTTGTAGCCGAGTAAGATTGTCTTCCATAAACACGGTTTTAACAGTGAGTCTGTGACTGTGGAGGCCAATTCTAGATCCACATGTCCTTCCACAATGGGGGCATAGGTTTCCGGGTGGGAGTTGATCACGGTGAGGGTTTGCCAACCATGCCTTCCTCTTAGCGCGTTCTCCGCTTTCGTCCTGAGTTTGAGCGTCTTCAAAGCCCACGATACCTTTGGTAAAGGCTGTTCTCCAATTGGAGTGCTTGCAGGCCAGTGTTTCCCAGTTCTTGGTGTTTATACTACATTTTTAAAGATTTGCCTTGACAGAGTCTTTAAATCTCTTTTGTTGACCACCAGCATTACGCTTTCCATTTTTAAGTTTGGAATAGAGTAGTTGCTTTGGAAGATGTTAATCAGGCATCTGCACAACACGACCAGTCCAATGAAGTTGATGCTGAAGAATCATTTGAGCACATACCACAACACAGAAACAAAAGTCAGGCATGGTGGAATCTTTCTGGCATTTGATCGAGGAAAACCCACACATTTGGTCCCACACAATTGGTTTTGGTACTCACCCACACCCACCCTTACTGTAATAGCATGGGATAGTGCCACAAGGATATGGCTTTGATGTAAGCAAGATCAACATGCCTTTTCTTCACCCATCTCTTCACCCATAAGCAAGAAATCCTAATTACCAAAGAGAACTTTTTCAGCTATCCCCAGCCACATATTCTTATCTCTCTTCTCACCCCCCGCCCGTCCTCCTGCTTACTTCTCAAAACTCAAACACATTGTTAACAGACTACATCAGGTGCCTACAAGTTTCCAGGGTTTGGATAGGTCATGATTTGCCCAAATGGAAATCTTGACCTTTGATAGGAGTGAGAAAGTGTATTTCCTGCCACCCACCTGTCCTGATCTGGAGTGGATTCAAAATGTTTAGCACAAGGACATGATAGAGCTTCTTCATGAAGTGCCCTTTGGGCATTATATTCCTGGTTGGGTCCTTAAAGCACAGGGCAGGCTCATGTGGATGCAGGCAGTCTTCAGGCATGCCCTGCAAAATATCTGAATTTGGCTTCTCTGTATGGGCACATCTGCACACGGGCTTCTCATGCTCCTATTCTTCAGTGCCAGACGTGCAAAACTGTGTATGCTCTCATGGAAGAACACTGTGAAAATGTCAATTTTACCACGAGAGCCTGTGCTGAGGAGCTAATGTGTTTAATCTTTTTGGGAATGCTGCTAAGTGGAGTGTGTTCACATAGGAGGGGACCTATATCCTTCCCTCCCCGTAGAAGGTTATGGGGAGAGTCAGAATAATGTTATATGGCCCTCTTGTTCATATACGCCTTTGAATCTGGGATAGCAGCCAAAATGTTTAGTTAAGGGTAAATTTGTGCACAAATCTGTATTTTACTGCTTCTGTCGCCACCTGATTTCTCCCCCTCCCCTTTTTAAAAATGTAATCTCCACAGTCTCTCGTTTGGCACTGCAGGGCTGACCTGTTACTGTATTTATTGTGGTAATGCATTCATAAATCGCAGAATCCGATGGGTGCACCAGGAAATGGTTCTGCTGCATTATTATAAATGTGATAATGAGAGGCTGTATATCACTGTGAAGGGCAAAATCGTCTGGAAAGATCTGTGGTCACTGGTGCTTGTTTTTGATGTTTCAAAGCCTCTTTCTACTGTTGTTGAAAGCCTGTTGTTAAGCTGGTGGAAACCTGTAGAGCTTGGCTCCCTGAAATGCATGTTGTTATTAGCAGAGTACTGGTAATAGTAGTAGTAGTAGTAGTAGTAGTAGTAGTAGTAGTAGTAGTAGTAATTATTAATAATACTTTTCTGTAGGGATTTTTAGTAGAAATTTGTGAAACCTGCAAGAGGGAGTATTATTATGCAGCTGTATTTTCTATGCTTAAGGAACAGATTTCCATGGGAAACCCATCTGCCATTTGACCATTAACTTGTGGGAGTGGGATAGATGAATGGTCTTCAACTGGTCCAGACCTAAGACCCACTAGACCTTGGGGTGAATGTCTTCATCCTACCTCCATCCTCCCTGCTTTGCGGAAGGTTGTTTGGATGTAGTGGGTTCTTAACTGTCTTAAGCACCTGCTCCTCCAGCTGAATGCACGGTGCTGCTAACCTTCCTCCTTAAATTGTTACTAATGATGGAACCTCCAAAACATTTGCACTGGCTCACCTTTTTGCATGACAAATTGGTTTGGGATATTTGCAACACCAACTTAATAATATGTATGTGTCTGTGTACATGTGTGTGTCTGTGTATCTTAATATTTTATTGGGTAGTTGTTGATACGTCCCATCTGTAGAACTTATTTGCTGGCGCAGAAAGTTTCAGGATTGGGTCATAAATTTGGGGGCATTATTCTTAGGCTCTTGAAAGCTTTCTGAGAGGCTGTGTTATCCCTTTCTGTAATGTGGTAGATTGAAATAGTTTCAGATGTCTGTGTGGCAAGAGCTATGGGAGTTCAGAAAATTGCTGGCCAAGCTAAATGATCTTGGGATAAACATTATGGCAGCACTCCTCTTGGGTTTCTCTTAAATTCTCCTTTCCTGAGATAAGTTTGTTAATTTCAGAAATCCTCCCTCCCATCCAAACACTATTATAAGCAGAGACTTTAAAAAAACAAAACAAAAAACACAACTTGTTAAGGTACAGAACCTTGGAAACAAATGGGTTTAATTTGTTTTCATACTGCTAAAGCTGTCGAAATGAAGCAAATTGGGTGGCCATGAGAAGGACCAGTCTCTTTAGTGCTGTGCCAAAGCAGGGGGAGGATAAACATTGTTTATGAGCCTTTGACAGTCCTTCTCTTAAAACATCCTTTAAATATAGGCAACTTTGGTGAGGTTAATAAAGTCCAAGATGTACAGATTGTTTTTCATCCCTGTTATGCAGAGTTCTGTATTAATCGTAGACCTTATTTCCTTTTATGTTTTATTCTATTCAATTTATCCATCTCCTAATAACAATAAAACTCAGCAGCAAGCACAGGCTGCAGAAGTCATGATTCCAAGGCACACGGCCAAGGCAAGAGATATAGAACTAAATGGAAACAACAAAGTTGTCCCAGCAGTTGTCACACTCCTTCTGCCAAGCATTTAAAGATGAGGCAGGGTGAGCTCATGGTTTATGAGAATGTTGCATGTGCAAATGTGTATTCTGTCTAGGCTGGTTCCCCCCAACACTGGTGGTGCCTGGTTCTCGGCAACAGTACTGTGTCCTGCCCCTCTGACCCCAACTCCGGCACTATCTGCTCCTGCTCACTGACTGATGGATGTCCTAACCCCTCCTCAATTAGGCTTTGTGCTCCCCAGGAGGGGCAGTAAAGGAGAACAGGCAGATCTGATTCCTCCTCTGTGATATCTAGAGTCACAATTGGAGAACCTGCATCGTCCATCTCTGGGTGACAGCCTTCAAGATTCCCCTCCCAGCATGGTGTAGCGGTTAAGAGCGGTGGACTCATAATCTGGTGAAGCGGGTTGACTTCCCCGCTCCTCCACATGCAGCTGCTGGGTGACCTTGGGCTAGTCACACTTCTCTGAAGTCTCTCAGCCTCACTCACCTCACAGAGTGTTTGTTGTGGGGGAGGAAGGGAAAGGAGATTGTTAGTTGCTTTGAGATTCCTTAAGGGGAATGAAAGGTGGGATATTAAGTCCAAACTCCTCCTCCTCTTCCACCTAAGACTGCCAAACATATGCCAGATCCTGATGGATTGAGGAGCCCATGATGCTTCCAGCCATTCTGCTCTGTTGCCCCATAGCATCTCCCAAGCTCTGCCCGCCTCCACACTTTGAGCTTCCACATGTACAACCAGGACCGGTGCCAGGGTTTTTGGAGCCCTAGGCGAGGGGGCGGGGCACCGTACGTCATGCGCAATGATGTACGGTGCCCCGCCCCCTGCCCGCCGGGCGCCCCGTGCCGCCGCGGTTTTTGCTGCTGGTTGGGGCGGCACCGGGCGGCGGCGGGGGGCGAGGGGCAGGCTGGCCAGCGCCCCCTCCATTTTGGCGCCGCCGCGGTTTTCGCCCCAACCTGCTCGCTCCGCCGCTGGTTGGGGCGGCGGGGGGGGGGCGGCGGGCAGGCTGGCCAGCGCCCCCTCCATTTTGGCGCTCTAGGCAACTGCCTAGTTCGCCTAAGTGGAAGCGCCGGCCCTGTGTACAACTGAACCCCTGAACATGCCTTCTCTGATGACTGTGTACTCGTGTCGTGTCCCCAATGGTGACTGTAGCTAGCTGTCAAGAACGCACGCCACTCCGGAAGTCAGCGGAAGTTGTCTTGAAGTTTATTGTACAGCACACAGAGAAACGTGGAAAGTCCGTGAGGATTCTGAGGAGGCCACCTCAGAATCCTCCTTATGTACACCTTGCTGGGTGACTCCCAATTCCCCCCTCCCTTCTGCCCTAAAGGTCCGGGGGTAATCCTCTTCCCCACCCGGGGTGGCTTGGACAAAAGAGTTAACTGCTCTGGTCTACCTGCACCATTCATGGGTGCTTTTTGCATTGTTATTGCGATGCTGCCGGTTCCACCACGCCCGCTGCTGATGGCTCGTTAGCGGTCGTTATCGCCCATTCTGGGGTTGTTTACCCCGCGGGGCATGCCTGGGCGAGGTCGGGCCTTGCTGCGCTCGGTTTAACCCCTGCGCGCCTGGCTCCGCTGTCACCCCCTTCTCTGGCCCGCTGCATGGTTCCCCTTCCTGGCGCCCGCATGGCGCGACCCTGGCGGACCCCGGTCTATCAGTGTCTAGTCGGGTCGCGACATCCTGCCCCCCCAAAACTGACTCCCCCCTCCCCTGGGGAGCGTTCTGAGTCCCGGGGCCCCCCGGCCGGTTTGGCCACTGTTGGTGGAATCTCTTGACCAGCTGTGGGGCCAAAACGTCCGACGCCCACACCCATTCTCGGTCCCCCATAGCAAAGTCCTTCCACTCCACCAGGTACTGCAAACGCCCTCTGTAGAGTCTGGAGTCCAAAATGTCCTTGACCTCATGGTGCTCCCCTCCCGCCAGGATCAACGGGGTGGGTGGCGCCGCCACGGGGTGCCAACCGTCGTCCTCCGGGGACTTCTTCAGCAAGCTGAAGTGGAACACCGGGTGTATCTGTTGCAAGTTCTTTGGGAGTTCCAGCTTCGCAGATACTCCGTTGATTACCTCTAGCACTTTAAACGGGCCCAAGTACCGGGGCCCGAGTTTCTTGCTGGGGAGGCCCAGCTTCAAGTGCCGCGTGGACAGGTAGACCCGGCACCCCGCTTTGATGTCCCCCGCCGGTCTTCTTCGCTGGTCCGCCGTCCTCTTCTGCGCCGCCTTGACCTCCAGCAGTTGTTCCCGAAGGGACTCCCAGCACCTGGCCGTCCTCTCTCTCCACTTTCCGAGCTCCTCCGGCTCCCGGGCGGTGGGCTCCCCCAAGTCCGGCAGGTGCCTCAGGTCGGTCCCGTAGACCACGGCGAAGGGGGACATCTCCGTGCTGCTATGTACGGAGTTATTGTAAGCGAACTCCGCCAACGGAAGCAGCTGTGACCAGTCGTCCTGCTGGTAGCAGCCAAAACACCGCAGGTACTGCTCCAGCACCTGGTTGACACGTTCCGTCTGTCCGTCAGTCTGGGGGTGGTAGGCCGAGCTGAGTCCCTGTTCGATCCCCAGCAGTCCCAGGAACGCCTTCCAAAATCGGGACACAAACTGGGAGCCGCGATCGGAAATGACCTTGTCTGGAACCCCATGGAGCCGGAAGATGTGCTCCATGAACAGTTTTGCCACCTGGGTGGCGGTAGGCAGTGAGGCGCAGGGCACGAAATGGGCTTGCTTGGAGAACAGGTCCACCACGACCCATATTGCTGTCTTGCCTCGGCTGGGTGGCAGATCCGTAATAAAGTCCATGGAGATCACCGACCAAGGTCGAGGTGGGACCTCCAGAGGCTGTAGGAGGCCCTGCGGCTTGCCCACTGCCGGCTTGCAGGTGAGGCAGATGGGGCAGCCCGCAACGTAGTCCTTGACATCTTTGCGGAGCGTGGGCCACCAGAAGCTCCGCCGAACCAGCTTCCACGTCTTGACGAAGCCGAAGTGCCCAGCCGCTTTGGCGTCGTGGCATGCCTCCAGGGCGGCCCTCCGGAGGGGTTCCGGGACGTACGCGGCGCTCCCCCTTCTCCAGATGTCCCCTTCCAGTGTCAAGGAGTCCCGCAGGTTCTGTAGTTCCGCGTCTGTTGGATACGCTGCCACTAGTCTGTCGCGGAGCGCTGCAGAAGGCTGGCTGCGCTCCCGGGGGGGTGTCCCATCTTGACCCCCTGTCTGTCCTTCTTTCCTCCTAGCCTGGTTACGGGTGGTGACGGCTCGGGCTAGGTGTTTGTCCTCAAATAGTGGACGCATCTCTGTGCGGACATCCGCCTCGTACTGGGGCAGGCGAGACAGGGCGTCCGCGAGGAAGTTGTCCTTCCCGGGGATGTGGCTTAGCTGGAAATCGTACCGGGAGAAGAACTCTGCCCACCGCATGTGCTTCGCAGTCAGCTTCCGTGGCTGTCGGAGGGCCTCGAGGTTGCGGTGGTCTGTCCAGACCTCAAACGGTTCCCTTGCCCCCTCCAGCCAGTGCCTCCACTCCTCAAGCGCCATGCGGATGGCCGCTGCCTCCTTCTCCCAGGTAGACCAATTCCTTTCCGCCTTCCCAAACTTCCGGGACAGGTACGCTCCGGGCCTGAGACGGCCCTCCCCGTCCCTCTGCAGGAGTACCGCTCCCATGGCCACATCACTAGCGTCTACCTGTACCACCATGGGCCGGGCTGGATCCACATGGATCAGCGTAGGCTCGGCGGCGAACGCCCCTTTGAGCCCCTGGAAAGCCTCCTCCGCCCGGGACCCCCAATCCAGAGCCGCCCCGGGACGCTTGGCCCCCTTTCCTTTCCCCTTGGTGCCTAGGAGATCGGTGAGGGGGGTCACCAAGGCCGAATAGTTGGGCAAAAAGCCCCTGCAGAAATTTGCGAACCCTAGCAAGCTCTGGAGTTGGCGCCGTGTCCGCGGCCGCTCCCACCCCAGGACTGCCTCCACCTTCTGGGGATCCATGGCCACCCCCGCCGCCGAGATCCTATACCCCAGGTAATCTAAGGAGGGGCGGTGGAACTCGCACTTGGGCAACTTGACGTATAGGTGGTTGTCCAGGAGTCTCTGCAAGACCTCCCGGACCAACCGGACGTGTTCCTGGGGGTCCTGACTGTACACCAGCACATCGTCCAGGTAGACCACCACCCCTTTGTACAGGAGGTCGTGGAGTACCTCGTTGATGAGGCTCATGAACACCCCCGGGGCCCCGCTCAAACCGAACGGCATTACCAGGAACTCGAACTGTCCAAACTGGCAGTTAAAAGCCGTCTTCCATTCGTCCCCCTCCCGGACCCGCACCCGGTAGTATGCCTCCCTCAAGTCTAGCTTCGTGAAGATCGTGCCGGTACCCAACTGGTCCAGCAGATCCGGGATGAGGGGAAGCGGGTACGCGTTCCCTGCCGCTATGGCGTTCAACCCTCTGTAGTCCTGGCACAACCTCCGGGTGCCATCCTTCTTGCCCACAAAGATGACCGGAGCCCCCATGGGGCTCTTGGCGGGGCGGATGAACCCTCTGGCCAGATTCTTGTCCAGGAACTCCCTGAGGTCCTGGAGTTCCTCCCCGGACATCTTGTAGATGCGTCCCTTGGGGAGGACCGCATCCTCTGGGATGTCGATGGCGCAATCTGTGCGGCGGTGGGGGGGCAGCTCGTCTGCCTCGGTTTCCCCGAACACCGCCGCCAGATCCCGGTACTCCGGGGGTATCTCCGGCGCCACCACATCCAGCTTGCCCTCGTCCCTGTGGACCCCTTTGGTCTCCCCCTTCCCGGGGCACTGGGGGTCCGATTCGACCCTGTGCTGCCCACACCTATCCAGGTCGAACGTCAGGCGCCCTGAGCGCCAGTCTACTATGGGGTTATGTTCCATCAGCCAGTCCAACCCCAGCACTACCTGGTACCCATCCGTGGGGACCCTAACTAGCATCCTGGACTCCCGGTGGTCCCCCACCCACAAGGAGACCGGCCCCACTTCCACCCCGAACGGACCCCCCTTTATGGGACTGCCGTCCATCTGGACGAAAACTAAGGGGGTGCTCCGAACCTGGGTGGGCAAGTCCAGTTCCTTGGCCACTTCGGGGTGCAGCATACTGTGGTCGCAGCCCGAGTCCAGCAGCGCATCGCCCGTCCATTGCTTGCCGCCGTCCGGGTTTTCCAGCCTCACCCGGACCAGGTTGGGTGGTCTTCCCGCCCGTTTCTTGGGGTCCGTTGACCCTGGCGGGACCTGCAGCCGGGCGTCCTTCACTGCAGGTCCAGGTCGTTTCCCGACTCCGAGCCCTCGGAGTCGGACTGGCGCTTTCCCCTTGGCTCCGACGCGACAGCCGCCCGGCTCCCGGTCTTGGGTGTCCTACTGGTTCCCGACATCGCTTGGGAACCTGCCGGGGTCCAAACCTCTCCCGGGGGTCGCTTGGGGCACGCCACCGCATAGTGTCCTGCCCCTCCGCACCTCATGCAGAGTCCCTCCCGGCGTCTCCTCTCCCGTTCCGGGTCGGGGGTGCGCTTGGGCCGGGGGACCCCCGCGCCATTGGCGGGACGGGGGGTCCCTGAGTTCTCCGCGGGCCTTCGGTCCTTGCCCGCCCTGGGTTCTAACTCCAGCATCCCCAGGTCTGCTTCCAACTGAGCCACCGTGCGGCACCAGCCGTCCAGCGTCGACAGCTCCCGAGGGGTCCCCTTCACTACGGCCCACTTGCGGAGCTCAGGATTGAGGCCCTCCTTGAAATAGTGGACGAGGACCTCCTCGTTCCAAGAGGAGATTCGGGCGGCCTCCCCCCTGAACATGTCTACATAGTCCTGTACTGGGAGACCCCTTTGCCTGGCCTTCTGGACCCGTCGCTTCGCCTTCTCCTCCGCCTGCGGGTCTTGGAAGCGCTCTCGAAGGGCCGCCAAGAAGTCCTCCAGGGTGGCCAGAGCCGGGTCCCTGCGGTCGACCAGGAGCATGGCCCACTGGCCGGCCTTCCCCTGCAGGGAGGAGATGACCGCCGCTACCAAGTCCTCTGGGTCGCAGTCGCCTCCCCCGTACCTTCTGGCGTGGTTCCTTGCGTGGAAGATGAAGGTGGAGAGTTCCGCCGGGTCCCCCTCGTAAGTGGCCCTCAGCTCCGGGGGCGGCCTGCGCCGCGCCGTCGCCCTCCGGCGGACGTGCCTCCCGCGGGCCTCCGGGGTCGCTGCCGCGCGCTCGTCCTCGCTGCTGTCACCCGTGGAACTCCCCGCCACTGCGTCGTCCTCCAGCCGGCTGCTGCGACGTCTTGGCAGGGGAAGCACCTGCCCCCTCGGGGCCGTCCCGTCCAACCACGTCAGCCGCTGAGTCACTCCGGGCTCCTGACCTGAGCCCTCCCCTGGGGTCTGCCGACTGCAGACCCCCGATCCCGCGTGGCCTTGGCTCCCGCCGCCGCTACGACTTGTCCGGGGCACCGCGCCCCCACAGGCCTGGTCCAACAACCGGCCCGACTCCTCGCCAACCCGCAGCCGCTCCCAGATGAGGCGGTTCAGCTGCTCCTGGAGTTGCCGTAGCTCGCCCAGGCTCCCGCTGTCTGGTCCGGCCGAGGAAAGGCTCCGTTGATTCGAGGTGAACAGATCCGCCGGCCGCTCGAGTAGGGTGCTCGAGGTAACGGGGGTCTGAAAACGTGCCGCTCCGCGCCATGGGGTCGCCATCTCGGTAGCTGCCGGTAAGTGATCCCAACACGATACGGACGTTGAAGTTTTGCAGAATCCTCACTATGTCGTGTCCCCAATGGTGACTGTAGCTAGCTGTCAAGAACGCACGCCACTCCGGAAGTCAGCGGAAGTTGTCTTGAAGTTTATTGTACAGCACACAGAGAAACGTGGAAAGTCCGTGAGGATTCTGAGGAGGCCACCTCAGAATCCCCCTTATGTACACCTTGCTGGGTGACTCCCAATTCCCCCCTCCCTTCTGCCCTAAAGGTCCGGGGGTAATCCTCTTCCCCACCCGGGGTGGCTTGGACAAAAGGGTTAACTGCTCTGGTCTACCTGCACCATTCATGGGTGCTTTTTGCATTGTTATTGCGATGCTGCCGGTTCCACCACGCCCGCTGCTGATGGCTCGTTAGCGGTCGTTATCGCCCATTCTGGGGTTGTTTACCCCGCGGGGCATGCCTGGGCGAGGTCGGGCCTTGCTGCGCTCGGTTTAACCCCTGCGCGCCTGGCTCCGCTGTCGCCCCCTTCTCTGGCCCGCTGCATGGTTCCCCTTCCTGGCGCCCGCATGGCGCGACCCTGGCGGACCCCGGTCTATCAGTGTCTAGTCGGGTCGCGACAACTCGGTTGCAAGCTTAGGTTTGCCTCTGTGTATTGTGTGAATTACTCCAGCGGAGGGCACAAGTAAATTTTTGGCTACAGTATAGCATAAAAAAGCTTCAGAGCACCTCTAAATTATACTGGCAGCTCTTCCATCCCCTGCAGCAACTCCACATGATGAAGGCATGAGCAATAGCCCCGTGGTGCATTGCTGCTAATAGTATTTATTACCTTATGGACTGCATTCAAAATGCCAGAAGTTTGAAAATGCTAATATATATACTTTCATGCGTTACTGCTTTGTCAGTTATTGTTCAGTTTCCACTGGGGGAAAAACATTTTTTTGTTGACTGTCACAAAGTTGGCTTGGAAAAAAATATCTTTTAGCCCTTCAGGGGGCTCTTTGAATGAAGACTTCACTCCTCTTTTTGTAGGGTAGGTGGTAAGACTTCTCTTTTCAACTGGTAGAAAATAAAAATATAAATGTGGAGAACAAAGGCTTTTATTTTGATGATGTGGGATTTGTGAAGCCTTAAACTTTAAGGCTTAAAGGCATTAGGATAGGATCTTCACAAGATTTACCCTATGTCTAAATTTAAATTGGAGTGAAAACTACGAACCACCATGTTCTGCTGAAACTTCACTTTGCACCGTTGTTATTGACCTCTAGTGTGTGTAACATTATTGTAATGTGTTAAAATACAAAGCTGAAGGGCAGATAAGACTCATTAGGTGTCTATTAACTTTAATTCTAAAAGGCAGGTTGTTGACAGATTTGAGAACCCAGGAACTATATTTAGTATACTTCATTTAGTAAAAAAAAAAACAATTCCAACTGTATCTTGTTAGTAAATCATGCACAATTTGAGAGGGTGCTTTACTATACCAAGATTTGACAGTACTCCATATCTTTTCTTAGATTTATATTCTACCTTTCTTCTCTCATGGAACCTAAGGGGAGGTACATATGGTTCCCTGGCAGTTACCCCTCTGGACACTGACCAGGTGCAGACCTGCTTACCTTTAGTGAGGTGGTGGCTTCATGTATCCTTCAGACCATAGGAGGGTAATATTGCCTCTGGTTGCCAAAGGCAAAAAAAACAAAAACACTTTTGGGGAGGGGGGAATTCATGGCATGGTATGTTGATGACCCCATGCCATATTTTGAATTATTTCTAGATAATTGGGGAGGGTGGCAAAAACAAAACACATGGCTTGTCCGAGGTAAGGCCCCAGAGTCTTCAAATGAAGATTGGCTGTTAATTCAGGAAGCCAGTGGCAAGCAACAAGGTCCAGGGTGGGCACGGTTCAGATTCTAGAGAGGGTAGAGCTTGTGGCCACAAGATGCTCAATGTTGGAAGATTCAACACAGGCCAAAAAGAGAGAGAAGTACTTCATATAGTTTAGGAGTTGCTTCATCATTTTGGTCGCCCTTTTCTGAACCTTTCCTGTGTTCTGTTTTCAGCATCAACCTTGTGTTTTCTGTAAAATCTGGTTTCTTGAGCTTCTTGATGAACTGCTAAGTGCAGCCTCCCACTTCCAGTTTCCAGATACGTCTTAATTTGAGCTCATTTTCTGGGTCATCAGCTTAGTTTCTGAGTGCTTTACAGTCCCGAGGAATCCCATTTAGAAAAGGGTCATATCTTTTAATCATTGCTACCATTTCGGCTTCGTGCAGTTTTCTAACAAAGCTTTCAAATCCATGTTCATTTCCGTGACCTGAAATGCCCTCAGCTGTATAATGCTAACTGCATTGCGTCCATTGGTATATTGAATCCATACCTCATTGGTATCACCTCTTCAATCAAGATTAAAAATCAATATTAAAAGAGGTTCCAAGGTTGAGATGTTTTGATTAAGAAGTATTTCTCCAGTCTTGTAGCTCAATAGAGAGCTGCTTAGTACATTGCATGTGAATGGTTCTACCATATCATTATAAGCAGTCATAAGAAGATAAGTACAGTGGTACCTCTGGTTACGTACTTAATTCGTTCCGGAGGTCCGTTCTTAACCTGAAGCACCACTTTAGCTAATGGGGCCTCCTGCTGCTGCTGTGCTGCTGCTGCCCGATTTCTGTTCTTATCCTGAAGCAAAATTCTTAACCCAAGGTAATATTTCTGGGTTAGCAGAGTCTGTAACCTGAAGCGTATGTAACCCAAGGTACCACTGTATAGCCCTGCTGGATCAGACCAAAGATCCATCTAGTCAAGCATTCTATTCCTATGGTGGCCCACCGGATACTTAATGGAAGCCCACAAGCAGAATATGAGTGCAATAGCCATCTTCTGCTGTGGTTCCCCAGCAAATAGTATTCAGAGCCATGTTGCCTCCTTTAATTTGTCCCAGCATCTCCACCCCACCCAGTGAGCCAGATCTATATCTATCTATCTATCTATCTATCTATCTATCTATCTATCTATCTATCTATCTATCTGTCTATCTCAGCATGGAAGTAAACGGGAAATATTAGGTTGGAGTTAAATAGCAATAGAATGGAAGAGTACAATCTGTGACAATTCGGTTAGAACTTAAATGCATGTAAATGACCTTTCACAGCAGTAGTGTTCCAGCTTCTGTGGAAGCCTACATGTACAGAGGTCAATGTGTGTAAACTTCCACTGCTCAGAAACCCATGGACATTGGGGGCAATCTTGAAATCAAGAAATACACAAAGCCTGGCCTGTGGTTGTTTCAACAGCACATGCATTGCCGTGTGCTATGGCAGAATGCAGGGAGAGAGCATTCAAATATTGTTTATTTGATATATAACATTGACCATAGTTGTTCTAAAGAATTGTGCATGTGCCGTTTTGAAGAATCCACCCTGCATTTAAAAGATTCCTTTTCTGAACAGTATACAAATGATTTGCTACATCGTTGTCAGCATTGTGATATATATTACAATGCATTGTCTGCCTCCTTTGTGTATAATTTAGTGAAGCCAGTTTCATAAGGGAAAAATACAGTTAATAATAATTACATTAGACATCAGTGATAAATGGGGAAAGGGGCCATAAACCTGCCATTAGCTGCAAATGCTTTTGTGCGACTCTGTTTTCCACAATGCACCCAAGGTGGATGTCTGATGAAGTTATCTTTTGGCGTAGTCCACCACCTGTAATGTGGGGATAATAATACCACCTCATATTTCATGATAATATATACGAAGAGCTTTGAGAGGTTTAAAGCATTATATAAATGATAATTATTTAGAGATGGGCATTTGACTAGGCAAAAAGGAGTTGATCAAATGACTAGTCAAGTACCTTTAAATCACTAATGTTATGAGAATACCAAAGAAGATAATCATAAGAAAGTTGGATGATTTGGTAATAATGGCATAGGCCTGTATCCAAAGTAATGCTAAGTCTCTGTTTCTGTTAGCACAAGAAATTTCCTTTGCACAATGATTATTTCCCCACTCCTTCCTCGTGCACCCCAATCTGCTCTGGAGTTTATATGTATTTAAACTACACCCACCCACACCGCAACCAACCAATAAATTAAAACCACAGTACAGCTTTAGAACGAGAAGGAAACAATTAATACATATCACAACATTGGATAAAATGTGGATTGGTGGGAAACTGGGTTGGAGGTAGTGATGTTAAATTCTCGAGAATAATCTTTTGGAGAATGTTCTCGAGAATTTTCTCGAGAATATTCTCAAATAATGAGTTGTGTACATTTAAAGCAGCTGTGTAGACGACACAGAATTTACAGTTTGTGGAGAATATTCTCTGGAAAATTTTCTAGCAGAGAATATTCTCTGGAGAATATTCTCACCTCACCTCACCTCACTCGTTGGAGGAGAGGGTGGTCTCTTATTTCTGCCCTAACTTCAGCTGCTTTGGAAAGGAGAGCAGGGATACCATCGCTCCAGAACCTAAGTGCAATATCACTCTTCCTATTTTTGATTTCCAGCAGCTGGTATTCAGAGGCTTACCGCCTCTAACGGTGGAGCTAGGACATTGCCATTGTGGCTAGTAGTTACAGAAAGCCGTAAAGGTAAAGGGACCCCTGACTGTTAGGTCCAGTCGCGGATGGCTCATCTTGCTTTACTGGCCGAGGGAGCTGGCATACAGCTTCTGGGTCATGTGGCCAGCATGACTAAGCCGCTTCTGGCGAACCAGAGCAGTGCATGGAAACGCCGTTTACCTTCCCGCTGGAGCGGTACCTATTTATCTACTTGCACTTTGTGCTTTTGAACTGCTAGGTTGGCAGGAGCAGGGACCGAGCAACGGGAGCTCACCCCGTTGCGGGGATTTGAACCGCCGACCTTCTGATCGGCAAGCCCTAGGCTCTGTGGTTTAACCCACAGTGCCACCCATGGCCCTGAAAGCCTTACACTTCATTAATTTGTCTATTCCTCTTTCAAGCTGCTGGCCATCCCTGCACCTTGTGGGAGAGAATTCCATAGTTTAGCTACGTGTTATGCAAAGAAGTATTTCTTTTGCATCTTCCAACACTTTATTGGGTAGTTTAAGGTTCTATTATTATGTGTGTCAGAGAGAACCTTCTCTCCAACCACTTCCTCTCCATTCCCCCATTCATACTTTTATACACCTCTGTCATGTCCCAAGAATAAGAGGATTGGTAGGGGGGGTGTTGAAAGGGAGAGACCCAGATCTCTCCAGTATGCTTGGGGATTGTTCAAAACCACAACAATAAGAGCTCAGCCATAATGGCAGATCAGGAAAGGTACCTCCAGGATGTCAGAGTGGTTAATGGGCGCACAGTTAAAGGAAGCTATTAGAGGCAAAATGGACAGCTCCTCTCCTGCCCAGTACTAGGCCCCTGACTACTAGCATTGCTGGACAGCTCCTCTGCCTTTAGGCCAGAATGGGACAGCAGCCTCTTACTCTCCAAAGCAAGAGTACCTTTAACACTTGCTGCCAGTGGTACCTATGCCATAGGTTGTTTACCCTTGTCTAACCAGAATTATTATTTTAAGGGAATACATGATCAGCACAATCATTTAGGTGAAATGTCGTCCCCCCCCCACCGCTAATGGACAAGCTTTGCCTTGAGCCTTCATCTTGAACTATAAAAAAGTTATGTGAGCAACAATCTACAGGCGCAGCTTCCCCCAACATGGGAAGAGAAGTGATAGGGAGATGTTGTACTGTGAGATCTCTGCCTGCCTTGCCTGTGGAACAGATACCAGTCTGGTCTATAAGTCAACAAACACGCTCCACATTCCCACAAATCCTGAGAAACCATAATATTTGTCTGGTGTTCTTCATAGCTGCAATAAATAAAAAATTAGCAGGTACAGCTAATTTTACAGGATGGGAAAACGATTTTGTATACTTGGAGATTCTAGATGAATTCTGGTCCAGTTTCACACTGAGGCTCTGCTGGAAGTGGAAGCTGCTGGTAGACGCTGGAACCGATCCCAGCAGGGCAGGCAAGTGGGATGCTGAATCCAGTGCATGCTGAGTTAAGCTATTTCTATCCCCCTAAATATGCATAGCAGGAGTTCTTCTTAGCCCAAGTCAGATTGTATGCTAGTTTTCTAGAACAGGCAGACGTGCTTGGCAGGCGGATGCCATGCTCTGATTCCATTCATGTGAAACATCCCTTCTGGTCTTTTCAGAAATTGAGAGGAACGGTGAGAAACTAACAGTTTAGTTCTTCTTTTTTTAAGGAAAAGCAAATCTTTGCAGGCAATTGTATCTCAGCAAATAATGGGTGCAGAGCTGGATATTATATTTGACATGATACAGCAAAATAAATTAACATTTCTTCTTCTTCTTCTTCTTCTTCTTCTTCTTCTTCTTTAATTATGCACTATATCACATGGGACATGGGTGGCGTTGTGGGATTAAACCACAGAGCCTAGGGCTTGCCGATCAGAAGGTCGGCGGTTCGAATCCCTGCGATGGGGTGAGCTCCCGTTGTTTGGTCCCTGCTCCTGCCAACCTAGCAGTTCGAAAGCATGTCAAAGTGCAATTAGATAAATAGGGAAGGCAAATGGCGGGAAGGTAAACGGCGTTTCTGTGTGCTGCTTTGTTTCACCAGAAGCGGCTTAGTCAAGCTGGCCACATGACCTGGAAGCTGTACGCTGGCTCCCTCGGCCAATAATGCGAGATGAGCGCCGCAATCCCAGAGTTGGTCACGACTGGACCTAATGATCAGGGGTCCCTTTACCTTTATATCACATGTTATGTTGGGGGGGGGGACTCTGCAATGAGACCTTTCCTCCAGTATTCTACCCTAGTCACTTTCAGAGATGTGGATACTTAAGGGGTAGGGGATCTCAAGCCCAGGCACCAAATGTGGCCCTCCAGGCCTTTCAATCTGGCCCTTGGGATTCTCCCCAGCTGACATGTCCTCCTCAGCCACACCCCTCTCGCCTTGACTGTGTTTGCCTGGTGTAAATAGGACTCCATACAGTAGCACAGCTGATCAGCTGAGGACTGAATCTGACATGTGGGTAAAACTATATTCTGCAAAGGACATGTGGCTGTCACCTCTCCTGGTAATATGTATGAAACAAGGCATTGAGATTCCCTACCCTACTTCACTTTGTGGACTGATGTGTGTGTGCATGTGTATGTGTAGGGAGGGCACAAAGTGAAGTAGGGTAGGGAATCTCAATGCCTTGTTTCAAACACAAAATATGCACCCCTCCCACATAATATGTCTAGTTTGCCTTATAATCTCATAGGATTCAGTTTCAATGAAACTTGCTTCCAAGCAAGTGCTCAGGATTGCTGTGTAAAACCAATTCCAAGGGACAGTCGGTGGGTATGCAGAATGTGCAATGTTTATTCTGAAACCTAACAGGGTTCCACAGTCATGTGGGCGTGGATCCAGACTAAGTTAACTGAACTGAAATCAACGAGACAAATCATCCATCACACAAGTCCCATTGATTTCAACCAAGAATTCCCACTGGCTGAATTATGTTCCACCTTGTGCAAAGGGTTGAATCACATGTAAAGCTGAAACAGTGAAATCATGATAATGGGGTCATCTTTCTGGAGCAATGACCAATCATAAGAATGCTCTGACATTCCTCAAACAAATGATGAGATGAAAGCTCACCACCCTTTAGAGTCAGGTAATGGTTGGCCCCTTGTCTGTGGTGTGTGAGTAGCTCAGTTCAGACTAAAGGTGGGGCCAATAGAAGCAGCCTGGAAGCAAGGATGAGCCACTGCTGGGCTTAAGGGTCAGCAAAACCCACAGATATGTGTCAGCTTGGAGCTATTGCTAGGACTGCTCAAATTTGTACAGTTGGATGGCCACAGGAAGCTGCCTTATACCAAAATCACACACTGGTCCTTCTGTCTCAGTATTGTCTACACAGTGGCTCTTCAGGGTTTCAGACAAGAGGCTTCTCCAACCCCACTTGGAAACACAAGAGATAGAACCTGCAATATTCTCATGCAAAGCACATGCATATTCATTCTGGCCATTGATCCACTTCAAGCTCAGTATTGTCTACACCAGATTTCCCCTAACCCGCCACCCTCCAGATGTTCTGGGCTTCAACTTGCATCAGCTGTTGAAGCTAGCATGGCCAGTGGTCAGGGAATTATAGTTAATAACATCTGAAAGGCATCAGATCTGGGAAGATTGGTCTACACTGAATGGTAACAGCTAGCCAGAGTTTCAGACAGAAGTCTTTTCCTGGAGATCTCAAGGACTGGAGTGGCAACCTTTAGCATGCTAATCATGTACTCTACCACTTCTTTAAAGACATGCCACAAGTTATTCATGAAAGGGGTAAACATTCAACTCAGTGGGTACTTCTTCAAAAAAAAAAAAAATAACACCACATTAGTCTTTGCTTGACTCGGACCCATGTCTATAAAATTCGGGTGCATTGTATACATCAGTGTGGGGTGAATCTGAATATGCTGAAGCACTAGCAATTTATGATGCTTACAGCACCAGAGGTTGCTGGGATTTTTAATGGTTTAATTATTTTCAGGTGAGACTGCTGTAAATGTTTAAAATTTGATTAAAATTTTGAGCTGCTAGCTTTGATTTCAGAAAAGGGAAGAGATGGGAAGCCAAGCATCTCTGTTGCTTGGGCACTTAAGCCAAGAGGCAAGCAGCCAGTGAACAAAGCCACTAGCAAGGCCAACACCTCCCCACAACTGCCAAGCAGCAGGCTTTGGTGCGGTAGAAGCATCCATAAATTGACTGAGCAGTTTGGAGCAGCATCTAAGGAGACATTATTAACTGGCCTGAAATTGGTAACATCCTTTGAATTCCTGTCAAGGGTTAGGAATCACATTTCTCCTATTGATTGAGAAAAAGAAAAGAAAAGAAAAGAAAAGAAAAGAAAAAAGAAAAGAAGGGGGGAAATTATCTCATTTTATAATCCATGACCTCCTGGGATTCCAGCCTTAGAAAATAGGTAGTGAAGGGATGGGGAACCTGTGTCCCACCAGCTCCGGCCAGTACTGCCACTGGTCAGGGATGATGGGCGTTATAGTCCAGCAACATCTGTAGAGCCATACATTCACCATTCCTCCAATAGTGTGATTGTCAGAGCAAGCTGATACATGTCAGTTTGTTGAGTTCAAAGGTATAGGATTGTTGCCTTTATGTGCTATTGTAAGATTTATCTTGCATTTGCAAAATGTCCCTTTCTAGTTGAATAGGAATCTATATGGTAAATTCAGAGGTGAAGTAAAACAATGGTAGGCCACATGGTGTACATGCAAAATTCAGTCTGCAGCATCCGCAGGTAGAGTTGTGAAAGGAATCCCAGAGAGCTGGAGGAAATCCTGGAGAGAACCTTAGAGACAGACAATATTAAGCTGGAAGGACCAATGTTTTGATTTGGTATAAATCTGCTTCCTGTATTCCTAAGCAAAAGGACAAAGGTGATACCCTTGAGTGCCACTGGTAATGCATAATCATAACAATTTTAAAAAAAACAGACTTAACTTCTGATCCAACCTTTTTGACATTCTAGGACAGGACAGTGAGTTCTCTGACTGTAAAATGATATATTGATAATCTACTTCACTGGCGTTTTATGAATAACTGCTCTGTTTATCCATGGTAGGAGTGGGATTACTTTAGCATGGAGACTATACCTTTGGTTGGGCTGGGCTGAATCTTATCACTCTATGACTCTTACCAGGCTGACAGTTTTGGAGAATTCCATGGAAATAGTGTGCTTTACGCATCACCACACCTGATATCCTGAAAAGAGGTGCAGCACCATGAGTAAGAGTATTATCATTAAATCCAATCTACAGGGATGCTCACTCCCAAGGAAAAGAACCCCAAAGGTGAGGGATCCCTACCAGTTTCCAAATGTATCCGATTACCTTAATGCCTGCCTCCATGTTTCTGTCTAGTTCAGTCAGCTTTCCTCATTTATTCTGTCACGTGGACTGCATTAAAATACCCATCCTCTTTTCCCCCATTTGCATCCTAGAGCTCTGGCACAACATTTATTACAAGCCAATTAAAATGAACCGCCTACAGATTGGCAACACGACATCTCGTTTCCCTCTAGAATGTTGCTCCATGCCCAATGGCAGTCCACAAAGCATATCTTGCTGTGCAGTTCTATTCCTTAATAATATGCACCCTCCCCCAGCTTCATTAAGGAGCATGTTTCTGTGCAAAGGGCTGTTTTAGTGTATTTCTTTCTTACAACTGGAGGCTGGAGTTTCCGTTTTGTGTGTGTATGGCCATTTGTAAATCACACTCTTTGTCCAAAATGTTTTTCCCCCTTCCTTGCTTCTCTGTTTGTAACCACTTCCATGGCACAGCTGTTGATAAATGCAAGATTATGATCCCTCTGAAAACCAGGAGGCTCTGTATACAAGAAGAGGGAAAATATTTGTTTGGAGTCAACCATAGATAGCTGAGAGATTGTTAGATATATTTTTTAATAATTCCTATGGTGTCTGTCAGAATACAGAGTGCTTACAGTTTCTGCTTATGTTTAAAATAACCCTGTGGAATACATTAAGTGGGGAGATTGCAATCTGGCAAACAGTGATTCGAATTAAGACCTCCATAGACTCAGAGCTCTAGCCCTGTGGTTCCCAAACTTTTCTGCCATGGACTTAAAAATTGCTGAGGGTCTTGGTGGACCAGTTAATGATTTGCCTGCCTGTTGTAATGCACTGTGCTAGACACTGTATGATTTTTAATTGTACTATTATTGCTTCTTCTCTATCTCCTATATTGTAGTTTATTGCATTGCAATTTTAATTCCATACACTATAAAAAATAAAAGAAGCAAGTAAATGCAAGTAAAAATCAGTGTGGACATTTAATGCAATTAAAATACTTAAACCATGGCTAAGGATAAGCTTGAAGCCAGGATATGAAACCAAATGCAACAGCAGGAGTACTGGATTGGCTCTGTTGGTGTATTTGAACTGTGCTGACCTCTCTTTGACTTTACCCCTCTTCCTCCAGTAAGCAAAAGTGAACCACCTGCCAGGAAAGTGCCTCCACCACACCTGGTGACCTGCTGCTTCTGGCTGGGCTACAACTCCCATTGTCCCTCACCAATGGTTGGGAGTTGCAGCCCAGCAACTTATGGAGGGCCACAGGTTCACCATCCCTGTTCTAGTTGGTTGACTGATTCAGCCTTCAAAGAACATCAGACTGATTATTTGAGAGTGATTTTCTTTCGACCAAATGACTTGGTTTAGGAATTGATTGATTGTATTCTGATGGACTATTTTGGAGGAATTGATTGGATGTTCAGAGCTCTGAATGAAGTATCATTCTTTCTATATTCCATCTTCACTTCAAAGTTAATTAATGAATTGGTTCTTCTCTGATTAAAAGTATTTAACTAGCTGAACTGATTAGAGTCTCTGATTCTTAAATGGAATGAATGAGTTTCTTCTCTAATTGAAACAAAGAAGGTAAATGAAACTGAGTTTTTGAGCTAGCTTCTTCTCTGATAGATAGGAGCTCACTAGCACTGCAACCTCTATGACCGGGCTGCTAATGCTGGCACTGCATTGGTATAACGCAGGGGTCCTCAAACTTTTTCGGCAGGGGGCTGGTCCACTGTCCTTCAGACCTTGTGGGGGGCCAGACTATATTTTGAAGGAAAAAAAGAATGAGGGATGATGAGCAGTGCGTGAAAGGGCTCCAGCTAGGGGCTGCTTTAAATGGCGGTCGCTCAAGAGGGGCATTCAGTCCACCGCGGCTCCTGTGTCTTGCGAGTGGCAGGGGCTGGTGGCGGTGGAGGAATGATGAGCGGCGTGCGAAAGGGCTCCGGAGAGGGGCTGGCACCAACAAAGCCTAGCCCCCTTCCTCCTCTAGGCAGGGCAGGGAGAAGCCAAGAGGAGGGAGGGAGGCGGCGGCGGCGGTGCTGTGTGAGGAGAGGGAGGGAGAGGGAGAGGGAGAGGGAGAGGGAGAGGGAAAGGGAAAGAACACGCGTGCACTGGCGATCCACACAGCCATTCCCGGACTGTCCGCGGGCCGGATTTAGAAGGCAACTGGGCCTGATCTGGCCCGCAGGCCTTAGTTTGCCGACCCATTGGTATAACGTTATTGAAGTTCTATGCATACCCAGCAGCAAAGCAGTAAACAAAACAATCTCAGTAGAAACAAGAGACAACATCGTGGCACTGACAGACACTTGCACAGCTTCCATGGCCAACCTATCAGAGCATTGTGCACTGATGAAGCCCCTGCATTACCTATGAACCGAGTGCCCCAACTAATGTGGAGCAATGGAAGAACAATCCCATGATTTCACCCTACAAGCTTCCATACATACAGAGTACAATGAGACAGTGTACTTTCCCTGCACATGTCATAACCTTGAGAGGACATCGAAACCCCTGGGAGCCCACCTAGCAGATCTTGTTGGGCTCCAGTTCCCATCAGCCCCTGCCAGTTTGACCAGTCATCAGGGAGATGTATAGCATCTGGAGAGCCACAGGTTAGCTTCCCCACACGCTGCCTTAAGGAGTGAGTGTGTATATAAATGTGCGTGCACATGTGCACACTCATTTGTCTAAGGAGAAATGGTTTTGCCTACCTTGGGTTTTTTTGTTGTTGTTTTTTATGTATTTGGTGGCAAACATTAATCCACTTCCTTAAAGAAATTATGGATTATCAAGTACCTCTGGACTGTTTCGCAATTCTTCTTTGTGATCTGAAAGAGCAAGTCAGAATGTATTACTTGAAATTTATTATTAATCCCCGTTGCAGCATCAGGATAAACTTGGAAGCTAATTGGGAAAAGAAATGCTTGGGGGAAATGTGGCAGATAGACAAAATGACAAAATGGACAAATTACATGCAAGTTAGGGAAGGACGTCAAGTTGGTAATAGATTAACAGAACATGGGGTGTGTTGTTCAACTTTAGAATGATAAATTGAATTATAACATTCTGGTGTAGCCTTTGTTCTATAAATTATTAGTGATACATTTTTTCCTGTCTCTCACGCTGAACCCACATGCAGTTATTTGCTTATAACCCTTTGTTATAATTCAAAAGGCATTTTCTCCTTGTAGCATATATTTCTGATTTCCAAATTGAGAAATACAGCTTCTGTTATTTATTTATTTAGTTTTTCTTTTTAAACACATACCTCCCCCCTCCCCACTTTCTCCCTCTGCAAAGCAACTTGTGGACATAAAACCAAATGATGATTTATGATACTTTTATCAAATGTTGCACTTTTATATTTCTTGTTTATATGATGTGAGCCACTTTGTGAAGCTTGCCTTTTAAAATGTGGCCTTTAAAATGCCTTAATTTTTGTAAAAAAAAAAAAAAAAGAAAAGTAGCCCATCAGAGTGATGCCATATCCTTGTCCCCAGTGTTGATTTTGCTATTGGCACCAATGCTGCTGCAAAGCAAGGTATACAGCTCCCTAGAGGCGCTATTTTAGCTGCTTATTCATGTCACATCTCTCCTGTCCTCCTTTCAAGGACCTCAGATTGGCACAGATGAAATTATATTATACATTTTCACCTCACAACAGTCCTGCTAGGTAGGCCAGGTTCAGAGAGTATCTTGTTCAAGGCTATCCACTACGCTTCATGGGGGAAACTGCTTGAAGTCAGACTGTTGGTTCGTCTAGCTCAGTACTGTTTTCACCAGTGCTTCCCAAACTTGAGCTTCCAGCTGCTTTTGGACTACAACTCCCATCAAGACCAGTGGTCAGGGATGATGGGAATTGTAATCCGAAAACAGCTGGACCCCCAAGTTTGGGAAACACTGATTTACACTGAATGGATGTGGCTCTCTGGTATTTTAGGAAGGGGTCTCTTACAGCCCTACCTAGTGATGTTGGGGGCTGAACTTTCTTAATGCAGAGCAGATGCTCTACCTCTGAGCTACAGCCCTTTAAATTACCTGTGCTGTAGTGATTTGAACCAAGGCACCCCTGAGCTATCTGCCATACACGGTCTATTGTAGAACTACCTCTGTCTGTACTGTGACAGCCCGAAGCAGCAACACAGGATTAATTTGTTTCCTTAATGAATGGTGTTTCTTTCAGAAAAAAAGCAACTTATGCCTCTGTCTGCCTTTCATGTTCTACAAAATTTGCTTTACATAAAAAGTTAATCTGATTATGCAGCGTAGTACCTGCCACCCAGCCTGCAAGATATCATTACCATGTGTTTAGCCTGAACTTGTTTTTAGAGGACATGAGGTGAAGGAAGGTGATAACCGATTTACTGACCCCACCAGTCACTGGAGTCTAGCAAAATGAATTGCTGTTGCCCAAGAATTGCTATATTATCTGAGTTTACAGTTGGCCTTCCTCCCTCCTCTGGCTCTTTCTGTATCTAATTTAGCAAAATTGCATTTAAATTAGTCCCTGATGAGAGACCCAGAGCTGACATTTTTCCTTTAATAGACATGTTAGTCTCCCTGCATGCTAAAATTCCATAAATGGCTCTTTACTTTTCACAGGCGAGACAGCTATTATACATCAGTCAGTGCATTATATTCCTAGATTCACCTTGGGGAATTATTACTAGCCGTCACAGCATTTCTTCCAGGAGAAAGTCAGGATTTCTCGACTGGCTAATTTATATTTGTATTGTTCATACCCTCCTCCCCCTGCGCAGCCATCTTGTAAAGGCTACTTTTCAGCAAAGTTAATTTAGGGAAAAGAAAATGAATTCAGTACAAATGAGATTATATGCCTATCTTTAGACTTGAGCTCTTGTATGTTAGATTGTGTTAATTTCTAGCCCGCTGATGATACACATTGTTGATGGCACCACTGAGGATGACCTACTCAGCTGAAACACGTTCAGTTGTCAGATACTAAATTTGTCTGAAGTTATTGTCATCTATATAGTTCATTGTTAGATTAGCTGTTTTATTATTGATACGAATTGCACAACCATTGCCCTGGCCAGGTTGTTGGTTTGTTTGTTTTTTTATCAAATTCCATTTGTAAGAAAGGGATGCTTTACTTGAACTGGCTATCTGTTCCTAAACAATGGAAAGCTTTTTTCTCTGGCATGCTTTAATGCCACAAGCTAAGAACCAGATTAAAACACATGCTAAAATTTTACATGCCTGGATAGGCTTGACTAAACTACAATGTTTTTAGGAGGTGATGGATAGAATACAGTGAAAGCATCTGCCTGGTGTCAGTAGGCAGGGGGTACCGAAGTGTAGATGTTGCCACACTAAATGATCAGTTTCTTACAAATGCAGAATGAGTGTATTGTGGCCTGAGCCCCTGAATCTTTGATGCTCTCTGAATTTAAAACTTGGTGGAAGACAACCTGTTTTGCATGCAGACTATGCCAGGTTATATCTCTGGCATCTCCAGTTGAAAAGATCAGGTAGGAGCGCATCAGGTCCTGCCTGTGGGCTTTACATTGGCATCTGGCTGCCCACTGTGAGGACAGGATGCTCGTTGAGGTGGTTCATTGGCTTAATCTAATGGTGTTCTTCTCATGTTTTTATGGCTTGAGAAATGTGGGATGTAACATAAGCAGTCAAGTACAACAATTCCTGTTTGCCCAGAATGGACACACAGGGGAATGTTGCTCCAGCCAGGAGGACTTCCTGTCACACCTGGTCTGGAGCATCCTCCCCCTGCGTGTAAACAGGTAGATGGGCGTGACGCTGCGAGACCCCATAAAAGGGCTGGTCACATAGCCATCTCCCTCTCCTCCTCCTCCTCCTTCCATCTTGATGTATTTTGCTGTCTGCTGGCTCTCAGCCAGCAGCACATGGGCTCATTCTCACATGGGATGAACTCAAACTCTCTTCTGTAACTCCAAGCTAAAGTCTGCCTTCAGGGAACCTACTGTGAACTGAATGTGAGTAAACTTCTAATTACTTTTTAAAGAAGACTGTTCTGTCTTAATTCTTTTTAGGAGGAATAAAAGGGGAATTTGCCAGGAACAAAACCCAATCTGGACAAAGCCAGATTGGATTGCTTAAGTAAAGAGATTCAAACAAATCTACCAACTAGCTTCCTGCTATATACTGGGGAATGTACTCTGCTACTGACTCACTAGCGTGAGTGAGGAAGGATAATATTTAATCAATGTATCATCTCCTAGTATCCACAACATTCCCACAAGAAATAGGTATGTGTGAGAGACCAGCAGCTGCTGCCCGTCAGAATAGACAATGCTAGCCCAGATAGACACAGCACCTAACTTGCTGTAAGGCAGCATCCTAGGCTCCCAAGAGATGTGCAAATGTGTTTCCATTTCATTTCACGTGCCCTGTCGTGCTCTTCAGTTGTGCAAAAAGGTACCGCTTTGTTAAGCATCAAAAAAAAGAAGCAAGTTAAGGGGAAACCTTCAGATGGAAGAAAGGCTGTATATTATATACCTTTAGCTCCCATTCCTACAGATGATGCTTTTGAATTTTGACAGGCTCATATTATTTCAAATTATTGCTGGTGTATAACAGTGGAGTGATTTAGAAGTGGCAGGATTTTATTTGCCACCCTAGAATTGCATGCCTCGGAAATGGCTTTAAAAAACAATGCACCTGCAAACCTACTCACACTACCCTTTAATGCTGAAATTTTTGTTCATTTCCCCTGCTAGGAAAGGAGCACATAAAACGTCTCTGGTGTAGCATCTTGAGGCTGCAAATAGCTGTGTTGATGGCTCTGTTCCGATTTAAAATGAGCTCTCATCTCATGTAGCGCTCAAAGCGTAGGGGCAGTTTTTCCCTTCGATGTCGCGCCTCTAATACACATGGAAAACAACTGCTGGGTGGGTGAGTGGGTGGGAGGGATGCAATGCAGTTGTAGGAAATGGATGCCCAGGTAAGGAGTCAGAATGGATGGCACAAAGGGCCAAGAGTTGAGACGAGGCTCATTCCATTACTCATGCGCTTACTCTTGGCAGTAAAACTGTTGCCCACAGATTGTGAGCCTCGTATCGTCATATTCCTGCAAATGGGAAAGAGGTGCTGTGGCAATTAGGGGTTGGAAGCCGTGTCTGAAAAGTGCCGTGATGTATCTTTAAAGGCAGAAAGAGCACTGAAATCCTTGGGTGGGCTTTACTATACGAGGACTGAAGAGTGAATAACTTTTAGCGCATTGTGATGCCAGAGACTGACAGGAGTGATCTTTGAAGGCTGACCTCTTCGCTGCTCTTCAAAACCATCACAAAAACAACAACCACCACCCCACTGCTGCCTCTTCCTCCAGAATGTTTTAAAAGCTGTAAGAGATGGATTGGTAAATACACACACATACAGGGGTTCTTGGGCAGGAGGTGCTTCAGGAATTATATCTTCGTGAATTTTGATATTAACTCTCCTGCTCTGCACCTCCTATTGTGCAGTTCAGATCATATTTAGCTTTTGGATTTCACGCTTTTTCAAAAAATAATAATAATCTGATGCAGTGCCGAGGTTACAAAAACAGTAGCAATGTGCATTTAAAGTATGTGCTTTGCGAGAAAATAGCTTCAGAAATACTATTTAAATATATATTTAAACGCAAACTTCCATGTGGACTATACATATGCACAGATTAATGTATAAACTGGATGGAATGGACTTATGAACGGCCACATACAAAAGCGGCACAGAACAGGAACAAAGTGATCCATCCATCTCTCCTCTTGCTCCACCCACCAATAGGCTGTATGGGAACAAGATCTCTGAAGGATACGTCAAGGCTACACTTGTGGTTACAGCTACGACATTGACAGTCTGCACCAATTCTGGGTTGGTGCCCTATGCTGCATGCTGAATTTAAAGGAACAGTGTCTACTGTCAGTGACCTTTTCATTTCAGGCGGTGTAAGACCTGATGGGACTAGCAGTGTAAGCAGTTTTACAAAATTGGAAGCAACGTGGGAGTCACCTTGATGTATGTATGAACCATAAGCAGGGCAAGAAATAGTGTGGTTATAAACCAAGGAAAGAATGTGCTAATTCTGATGTAATGAAAGTGCCCCCACTACCACCGTAAACAGCCACAGATATAATTAAGGACCTGGTTTTTCTTCCAGAGAAGGTCATTATTAAAGAACTCCAATGATTAGAGAGTTCCAATTAAGGGTTACTGTCAGTTTTACTCTTGATTTAGACTTAGAGAAAAAGCCATATTCCCAAAAAGAAAAGAAAAAAGAAAAAGAAACCAGGCACATGGACATATTTTCATGACTTCTTAAATTCAATGAACCAATTTAGTTTGGGAAGCTTTCTTGAAGTTAAGCACCTTAAATATGGCAGCATTCTGCTAATTTATGAAGCACATAGTGAAAACTAATAGCAAAGAGCTATAAACAAAATTGATGATGGCTGGTTCATTGTCATTCCCCAGGCTTCTGTGGGTAATGACGAAAGTAAATAACGTAAGTGGTAGAAATTGAATTAAACTTTCATGCTTTTTTTTTTTGTAAGTAAGATGCAAGAAAACCTTGAAACTCACCTCCCCCCGCTACCCGCCCTACAATTTTGATTTGCCTGTCTTTCAGCTTGAGCCCCAGAAGCTAAAAGAATAGTGTCTAATATGTGGTGGGAAACACATTTAGGCAATATTGAATTATAAAGTTAAACACTTCTAAGCCCATTGATTTCAATGGGAAGTGTGAACATATGTTTAAATCAATGGAGCGTGGGGGGCAAGTTTGTATATTCAGCAGAATCAAGTCATAACATTTTTTTCTTGGAATAATAATCACTGTTGAAGAGAGAGAAGGAGAAAACAAGCGGTTGGGAGGGGGCCCTGTTTGTAATGTCTCAATTCTAAAACTAAGGATCAGTGTCTCAACTCTCCTTCCCGGTTATTCCTCACTGCAGAAAGCTCCTCCCTTTCTGTTGAACTGGTTTATTCAAGGCAAACAAACTACCGTAAATCAACATTTCTGAAATGCTCAAACCAAAACACAGCCATCCTTTGAAATTTGCACAACTCCGTATTTTGCGATGTGCTTCTCCATTCAAGTAATGTGTACAAAAATGCAAGCTTAAATTAGGGTAAACTGACCGTGCAAATGCAGATATTAGCCAAAAAAAGCCACACAAAATTATATTAGAGAAAACTGCTTTGCAAAAATGCATATATTAGGCAAACTGTGTTTATTAGGAGGAATTTGCACTAAAATGGCAAATTGTCATGGGGATTAAAAAAAACACACACTTGCAAATTGCTGTCAAAATATGGAGAACAGAATATAAGATTGGAAAAAATGAGAAATGGAGAAAAATGGGAATAGACAGATCTATCAACTCCTGGTATGCAATAGCTTGACTTGCACTGATTTAAAAGCCCAAACACATAGATTCACATCTGTAGCCTATAGTAGCACAGTCCAACAAAAGCACTACCACCTGATTTTGCTGAATGTATAAACTGGACCATAAAAGTACTGTGACTGTTTCAGGGTCATACCTCAAGTGTTCCTTGCACGTCACAATGGACTTTAATACAATAGTTATCTCACATCCCCGACTCTTTGACTCAGAAACCATTTACACAAAATATTAAATAATATTGTTAATTACTGCATCCATAACTCAAATGGAATGCTCTCTTTGGTTTCATTTTTATGCTTCTATCCACCCCGTGCCATTTCCGAAATCATCACCTTATGGTTGATTTCAAAACATGTCTTTCTTTTTTAACAAGGCATTTTTATTTTGTAAATCAGCATCATTTTTATTTTAAAAAAAATCCACCCACATTATGTGCCTTGTTGATTGTAGATAACAAGGGCTACTGTCTTGGGTTGTTTGCTGTTTGCTTATCTCCATTTATATCACTGTTACCTGGCTCACAATTTGAAGCCAATTTGGATACCAATTTGAAGCAAGCCTAAATTTTTTAGCTGTTTGGGAGATCAGTCACTGCTCCACATTTACCAGTTGTTTGTTTTCTTTTCAGTACTTTTTTTAAAAAAATCTGCCAACCTATTGCTGGCTCCCCTCCCCTTTGATTCTTGATGTTGTTCTAAAACAAGATATTTCTGCCCATTTTTCTGCTACTATTGCCAGTGGGGCTCCATATGGATCTATAGAAGGCCCTGTTGCACTAGTTAGTCCCATGTTGCCATTGGGACAATTTCTCTGTGAAAACAGTGGTGGCTCCAGCTGCTCTGCTTATGACCCAGATATGCATTACACTGTAACCCAGATATTGATTCCTGCAGACCATGGTGGAGACCTGTTTACTGGCTCTAAGCTCAAGATGTCTTGTTGTTTTGCTTCAGCCGAATAATGGAGACTTGCTTTGGGGACTCCCCGCCGTTCTTGAAATGTGTGCCAGCAATCAAGAGGTATTCTGAGAGGCCTTAAAAATCGATACTGCATTTGAAGGGCAGAATTGTGGATATCCTCATGTACTGTGACCTTCCCTTAAATACTCACCCTATCCATATGTGTCTGTGTGTTCCTTTTTGAAAAGGCACCGAATGCCACCTTGCTAAAATGAAGCCCCATTACAGAATTTATATGGAATATCTAATCCTTGCAGTATCAGCCTGATGAGCTTAACTGTTTCGAATCGCCACAGCGACAGGATGCAGTACTTGTCCCTTTGACCCATTGTGCAAGTGGGGATGGTCATTACTGCTGCTCTGCTGCTCCTGGAAGTGCCCCCCAGCTGTGGAAGTTTGGTGTTTTACTAGATTTAATTACCTCAAGAGGATCCTGCGGCAGTTCTGAGCACCTCGAGGGAATCAGATGTAAGAGCATTAAAAATTACAGAGCAGATGGTTCCTGAAGTCAAAGTAATGGCTTCTAGCTTTGTGGGGGGAAAGAAAGATGAATGGACTGGCCTTTTCCAACGAAGCATTCCGTTTCCACAGTGCTTGCTTATCCACTACCAGAAAACACGTCAGAGTGGAAGCTTTACAGAATGTCAAATGCACACATTGGGGGGAAAGATCAAATTGCTCAACTTAAAGGATGCCCAAATCCGTCTGTTTGTGCTCCATGTCACTTTTGCATGTACGTCTGTTCAGGCAGATTTCCACATCAGTGTGGATTTTTTTTAAAAAATGTGCACAATGTTGCCTTAAAATACATATTTTAAAAACGAATTTTTCTCTTGAAGACACACATTTCTAATGTGTGTTTTCTTTCACAATGTGAAGGAGCAGCTGGAGGGAGGGCAGCAGCAGCAGCCACCTGGCATCCTGGCATTGGCATCGCTGTGGATTACTGGGAGGTGGAAGCGACAGGTAACTTAGCACTGTGTAGTCTCACCAATGGAGCCAATCCAGAGCTCCTGCTGGCGTGTCTGCACAGCACCAACCTTCCCGTCACCTCTCCCCTGCCTCCTTATTCCTGGTAAGCTGCAGAGATGCCAGTGGAGGGAGACCAGATATGTCTACTCTTCACAGGTCACAACTTTCTCTTTTATGTTTTACATTTATATTTTGTGGGCTTTTTGAATTGATGGAACCCACCCTGAAACTTTAGGCTGAAGGGTAGGATATAGATCTCATTCATAAATAAGTATTTTTTGTGTCAATACAACCACTCTCTATTGCAGACTTACCAATTAGGACTTTTGATGGTATTCCTCTGGGCAGGTACATATAGTTTTCAATATTATCTACCACCTTATCATATACTTTGATTCTGACCAACATCATCCGAATTGCTACTGAATTGGTTATTCCTCTGTGTCATGTTATGCCATATAAATAAGCTTTCAGATCAAACCATCATGACTGATGCTTACCAGAGTTGAACCATAAAGATTTAAAGCCTAAGACATTTTTATATTGTCATACATTAATGTGGTTGCTATTCATATCTAGGAATGAGATGGTTAAGGTTATGCAAAAGTTATACTTAGGATACTGACTTTCATTAGAAACCAGCAGCATGACTAATAAGCTTCCCTTTGCTGAATTTCTCCTGTGATTTTTGTTTTGACAACTCAGTGTGTCGTCTTCTCAAAGCTTCTGCGCACATAGGATCAGCTATGTGAGTTGAAATTTCTAGTCATGCATCTTTCCTTAATAGAGTTTTTCCTCTAGAAGCCTGGTCAATGATTAGATCTTACAGTCATTAAACCTTGTCCTTTTATCGCACATTGACCTTTTATTCATGTGGGAACATTGTTTCAGGCAGCATAATTCCATCAACAGCTATTTGCTATGATATTTATTTATGAAAATTATTTTCCACCTTTTCCACAAGGCAGCTAAGTGGAAAAAAATCGCTGCCTAGTTTAGGGGGGGGGAGAGATAATTATGGAGAAGAGAGAGAGAGAGTTAACAGATTCACAGTCTCTGGACAGCATTCACCTCCCCTTCTCCAAAGACACTGAGAGCTCAGAAAGTGTTAGAACAGAAAGCGCAGAGGGTACAAGCTCAGATTACAAGACGTAGGAGTGACGTAGATTAATAGGGATGGAGGCGGGGAGGAAGCCTTAATTGGGAGCACCGCCATTTCTAGGTAGACATGTTCTTTTATCTCTTACTGTGATTATTAAAGAATCTAACTGGTAAGACGGTTCTTTCATTTGATCTTTTTATTTACTGCCACGAGGGAGTAAGCTGATTCCCCGAAGCCTGGCAGGGCATCAATCTGAGGCAATCAGTATTTCAAGAGTTCTTTCCCAGCTGTACCTGCAGATGCCAGGGATTGAATCTGGACCATCTGCATGCAAACCCGATGCTATACTACTGAGCTAAGACCCTTTCCCACAGAGCCTTCATAGATGTGTCATACATCAAGAGAATCAGTTCACATGTTCTGTCACCAATCACCAAGTAGGGACAAACCATGTGATGTTGTGAGCCAGATCTCTCCCCCCCCCCCCGCCTGCACAGGTTCTATGGGAGGGAGGCTGAACAATGAATTGGGCTCTCTCAAAAGTATTAAAACTTCTATGGAGGTTACTAAGTGGAGTGGTCCATAAATTAATGATGGTAAGTAATACTTCTGTTCTGCGGCCAAGGAACAACCCGTTCCATTTTGAGCGCATCCTTCATATGTTCAGCAGGACTATTTTTTGCAACAGTAAAGAACAGACCATTTGGGGATGAACTCATTTTACAAGGCACATTTCTTGCTCTCAGAACACTATTAAATATTACTCTGAGAAGTCTACACTTTAAAAAAAAATGTAATAAAAATAAGCACAGAAGGCTTTTATATAAAGCCAGGTCCATGATAAAACTGGAAGTAGAGCGTCATTGCAACAGATCTCGAGTATGCTAGTTAATTATAAATGGCATGTAATAAAGGGATATGAGTGACAGAGGAGAGTTCTATGAAAAATGAAAGACTTGATTATTCCTACCTTCTTTTCTCACAAATGAGGGCTGAAATTATTGTCCTTACAGAAGACGTCTGTTTTGCTCTGTTTAAAATATGAGACTCCTTGTATAATTAACTATGCAGCACTGTGCTGTGGGACCTTGAGGTTTCTCTTCCTGCTACAAATTTGTTGTGTTTAGGATTGATCTGTTAGAAATGCACCAATATATTAAATAAATGTGCAGAATCTAGTTATACCAATAAATATGTATCAAACTAAACCAGATATATTGCTTGGGGTGGTGGTGTAACCACTGCTACATTACTTATGGCATTGCAAGAATAATTTACCACTATTTGCCTACAATTAAGTTCAATAACTTTTATGCTGTGATTAATTAAATCCTAACATTTCCCTGTAACCCCTGCATATATTAAACATGGAAATGAGTTTTCTCTACCAACTCATTAAGCATGTGGCAAGCCCAGTGATACAGTGGAGTTTCACTCTAATAAAAAATACTTAGTCTTTACATTGCATGTAGATCTTTATATGCATAGCAATCACTTCTAACTCTCTAGCTGACCCCCAGAGGGAAGCACAAGGCAGCATGCAAGTCACAGAGCTGATGCAGTGATGCTGACAATGTTTTGCAACTGCCTGCTTCCATAGCAGGGCCAGTCCATGAGTAGAATACCTAAATGTTATGAATATTGGGTTATTGGAAATATACGGATTTTTCTAGAGAGGAATTAATCATCAGTGTGTCTTGCGTAATTATGCAGAACTTTCCCTGCACTTCCTTCATTTGAGTAAGTTTTAATGGACACCTGCCAGTCAAATTGGGTGGTTCACATAAATGACTTTGGATGGTACATGAAGGTGTGATATAACATGCAACGTCATGGGCAATCTTTGAAGTCTGCGATAAAACTATGGGCTCATCTGGGATCCCCAGAGGACAGGAACACACTTCAAAATGACCTTAACAGATTAGAGAACTGGGCCAAGGCAAACAGGATGAATTTTAACAGGGAGAAATGTAAAGTACTACACGGGCAAAAAAAATGAAAGGTACAAATACAGGATGGGTGATACCTGGCTTCAGAGCAGTACAAGTGAAAAGGATCTAGGAGTCTTGGTAGACCACAAACTTGACATGAGTCAACAGTGTGATGCAGCAGCTAAAAAAGCCAATGCAATTCTGGGCTGCATCAATAGGAGTATAGCATCTAGATCAAGGGAAGTAATAGTACCACTGTATTCCGCTCTGGTCAGACCTCACCTAGAATACTGTGTCCAGTTCTGGGCACCACAGATCAAGAAGGATATTGACAAGCTGGAACGTGTCCAGAGGAGGGCAACCAAAATGGTCAAAGGCCTGGAAACGATGCCTTATGAGGAACGGCTTAGGGAGCTGGGTATGTTTAGCCTGGAGAAGAAAAGGTTAAGGGGTGATATGATAGCCATGTTCAAATATATAAAAGGATGTCATATAGAGGAGGGAGAAAGGTTGTTTTCTGCTGCTCCAGAGAAGCAGACACGGAGCAATGGATTCAAACTGCAAGAAAGAAGATTCCACCTAAACATTAGGAAGAATTTCTTGACAGTAAGAGCTGTTCGACAGTGGAATTTGCTGCCAAGGAGTGTGGTGGAGTCTCCTTCTTTGGAGGTCTTTAAGCAGAGGCTTGACAGCCACCTGTCAGGAATGCTTTGATGGTGTTTCCTGCTTGGCAGGGGGTTGGACTGGATGGCCCTTGTGGTCTCTTCCAACTCTATGATTCTATGATTCTATGATTCTATCTGCATGTAATATTCTTGTTTGCTTAACCATAGACAAGCAATCAAGAATGGCCTGCAAGATCATATGCTCTTCCTCTCAACCTTTCCCTCCTGCAGCATGCCTTGCTTGTTAGCCTTAACTATGCATACCATGGCTATGCATACCATGGGTAGCAGCACCAAGGACTGATGTGTTTTGAATGCAAAAAAGTCCAAGGTTCAATCTCTAGCTTTCCCAGGTAAGTCTGGGCAAGACCTTTGTCTGAAGCGCAAGACACACACTGCCCATCAGTGTAGACAATATTGTACTAGGTAGATATCTCACTTGCTATACGGCAACTTTCTAACCATGGTGAATACCTGGGCTGATGTAGCTCTGATCAAAGGTAAAGGCAGGTGGATGAAGGTTTAGGCTACTGGGAAGGCAGTATGAGATCCTTCCTACTTTAGGAAGTAGACAAAGTTAGGAGTCCATTTAAAACTTGTTTGAAAAGAGGCAACCACCCAAAGTGTGGATGTGTAGCCAAGTGCTTTATTCATTTAGGGAAACCTGTGGCCCAGATGTTATTGGACTTCAAATCCCATCAGCCCTAGCCTGCATAGCTAATTGTCGGGGATATGAGTGTTGTAGTCCAAAAACATCTGGAAGCCCACAGGTTCCTTACCCATAATGTAGGCGGAAATGGACTAAGCACTTTTGTGGATGCCCAGAGATGCCCATAACATTCCCATAGATATATGTCTGAAAGCTGCATTGCGGCAGTGGTTGGCTCTGTTTTTCCAGCATCATTTAAAATTGATCTCTTTCGAAAGCTTCATTACCACAGAGTATGGGGGAAATGGGGTGCCAATATTCAATCTTTTTTTAAAAAAAATAATGCAATGAATAATCTTTTCGTTTGAATGCCCTTGCCTTTTGTATGTGCATTGGACAAATATTTGCAAAATGCACCCAAATTCTGTGAGGATATTTGTAATTTAAAAATGTTCTTGCAATTCATTCAGAGGGCAAAATGCTCCTGGTATGCAAATGGCTTAGCAATTCTTTCAATTTCACAAAATCGGCTTCTTGACATTAGTGAAACAAAGGGGCTTCAGAGCTGTCTAATAGCTTTTGTTTTGATTTATTATCTAAGATTTGAAATAGCAAACAGGCCCAATGCTAAGAGATGGCTGAAATTTTTTTCCAGCAAGTCTTTCCTGCACTAATTAGCTCCCAAGAGGTGAGAGATTTTTGTTCTGGCTTCAGCTTTGAACAGAAGGAGCCAGACTTTCCTCCCCACCCCCACCCCGTTTCCCATTGGCATTCAGAATGTGTATTGTTTAAAATCAGAAGCCATAGCTGATAGCCATAAATGATTAATATGCTATTTATAGGGTACAATTTTCTGCAGTGTACAATAGGCACATCTAGAGCAATTCTTCTTTCAAGTCTTTCAAAGCCAAATTACATTGAAAGTTTGTTAGGCCTTAACGAAAGCATTAAAAACAATGCAGCTTCAGAATGATGGGCGTGAAGCTGTATTTGCTGTGTTTAATTGATAAAAGCTCCTCCATCCCCGGATGTCAAGTGGGAATCTGATTGCACTTAGTAGAAACTGAAAAGTTCGGGGTGGTTCTCCAGTGCTTTATGACTTCCTATCAAGATGTTATCTTGCAAATGTATTGCATGATCATTGCAAAATAGAGCAGGGCTGCCTGAGGAGTGAAGTGGCAAATGTATAATACTATTGGGCCAGATATCCATCCAACAGAAATTAGCCCAGGGTGGGGAACCCTTATGGGCCCGAAGGACTTATTCTGTCTTGGGCAACCTACCAGGGTTTGCATGCCAGTGGTGGGTGGGGCCAGAGGGAAAAGTGGGTGGAGCAATGGATGTGACTTTCAACAGCAGGTTACATTGGTAGCCAGGCAAAAGTCAAGAGGTTTTTAATTTCCCCCTCTTCTAATCTTTCAACCCAGGGATGTTTTTCAACCCAAGGCAGTATTGTAGTTAAGGAATACATTCCAGGCAAAAGTTCTCAAATAAGTTGTGGATCAGGGTAGGTGAAGGGCAGGGCCGGGTTTAGGTTTGATGAGGCCCAAAGCTACTGAAGGTAATGGGGCCCTTTATATGTCCAGCTGTCCTTTGTCAACAACAAATTGTTGCTGTTTTTTTGTGTTGAATATATGCTATATGGTAATTTATGGACCTAATAGGTATCTAAAGCCATTTGCACATGCAGAATGTAGGCACCCTATATATAGAAATAAGCAAACCAGTGATATCTTAGGGAACAGGCTAGCAGGTGGGGTCCATTACTTACATCATAGGAGCCTACACAACACAAAACACTGTTGCTGTATGTAGGTTTTATTTTGTTTTTTATCTTATATTTTGGAAATGTACATCCCAGTTTTTTTCCTTTAGATTTTTTTGCCCCCCCCCCCAAGAGAGTGGGGCCCTTGTTTAGCTTATACGTAAATCCAGCACTGGTGAAGGGTGTGGCCTCAAGAGATGGATTTGTGTAGTGGCCTGGGGAGCAGGTGTGACCTGTTTAGTATCCCAAGGACCAAATGGAGATGCCTAAAGGGCCACATTAGACCCCTGAGCCCGAGGTTCCCCACCCCTATGTTAATAGGATTATTACTGCCTGAGAAACAACTTATTATTTACTTTATTCTGCAGCAGGGGTAGCCAACATGGGGCCCTCCAGAGGCCTGCAACTCCTCCATCCCTCGCTATTGACCATGCTGCCTTGGGCTGATGGAGTCCAAAGGCTTCTGGAAGGCATGTGTTGAGTTACCCTGGGCTACAGTAGTGTGCAACTGACTCTTCTTTCATAAAACTTTGAGCAGCCCTCTATTTAACTATCATGTTCAGTATCATTTTCTATCAAGTCCTCTCACTTCCCTTCATCTTCGTCCCGTCGGTTACGCTTAGATTGTAAGCCCTCCGGGCATGGCATGTGTTGCTTTGGTTTGCTCTGCAGGTTATAGTACACTGTAGGAATCACTAGCGTTGGTAGCTTCTGATTTGCATTTTGAAAGCTATTGAGGAAGCGTTGAGGTAGAGTGTAGTTGCTAAGCATTTTGTCTCACTATTTCTTTTCAATGGGTTCACACCCAACTGACGAATTATAGTTCAGGAGTCCTACACGAAAGGGAGGAATTAGCTGTCACAACCTTCAAAGCAAAGGGTGTGTTTTTTATATTCTGTTGGAAGCCACTCAGAGTGGCTGGGGCAACCCAGTCAGATGGGTGAAGTACAAGAAATAAATTGTTGTTGTTGTTGTTGTTGTTGTTTACAGAACAACCCTGTGCAGAGGAGTTTCCTCCTCCTTTCATTGTGTAGCTTTGCTCCCCTGGCTAAAGGGCAGCTACCAAGTTGAATCTGGTAGGAACCCCTGGTGTATTTTTTGAGAATGCAAACCTCACCCTGTTTGTATTCTTCAAAAGTTACCCCTGCATGTTCTCAGTGGACTGTGTTATTAGTGAAACTGTGAGTAGTGCTGGACCTAGGGTAGGCCCTTGTGGAACTCTGCTTACCTTCTCCCAACTTGATAATGTCCAATTCAATATTACTTTGGAGCACAACTTTCCATCTTGTTGCCATAATTAGTGTTCTACCCAGAGTAACTGCTCTTTTGGATTTGAAGGCAACAGGCATACTTTTGGGTAAAGACTACAAGTTTTATTAGTTGCACAGCAAGCATTAGGCATAAAAATGCACACCAAATCTATAGAGAGCCTCTTCAGACTGAGTAAGGCAGACTATTGAGCATTTACACACAACAAGCACAAATTACTTCCCTATCTGCCAAGTGCCCTGGGAAAAAGGGACATCCCTTTTTTTGTGCGAAATTGCAGTGGCTGAAAATGCTTTGTTTGGGGGCAAGAGTGAGGTGCAGGTCATGTGACTTGCCCGGAAGAGCATCCTGAAAGACACGTGTCCTGGTTTTGGGTCTCCAAAGGTTGGACAGTATGCCTTTCCCATACTGCTTCATTCTTACATTTCATCTGCTGTCGAAGCACCCTTAGGTGAATGACAGTGAATGATTCCCCATGGAGCTGACCAATGCATAGCACCAGCTTGGTCTATGCTGGGTTTTCCCTGACAGCATCTCCAGTTCCCATATTTTTAGGTTGCACTCTGCAGAGTAAGCTAACTTGTGCATTACTCATGCACACCTAAGTCACACATCAGAGGTCCCAAGACCTTCCCATATGGATTAAAAGGATGAGACTGCAAGTGCAACTGTCTTATGACCCTGCCTTTCGAGGTCACAGCATGTGACTTCACCCAGCTGGTGTCTAGGAGATAACCACCTGCCAATCATTGGCCATAAACTTTCTCTTTTGCATTCCTTCAGCAGCGGCTGTTCTCACAGTGGCCAACCAGATGCCAGTGAGAAGCCCAAAAGCTGGACCTGAGCGCAACAGCACTCTCCCAACTTGTAATCGTCAGCAATTGGTAGTCAGAGGCATACTGCCTTCAACAGTGGAAGCAGAATATAACCATCATAACTAGTGGCCACTGATATCATTATCCTTTCTGAATTTATCTAAACCTGTTTCAAAGCCATCCAGGTTGGTGGCCATCACTATATCTCGTGAGAGTGAATTCCATAATTTCCACACTGGGTGAAGAAGTTCTTTCTTTTGTCTGTCCTGAATTTTCCAGTGTTCCTCTTCAGTGTATTATCCTGGGTCTCGGGGGCACCCAGAGAAGGACTCGTGTCCAGCAGCAGTTGGACGTGCAGATGGGTGGGGAACAAATAATAAATAATTATTTATTATTAAATTATTATAACTATCCTTATGAAGAAGTTGCATAAGAAACTGGCAGGCAAAGACTGAGAGGCTTCACAGTGGATCCTGAAGCCTCCCCCTAATGACGATCCCTTTGGCCATGCATCAGCGGCACATTTGCACAAGCAAAGCCATCATTAAGGGCACCCCTCCCTCTTGGTGACTGCTCAGCAATAGCAGCTGCTTAAAGGCCTCTACTCCAGATCACTAGCCGCTGCTGAAACAGATGGCTCTGGACAAAGAAGCATTGCTTTTCCCACCCACCAGATTGGCATTACATTAATAAATAAAAGAAAAAACAGTGCTTGGAACAGAAGATTTTTCTTATTTTAAAAATTCTTTATTAAAAAAGGGCTTAGCTGCCTCCTCCTCCAACTCTGCTCCAGGAATGAATTCTCATAAATAATCTCATCTTTAATCAGCCTGGTGTTTTTTATTTAAAAAAATTACTTTCCCATCAGTTAATGTTTAGTTACTGATTAAAAACAGAGTAATAAAATTTAATGATGCTATCTTAATAAGAAGAATCATTCAGCCTCCTAACTATTCTAAGCTGAATTTATACTGCCAATGATCGGAGAGGCTACAACTTGGCCCCTGCCCAGGCATTTTAGAAGAGCTAGGGTGTAAATCATTAACTGCTTGGACAGTTCTTCAAAATATGCACGCTTTATTTTTTATTTTTTTTATTTTTTAAATAATTTTTATTAATTTTAAAATTTTTTAAACATAGAACATTACATTTCGGTCAGGATTCATTACTCCCCATCTCTCACCTTGGGGAGTTATTTAATCTTACCCTCCCTCTCACAGAGGTAAACCCATTCATTATTTTCCCTGACCTTAAACAAATCATTATCTAGCTTCGGCCTAACCCTGTTCTCGGATAGGCCACTCTTGGTTACAAAACATAATCGTAGTGACTTCCTCCGCACCTCCCCAGTGGCTGCATTAAACAAAACATAGTTCTGGTTCAGGTACATAGGTATACTAAACATATCTTTAACATTATTTCAGAACATAATTCTAACTCAAATACAGTGTCTTTAATTCTTATTTCACCTCATCTTCTAATTCCAACCTCCGCGTCCTCCTCCCAAATCTTCTATAAATTTCCTTCTGACTCCCCTTAATCTTCAGGCTCCTAACTTCGAAAGATCCTAACATAATCCTAGCTCAAAACCATGTCCGGCATAGATACTCAAAGTCCACATATATAATCAGTCCCAGGTTGCCCACCTACCCTGCTCAGCCCTCCCCTCGCCGTTCCCCAGTCCAAGCCCAAGTGCTTGCTTGCAGTTGGGCTCCATCATCTCTGTGTCTTCTCCGCTGTTCCTGTTCCCAGTTTTTAAGGAAATTCTTCTTCTCCTTCATTGATATCCTCTTGCGCCGAGATGAGTTAACTTTCACAGATGTTGTTTTCTTGATTCTTTTCTTAAGTCTAAATATCTTGTGCCGAGAAGAGATTTTCCTGCAGCGAGGCTTGTCTTTAACCTTGAAGGGGATTTCTCCCCCTTCCATCCTTTGTGCAGCTGGGATGACATCACTGTTGTTTACGACTCCTCTCATTCTTGCAGTTTCCGCTTGGAACTCCTTTCTCAGTTCCCAGATTTTTTCAAGGACCTTCTTCCAGCCTCCTTTGTCCAAATCATCCTCCATTTTCAGAGACATAGCTATATAAAGTTCCACACCGAACCAAGTCCAAAGTCAAAATCCAAATTTCCACAATAAAAACCAACAGGTCCGATTCAAATCCTCACATATCAAAATTGATAGTTAGTTGCCCCCCGGATCAGGGGTGTCAAAAGGATTCAATCTCTGTTGCCAAGCCAAATTCCATTACAGTTTCAACCGCGTTGGTAATAAAGTTCCTGATTTAGTGCCACAATAGCAAGGGACGGACCTCCGTAAATTGCATCCCTGTACTTCGCCAAATTAATCCAAATTCTTCGGTACTTTCCTAGTACTCACGTTTAAAATGTCCAATCTTGTCCTTTTTCGGAGGAATCAGCGCGCTCAGAAGGGAAGGGCTCGCAGCTTCAACCCGGCGGGCAATGGCGATCCGAGGGGCTCCGTCGCCCCGCGTCTCACTCGGCAGCCTCTACTGTGGCCGCCGCGGGAGTTGGGGCGACGTTAAGAGCCTCTGCCGGATCCTTAGGTCCCGGGAACCAACTCCCGGGGGTTTTGGGGGCTGCGTTGCTGTCGCAAGCACCCCTTTAAGCCGGCCGGGTCGGGGAATGCCAGCAGCGGCATGTCCCCCGACCTTCCTTCCTCCGGCGCGCCGACCGGAAGCCTCAAAATATGCACGCTTTAAGCCAGAGTCTAATGTCCTGGCCAGTGGCCGGATTTGGAGAGCTTGTAATGCAGGTGCAGGCATGGACAGAGGAAATTGAGGAACTGCTACATGGTCCCCTCAGTTCCAACTCCAGGTGCCCCTGCATTCGGAGGTTCAGCTGGTAACGGGAGACAGGGGCTTGTTGGTGGTGATGCTCCAACCATACAATGCTCACACCAGGAAGACTCAGATGACACTTTATGTGGTTTTAGGTGCCAGGGGAAGTCAATTTTATGTGCCCAGTTAAGCTAAAGTGCTCAGGTTATAGTCCTAAATGACATAGGCCCCAAACATCTGAAAGAGCACCTCCTCCACACCACCCTCTCAAGTGTTAAGATCAGTAGAGAGATCACTCTTGGTAGTTCTGCTGTCCTCAAAGATTCAGTGGTGGATGGTGCAGGAGAAGACATTCTCCCTGGCAACTCCTCTGTTGCGGAATTCCCTACCTACAGAGACACATCTGGCATCTTCATTATATCGTTTCAATTCATATGCTGAAGGTGCAGTTCTTTGGCCTGGCCTTTGACACTTACCCTATTCCTATGGCTGTAATTTTGCTGTTTTTAAAACTGAGCTTTAGATTGTTGTAGCTTGTTATAATATATTCATGCTTCTCTAGCTGTTGTATTGCTTGTTTATTGCTGCTGATTGTTTCAGGGCTGGCCTCTTCTGTTGCTGTTTTGACATTGCTATATGTATTTTAGCTGCTTATTTATGTTAGCAAAAATAATGCAGGAAGGAAGCTCAGAGTTCTGCTTGAATAGAGATGTTCTCTCTCTCTGTGTGTGTCTCCCCAATAAAGTATTGTACTGGAACAGGCAACAATGACATTATTCTGTGCTGGTAGGATGTTCTGAGGGGGAAAGCATCTCTTCTCCATGTCTTGCATTCTGTCTGACTAGCTGCAGGAAATATAATTGTATATCAGTGTAAATGGAGTTGTGCAGGAGCCATAAATTATAGCTGTTAGGTGATATCAGCTACACCCACGTGTGCGCAGTAGACTGTCATACAGCAAATAGCAAACACCTCCAAAATATTGTTGGCACCTGTCTGTCTCAGGAGACAATGGAAATGTGTGCCTTCAGGGGTAAAGTCATCTGCAAACAACATATCTCGGATAAGAACCTGCTGCACTTTTGTCTTGGCGCAGACACATGCCAGGTTGAACAGACCTTCATTGCTTCTTGAATGGAAGGACACATCATCTAAGCTGAAAGCATAGGAGAGCAACAGGGAGAAGAATATGCCAAAGAGAGTTGGGGCAAGAACACAACCCTGTTTCACACAGCGGGAAGGGAAGGTGTCCAAGGATGAACCATCATACTGGACAGTGCTGTTCATGTTCTCATGGAAGGACAAAAACCTGAAAACAAAACAAATGCATCATATCTGCTTCGCAACTTTCCTGTGCCTATTAGTAGCAACCCCGCTTCAGTCATAGGCAAAGAATGAATTAAGAAGAAAGGTTCCTACCGCGTGTGTTATACTTACATAGCAGTGCGTTATTTATGTGGCACATAGATGTTTCTTCACAAAAATCTATTGCCAAGCTAACATTCGCATATTGAGGTTTCCTAACACACACTTTATGACACATAAACATAAAAGGTTATGACAGTCCCCGCATATTCCAAACAAAGTATGCATTGTGCGCCAATATGTCTAACATAAATAGGTGTTCTAAATGCACATGTTCAGGAAGCTTAGAAATGGGAGGACTCACCCAGTGCCAGCTATTAGCCATTATGCGTATATCACTGACCCTGGTGTTAGATTTATAGGATGCTGATAGTACTGTGTGTTCATATAAACTTAATGAGCTTCGGCAATTTATTGTGTTTACAGTGTGCCACTGTGCTGAATTGGAAGGCCATGGGACTGGGTGTTTAGCTGGGGTAAGACAGCCCAGTAGAGGCCAGTGTGGAGGAACATAGTAGGGCAACTGCTTTCCTGGCACTAACATCACCACAGCTCACCTGGGCTGGAGTGGAGCTGGGTGGATTGGATGGCACCAAGGCCAAGACTATGCATATGCACCAGTGGGAATGCTGGATTGGTTTACAACAAAAATTTTTTTTAAAAAATCAAGTGGTTTTACAATTTACTACATAAAAATTTCGAACCAGAGATCACCAGTTAACTATTTCTGAAGAAGGTTTCTTAATTGTCTGCATAAGCCTGGTAGCATAGCAAATTCTTCAGGAAACATTCAAAGGTTAAGATGGAAGGTTCTTGCTGAATCACTAGGAAAGGGCATTTCACAAGAATGACACCAAAGACTCAGTTTCATATCGATGTCTTATGAGCCTCAGCAATATGGGGAACAACAAATGAAGTTCCTGCAAATGGTGTTGGTGATAGCCCTATGACAGGCACATCCAACAGGTAGATCGTGATCTACCAGTAGATCACTGGACGTCTGTGGTAGATCACTGGTAGATCACTGCCTCCCCCCAAAGAAGCTCAATATCTTTGGCTTTCCTAACAACATTTTTGCCTTGCACCCCAAAAAAGCGGGGCTTTCATCCTCCGTCAAACAAGCTCAACAACTCTGACCTGAACCCCTAAAAAGGGGGTAGATCACTGCCAGTTTTTAACTCTGTGAGTAGATCACAGTCTCTTGGGAGTTGGCCACCCCTGCCCTATGATGTAGGATGGTGTTCTGGTGGTCCCTAAAGTAACCTGGACCTAAATTATTCAGGGTTTTGCAGTAGTTGGACAGCCAATGCAGATGTTTTAACAATGGTGTTACATACATGTGAAGCCAGTCCAGGCAACTGCTTCACTAAGACAGGAGCAACCTTTAGAAGTCTTTGTTTGTTTGTTTTTGTCCTGCTTTCCTTAATAAAGAAACAAACTGTAAGTTTTTTTAAAAAAACCCAAAACACTAAAGGTGTTACATGTTGTTGGCCATGTGCCCTCATCAGCAAATTATACTTCTGAAATGCAGTGTGATTTTTCTCCCTGGAGGAGGGCTACAGGTAGTCCTTGTTGTGACAGTTTGGCAATGCTCTGTCCCCACGTAAGTGGGGGGCATGGGTTCAAGGAGCAATGGGGCTGAGCAAAGTGTTCTCAGGGGCATTGTTCACTTATTGCAATGCTGCTTTCATTTTATTTTTCCTGTTTAAAAGAAGAAATTGCGTTGTTAAGAGATTTAAACATCCCCTTGATGCTTGACGCCTTCCCATTCTTTTACTTTAAAACAACACGTAAGTATTGTTCACTTTGCATTTTAATTAATTTATTTGCAGGTTCATTTGCTGCCTGCCTTCTGACTTTATTCACAACAATAAAAATGAATATATGCAGTAATACTTGGTGTGTTTGTGTGTGGGGGGGGGACACCCCCATCCATTAGAACATGCCATCAAAGGCCTGTTGAAAGATATCTTTGAACCTGTCCCTCAGGTTAATGCCACTTCTTTTCATTTTGCAAACCCTTTACTGCTGATATTTTCAGCGTAATCACACATTTCAGCTGTTCTCATAGTCCTGTCATGCTTTTGCCTCTTGCCTGGTAGGGGTGCTGCCTGGGATGTGCTTGTTAGCGCCTTGAAGTTCAATTCCTCTTCCCTCTAGCTTCGTGGACTTCTGTGTTTATCCAGAGCCATATGTAGAAACTCTGGAATTTAATGGCCTAGCATTCGTACAACCAACTTCTCCCTATTCCATCTCTGGGATACTGTTTGAACAGAAGTAGGACAATGTAGCGCCCCAAATCCAGAGAGGAGCACTTCTTTTGTGAGTCACACATGATTTTCCAAAGCCCAAATGTGTCAAACCCAGCCAGGTCCCTTTAAGACAAGTTTTTCCATACATGGTTGCCATCGGCAATAAAGTTTCCACAACCAGAACAGTTAGTTGGTCATTTTGTAGATTTATGAGGCAGGATAAGGATACAGCTTGTTCTTCTGAAGTGTGAATTAGCTCTCTAGTGAAAGTAGTAAAAACATGGCTATGCTAGTAAACTAAGTGGATGCATTTTAAAAGATACCAAGGGACAGATGTAAAACATGTGGTGTCCTTTTGTGTCACATCTGACCATAAGAGAGCAAATCTGGGTTTATAATGCCTTCCAATTTATAATGGTAGTAAATTGCAAATATACTATATATCTTTCCCTCTTAAATTTTTTTTGCAAACAGTTCTATACCTGGGGAGAAAAACTATTTTCCTTTTCCTTTGCTTTGCATAGATGAGCATCTTTACTGCCAATGAAAAGATGTGAAGCATTCTAACTTATAGAAATCCTATAAACTATTATTCTGTGTAAAAAGAGAGAGAGAGAGAAAAGGCTTACAAAACCAAACTGGTTTTATTCATGAGTGTTAGCGCGTGATCGCCATCCAAAGCTGCTTGTTACATTGTGCAGGTACTGGAGGATCCCTCCTGTTGTCTGCTTACATGTGAAAATGTTTTGTGAAATTGTTTTCTGGCTGATCTAAACTGGCTATAGCTCACAATTTTCATATCCCTGCTATGTGGAATTCAGCGCCAGCTGGAGCGTGAAAAACCCATCTTGTTTAAGTTGGAGTGATGTGACATGGGGCAGTGCCGTGGCAACAGGATGCAGACAAGATGCAGACTCTGCATGAGAGATCCTGCCAGAGGAACACCCTGGTAGGATTTGCTGCAGCGAGGCTGCGGAAATTTAAACTTAAGAGGAAGGGTGCTACCATCCCAAAACTTCAGAGAGAGGGAAAGAAACCTGCTTTGCCTGCAGATGGCCCTAGGTTCAATCCCTGGCATCTACATATAAGGCTAAGAAGAGCAGCTGCCTGTCTGTGCAGGCAATATTGAGCTAGATAGACCAAGGGCCTGACTCAGTATAAATGAGCTTCTTATATTCATGGGAGTACTTGGAGCCAGAAAGGAGAGATACAAAACTTCACCAGGTTGATTTCATGAATGTATTTAATTTATTTACTTGTTTTACATCTCGCTGTTCCTCCAAGGAACTCATGTGACATACGTTCTCTCAATCTCTGTTTTAAGCTCATGGCAACCCTGTAAGGTAGGTTAGACTGAGAGAAAGTGACTAGCCCAGGATCACGCATACAGTATATATCATTCTAGGTTTTTTCCTTAGCTATCTGTTTCAGGGAGGAAACACAGAACTTTCCCTGCAGAGGGATCATGGTTTTTTTCTGTGTCATTATCGCCCAGAGGGGCTCATTGCATGAGGCAACTGATCTCTCTCTGTATATAGACAAGCTGGAGTGTGTGCAGAGGAGGGCAACCAAGACGACTAAAGGTCTAGAAACCAAGCCTTATGAAGAACCATTAGGGAAGTTGGGTATGCTTAGCCTGGAAAAGAGGAAACTGAGAGGAGATATGATAGCCATCTTCAAATATCTCAAGGGCTGTCACATGGAAGAGGAAACAAGCCTGTTTTCCCCTTCTCTGGAGGGTAGGACCTGAACCAATGGATTCGAGTTACAAGAATGGGGGTTTCAACTGAACATCAGGAAGAATTTTCTGGTGGTAAGAGCTGTTTGACAGTGGAACAGACTCCCACAAGAAGTTGTGGACTCTCCTTCATTGGAGGTTTCTAAGCAGAGGTTGGATGGCCATCTATCATGGGTACTTTTGTTGAGATTCCTGCATTGCAGGGCGGTTGAGCTAGATCAGGGATGTCCAACTCCCAAGAGATTGTGATCTACTCCCGGGGGGGGGGGGAACTGGCAGCGATCTACCCATTTTTTTGGGGGGGGAGACCAAAGTTGTTAAGCTTTTTTAAGGGGAGTAGGGTCCCTTTCAACTCTTCAGTTCTACAAGTCAATGTTTCATTTCTTTTTAGCATTGTAGCTGTGTGCTGTTTTGCCTCTCTTGACTTTTTGCGAGAGAATTCCCTCTGTAAAACATCTGTGGCTTCTGACTTTGCATCAGCATTATCGCTTCTGGGCTAGAGAGGGATGGAGAGTAATGCAGGGCATCGGAAGATGCTGAGCCAGCCAGGCATTCTGCTTTTCCACTCTAATTTGTGGCTGGTGAGACTCAATACACACATTAGATTTTCTACTAGAGTATAAAGTGCCCACATATTAGGGGAGTGTTTGTCGGCTTCTTCTTCTTTTTTTAAAGTATATCGAAAGGTATCAAAGTACAAAAATGCACAAGCCTCTTATCAATTATGAAAGGCATGTGTGTTTCAAATGTGGCACATAGCCCTTTAAAATGTGTTAAAGTGCCAATCAGGGGAGGGGTTGGTGCCCCTGCTTTCAAAGGTAAAGGTAAAGGGACCCCTGACTATTAGGTCCAGTCGTGACCGACTCTGGGGTTGCGGTGCTCATCTCGCTTTATTGGCTGAGAGCTGGCGTACAGCTTCCAGGTCATGTGGCCAGCATGACAAAGCCGCTTCTGGCGAAACAGAGCAGCGCACGGAAATGCCGTTTACCTTCCCGCCAGAGCGGTACCTATTTATTTACTTGCACTTTGACGTGCTTTCGAACTGCTAGGTGGGCAGGAGCTGGGACCGAGCAACAGGAGCTCACCCCGTCGCAGGGATTCGAACCGCCGACCTTCTGATCAGCAAGCCCTAGGCTCTGTGGTTTAACTCTGTGGCTTTCAAAGGTACGCACACAAAATGTTATGCATTTATTTATTAATTAATTTAACATAAATTAGATACCACTTGATTTTAAAAAAACAACAC